>CM057089.1:30841893-31396893 GCA_029959045.1 Taenioides sp. WSHXM2023
TCATTTTACTTCCTGGTTGGACACAGATGTGACATACAGTACATAGAGGTGATTCCATAACTGTTACCTAGCAACCATAATGTAAACAAGGGTCAAAACCAAATCTAAAATGCATAATAGTTTAATAGTTTTGATTAGAGCACTGAAAATAAATGACCACACTTTTATTTTGTTAAATGAAAGTTTAAAATGTCATCTTTCGGCATGAATTGTTGTCATATTTTAGATTAAAATTCAACTTCACCAACATGTAAAAAAAAATTTGAAAATACTTGGTAAGATTTTCAGTAAAATGTGAAATAGCAGAAGTGTAACCTGCCGTATGAAGAGAGTAGCAAACTTTCACAAATGTGCATAATTATTAGTAGGTTGTAGGTAGTAGGTTATTAGTAGGTTGTTACTTTTATTGTACATAATAGTATTTTTGGTATTTTATATTTTATATTTTGTATTTTATATTTTTGCTCCACTGGAACAAAATTAGAGTCTATCTTTAAGTCTATTTCTAAATTATTATTTTTTTAGCCATTATCTATTATCTTGTTTTATTGCATGTTCCATTTTCCTGCTGTTCTTGAACTGTGCGTTGCAACACTGGAATTTCCCCACTGTGGGACTAATAAAGGCATATCTTATCTTATCTTATCTTAGGGGTTTCAATGCAGTGGTCATTACAGACTAACCTCCACGGCTTAGAAATGAAATTATCTTTAAAATAAATAGAGGAAAAAGGTTCTTCTGGGACATTACATTTGTCCGTCTGCAGAGCACATAGTTAGATTCATGTGTGAATACAGAAATACGCAGACGGATCAAGAATGTGAAATAAATGTAAAAGTGTTTAGAATGTGTCCTTGTGTCTGTGCACCTTCCTCCTCGGGCTCGGTGAGACAGGTGAGACAGGTGTAAAAGGGGAGACAGGTTAAACAGGTGAATCAGGTGAGGAAGGTGAGACAGGTCAATCAGGTGAGACAGGTGAAACAGGTGAATCAGGTGAGAGAGGTTAAACAGGTGAGGCAGGTGAATCAGGTGAGAGGTGAATCAGGTGAGACAGGTGAACTGGGTGAGACAGGTGAATGAGGTTAAACAGGTGAAACAGGTGAATCCTGTGAGACAGGTGAAACAAGTGAAGTAGGTGAGACCGGTGAATCCGAAGAAACAGGTGAGACAGGTTAATCACGGGAAAAAGTTGAATCAGGTAAGACGGGTGAGACAGGTGAGACGGGTGATACAGGTGAGACAGGTCAATCAGGTGAGACAGGTCAATCAGTCGGGTGAGGCAGGTGAATCAGGTGAGGCAGGTGAGACAGGTCAATCGGGGGAGACAGGTCAATCAGTCGGGTGAGGCAGGTGAATCAGGTGATACAAGTGAGACGGGTCAATCAGATGAGACAGGTATGAACAGTGCATCTGGAAAGTATTCACAGCGCTTCCTTTTTCCCACATTTTGTCGTGTTACAGCCTCATTCCAAATTGTATTAAATTAATATCTTACCTCAAAATTCTACACACAATACCCCATTATGACAATGTGGAAAAAAAAGTTTTTTTTGACATTTTTTTGAATTTATTAAAAGTAGAAAACTAATAAATCACATTTACATAAGTATTCACAGCCTTTGCTTAATACTTTGTTGATTCACCTTTGGCAGCAATTACAGCCTCAAGTCTTTTTGAATATGATGCCACAAGCTTAGCACACAGATCTTTAGGCAGTTTTGCCCATTCTTCTTTGCAGTAATTCTCAGGCTCCATCAGGTTGGATGGGAGACGTCTGTGCACAGCCATTTTCAGGTCTCTCCAGAGATGTTCAATCGGATTCAAGTCTGGACTCTGGCTGGGCCACTCCAGGACATTCACAGAGTGGTTCTGAAGCCAATCCTTTGAGATCTTGGCTGTGTGCTTCGGGTCGTTGTCCTGCTGAAAAATGAACCTTCGCCCCAGTCTGAGGTCAACAGCGCTCTGGAGCAGGTTTTCATCCAGGATATCTCTGTATATTGCTGCATTCATTTTTCCTTCTATCCTGACTAGTCTGCCAGTTCCTGCTGCTGAAAAACATGCCCATAGCATGATGCTGCCACCACCATGCTTCACTGTAGGGATGGTATTGGCCTGGTGATGAGCGGTGCCTGGTTTCCTCCAAACATGACGCCTGGCATTCACACCAAAGAGTTCAATCTTTGTCTCATCAGACCAGAGAATTTTGTTTCTCATGGTCTGAGAGTCATTCAGGTGCCTTTTGGCAAATTCCAGACGGGCTGCCATGTTCCTTTTACTAAGGAGTGGCTTTCGTCTGGCCACTCTACCATACAGGCCTGATTGGTGGATTGCTGCAGAGATGGTTGTCCTTCTGGAAGGCTCTCCTCTCTCCACAGAGGAACGCTGGAGCTCTGACAGTGACCATCGGGTTCTTGGTCACCTCCCTGACTAAGGCCCTTCTCCCCCGATCGCTCAGTTTAGACGGCCGGCCAGCTCTAGGAAGAGTCCTGGTGGTTCCAAATGTCTTCCATTTACGAATAATGGAGGCCACTGTGCTCATTGGGACCTTCAAAGCAGCAGAAATTTTTCTGTATCCTTCCCCAGATTTGTGCCTCAAGACAATCCTGTCTGGCAGGTCTACAGACAATTCCTTTGACTTCATGCTTGGTGTTTGTGCTCTGACATGCACGGTCAACTGTGGGACCTTATATAGACCGGTGTGTGCCTTTCCAAATCATGTCCAGTCAACTGAATTTACCGCAGGTGGACTCCAATGAAGCTGTAGAAACATCTCAAGGATGATCAGTGGAAAAAGGATGCACCTGAGCTCAATTTTGAGTTTCATGGCAAAGGCTGTGAATACTTATGTAAATGTGATTTCTTAGTTTTCTATTTTTAATAAATTCAAAAACTGTCAAAAAAAAACTTTTTCCACATTGTCATAATGGGGTATTGTGTGTAGAATTTTGAGGTAAGAGATGAATTTAATACAATTTGGAATGAGGCTGTAACATGACAAAATGTGGAAAAAATGAAGCGCTGTGAATACTTTCCGGATGCACTGTATGTGTATATGTATGTCTGTATGTATGTGTATGTGTATATGTATATGTATGTGTATGCGTATGTGTATATGTATGTTTGTATTATTGTGTTTTATGTTGTTGTGGAACTATGTATTTGTAACCTGTACGTTGTGTGCTCTTGGTCCCCCTTGAAAACGAGATTCTGCATCTCAAAGGGGTTTTCCATAAATAAATTCAAATTCCAATAAAAGCCGAGTGATTTCTGGTGCCGACTCAACCTCCACTGGACCTTTAAAATCCGTCCATGAGCTTCACATTAATGTGGTTTAATATTTCACAACTTTTTAAATAGTCGTCTTAATATGAAGATTACTCAGAGACACGCGGGGTTTTATGAGATTAAAAATGAAGCATTTACTCCACTCTCAAAGGAGTTTAAGAAATCACCACATCACTGGACATTTGTGTTAGAACAGTTTTATTAGAGGAGCGATTCCCACTTGGACCCAGTTCTGCTGTTGAGTCCTTGTGAGGGTTGGTGTAGGTCGGATGGGCTGATGGCGCAGATCGGCAGCCTCACTTCCATCAGTCTGCCCCAGGGCCACCACAGAGTATGGAGTGAATAAGTAATGACAACAACTGCCACGTTTACATCAGAGCTTTAATTCCAAATAAAAATAATTTAATTCTGAATCAAAAATACTGTAATTCCGCATTAAAAGACCATGTAAGCACTTAATTCCTAATGAAAATGATTATTCGGACTTAAACTTAATAAGTAAGCGGATGGTTTATTCTGATTTAAAGCCGAATTAATTTATTCCTTGATCATGTAAAGGTTTATTCTTCTTAAAAATAATTCTGGTCGTTCAGCGCATGCTCATTGGGTCGCCCTTCTGACGCGATCCGGACGATCCGGCTCCACCAGTCCTCGCTTCGGACTTTCATCCACGGCTCTTTGGATTTGCAAAGTGGGAGTGGGTTGAGGCAGAGCAGCCGTTGACTCAGTTTGTCTTCTTCCTCCTTCTCCGACGCTCTTCCCTCCTCCTCCTCAGCTGACAGACGTAAAGCGTGAGGATAGAATTCTCCAGCTGCTGCTTAATTATCATTGGAACAACTGCGAGAAAAGTTTGTAACACGTTTGTGTCCATGCCGTAACGACAAACCGAGATGACAAAAAAGCCGGTAGCAGCTGAAGTGTGTTTTCTTTTCTTTGTGCGCCCCCTGTCCAGTCAGAACCCTTCCCAACTCCCAGATGTTGAGCGTAATTAAATAAAAGCAATTTAACAAGTGTAAACCTCAATTCGGAATTATTATGTTCATGTAAACTCGAAGGAGAATATTTTAATTCAGAACAGTTAATTCAGAATTAAAAACATAATGTAAATGTGGCCAGTGTAACGTTTTGAGACTGCAAATAGGTGTTCGATCAGGAGTCTCCAACCGAAGATCTACAGTAGTTCTCCACCCTCTTCCCAGCAGCTCACCAAGGGATTTCTGATATGGTGAATAATTAAAATTTGATTAATTAAAGGCCTATTACCATTTTATCTTTGTGCAATAATAATTGGATAATGGCTTATGCTTTAAAAGAAAAAGAAAACTGTTCCCCTTCCAAGGCTGTGGATCATATTTACTAAATTTCTTACGACCGTTAAATGAGTAGCTCTCTGGCGTTTACATTTTGTAAATGAGCTCACCTGAGGAAAAAGGTTGGAGACCCCTGAAGGATTATGCAAAATATGACTCACGCCTCAGGTTAGGCCAATGAATTTAACTAATAACAGAAACATTTACTGTAAACTACTAGTCACTCACCCCCTGGACCCTTAAAGAGCACCTACGTAACATTTTATTCGACTCAGTAATGTACTCACCTTTCTTGTTTTTTGCACTAGGGTGTGATAGTTTCAGTGTAGTTAGCTCCTCCCTTCAGACAAATGTAAGGCAGTGACTTATCAGAACCCCGTCAGAACTGAAGAAGCCTCTTGGATGAGTGGCAAAAAGAATTTACTCTTAAAACTTTGTCCAGTTGATAGCATTCTTTTGCGACACAGTTCGACAAAAGTCTCTCCTGGACACAGATATCGGATAAGGCTTCATGGAGCAGAGTCATTATGGGACAGTCACGTTTCTCCAGCTGCTAAAGATCATGTAGAATCATCATTTGTCTCCTGCTTCAGAGCTTCAGAGCTTCAGACCTCGGCTCAGATAATCAGTTTGGCAGGAGTCCAGCCTCTCCAGAGTCCACCTCCCAGCGCCGCCACTCCTGACCAGACATTTTTATTCATAAGCATTTCCTCTAAGTGCTTTCTGTTGTACGACAAGGCAAAGCGTGCGGCCATTTTCACCCCAACAACAGGAGGAAGAGGAGGAGGGGAGGAGGAAGAGGAGAGGAGGGGGGAGGCTGTTACTGGAATCAAAGCTCCATCACACTTGTCACATCACCATTTGAGTTTATGTTAACGTCGACTGAAAATGGAAACAGCAAAATCAGCAGAGTGATTTTAGACACTACAATTACCGAGGGGTTGATATGAAAAAAATATATATTATGAAACTTGCCCTGTACTTGTTTCTTTGTCATAGACTTTGACACAGAATTAGAATTGCTAGACCAGTTTGGGATTGTTCTGCTCTATAACTCTGTCAGACTCTCCCTTTGGACCACTGGACGACTGCATAGACTAGTTTGTAAGAATTATGGGAAGAAAACCTTGAAACTGATAAAAGAACTGAAGAGCTGCGAGGGAGACACAGGCAGAGAATAACACAGCAGAACGTAAACAGGTCCGAGTGAAGAGTGAACTCCTTCTTCTTCTAACTCTTCAAACCAGTTCCTTCTGATTGAAAATTACTTCCTTGATTTCAAAAACAAATGACTTCCTTTGAAACCTTTTCTACCTTGAATCACTGAGAACTCCTGGACTAATGAGGGCTGAGAATCACAGGGTCCTTAACGATTCAATATGATACACGGCTCAAGATTCGATATTATCACCATACGGCGATACATACAGTAATCGATATATTTCACATGATACTCTGTGCTGTTTTGTAAGAAGAATAAGGATCAAAGTTAATATGAAATACCTCTATTTTAATCAGTGAATATGTCAAGTGTATTGCATAAACAAGTTTCCTTCCACTAAATAAGTAACAGAATTGTCGTGCAATCATTCAAAAATATTGCTCAAAGATACCAAAAAATAACCTTGGCAATATATTGGTATTCCGATATTTTTGGCCTAATCAGGGACTACAGTTACAGTACAATTACAGTATGACATTAAACTCACCGATCTCCATGCAAACATGCAAGTAGCACCACCCAGTCAAGTTACAGGTCAGATCTCTGGAAAGGAGACTTATAGCTTATATATTTTGTGACTATATAATTATTTGATCAGGGAGTCATAGAACTATAGTTACAAACATAACTTTTGTTTAAAATTATTTTATGCCTTGAAATTTTCTAGGCAAGGCATTAATCCAGAACTGGATTGCTCAAATTTGTGATGAACCTAAACTCAACTTCAGTAATGTACAAAAATGCCCAAAAAAAAACCTTAATAGGCCTGAGCCCCAACACACTTCAGCTGTTGAGACGTTGATGCTCAGGTCTATTAAGTTTATCATCGACTGTATAAAGATGTGGATTAAGGGAGTGTGACGTCACCCAAAGCGTTCACTTCCTATTTGGTCTAATGAGAGATTACATCAATAAAAACAAAGATATTACAATTTAAAATGTGCAAACTATAGAGCAGACACAAGCACAATATGCCTTCTTTAATAACAGAGCAATCAGGTGCCTTATTTCCCAGAGGTTGATAAAGCTACCGGTAGCAACAGGTTGATTGACAGCCTTGTTGCTAGGCACCCACCCCTTGCCGAACCAAAAGTGCAGGTGGGAAGGGGCGTGCGCCGTCATCGCCCTTCTTCACCCTTTCTTCTGATCGGCTCTTTGGTTTTGTGCTCGGATTTCCAAATACGGTCCCTGGTTACATTTAAGCCGCTATATTTTACTGGAATGCACCTTGAAATGTGCCATCTCATTTTCGAAAGCGTCGAAAAAAACACAAAACATTAGTAATAGACAATATAGTGGACTACTACAATGGTTTACATTACAAAACATACATACAAACAGACAAACAGAAAGACTGCTCCCTAATGTCCTCCTCCCAACTCCTGCAACAGTACCTGATTTATAAAAAAAAAAAATAATAGAGTATACATTATATAACAATGATATACACAATGGAAAAACAGAACAAACTGAAAAATAAAACAGACAAACATAAACAAGGAGTTTTGAGATTAATTCAACGTTCTTATATATATATATATATATATATATATATATATATATATATATATATATATATATATATATATATATATATATATATATACAACTTTCTTTATTAACATTTTTAGTTTAGAACAAATATTAAACAACCAAGAAAACAAAAAAATAAAATAAAAAAAATGATGATAATAATAAAAGAAAAAAATAAAATAAAATAAAAAGGGTGACAAGGACAAGCTTATTGTTGGTGCCAAATAATCTGTAAAATACCCACTAAACATCACATACAGTAAAAGAAATGAATATAAATTAAATAAATAAAAATAAATCAATAAGTGACTTGCATAACAAAATAAATGAATTGAACGTTCTTAAGGGTGTGGGTCATTTATTCCAGTCTGAAGGGGCCTTGCACTGAAATGATCTGAGTCCAACTTCTTTGTAGATTCAGGGAACAAAAAAGAAAAAAATGAGATCTTACTGGGACTAAATATTGATGTAGACACTGGGGACAGTTAAAATAAATAAATTTATAACTATAACTCCTAGCCTCGATAAGCTTCATGTGACATTTGCTTAGTCCACTTCTTTATACAGTCTGCGTTTTTTGTATAAAGATAAGATTCACTTCCTGTTGAATAAAAAGAATGAAATAAAATACAACCCGACAGTTAAAAAGAATATGTAAAGCTACAAAACTATGTATGTTCAAGTGAGTATATGAATGTGTTTGGAGTACAGCGCACGGATGACAACAGCAGCGTTTGAACAGCATATTGTAATAATAATAATCATCATCTGTAGAGCAAATATCTTCCATTATAACAACAGCCAGCAGCGTCCTCTCTCTCCACACACTCACCGCCGAACAGAAGGAGAACAGTCTGTGTAATGATCCTATCTCTCACAAACCGTAATTATCTCATAGCAGGAGAACGTGTGAACGCCTCAGACAGACCTGGCTCGTATCTCACGGCACACGATCACACTATCGCTCGGACGGGTTTCAGTTCAAACCTGCATAAACCTGATTATCTGTGTATTTAAAGATCTGGTGTATGCGAGCGTGCGGTTGTGGAAAGTGAGGCTGATGGGTTCGTGTTTGCGGTAATTGAAACCACAGAAACACTGAGTCATTCTGAAGGTCGACTGTTCACCGCGGTAATTATGGTCACACACTGTTACAGCACAGACTCATGAATTTATTCAGTTTGAAATCAGTTACTCTGGGAAATCTACAGGCTATTTTATAACAAGGAGAGGCAGACGGATAAAAGGTGCAATATGTAACTTTTCTAGTGGAGAGTGCACTACACGCAGGCCTCCGTGGTCATTACTTTGTCGAGAACTTTCCACATTTTGACATTAAACTCGCCAATCTCCATGGACACAAACAGCAGCACCGCCCAGTCACGTTACAGGTCAGATCTGTGGAAAGGAGACTTATAGCCCATGGGAAAATCCATGTTTCGCGAGGTACAATAAAACTATTTCATCCCTTCTGGCCGTCATAAGATAAGATAATCCTTTATTTGTCCCACAATGGGGAAATTGCCGTCATCAGGGAGTCATAGAACTGTAGTTACATACGAAATATTCTAAGCAAGGCAATCTCCATGGCAACAAGCAGGCGACAAACAGAAGAAGTCTGGGCTACTCAAATTTGTGCATGAACCTAAACACAACTTCAGGAATGTACAAAAAATACAAAAAAAAAAAACAAGGCGCTCTTATAAATTTAAGATGATTTATTGATTATGGCATGTACACATTTCAGCTGTTCAGACGTTGATGCTCAGGTCTATTAAGTTTATCATAGACTGTATAAAGAAGTGGTTTAAGGGAGTGTGACGTCACCCATAGCGTCCGGCTCCAGTCAAATGAAGCTCACTGAGACTAGTAGTTACAGGGGAAATTTGGAGCTGAGTTCTATATTAGGAATAGGAATTTATTTATGGGCGAAACAGCGGAAAAAAACACCAGGATCATGTAGAGTGGGTTAATACGAATGTTTTAAGATCAAAATTACGAGTTCACTGCAGTGATGGAGTCAGAAGCGCCTCCGTGTTCACTCCCTGTTTGGAACGCGGCGGCTAGCGGGTTAGTTATGGCTATTTATATACAGTCTATAATGAAAACATAAGTCACAGACATTTTAAATTGATAAGAGAGTGCCTTGTTTTTTCTGTATTTTTGCACATTGACCACCCCCTTTACCAAAGAGCACTTCTTTCACTATTTGTCATCACTGCTGGAGGTCCAGGAAGCACTCGTTTGTTCATAACTTCAGGAATGTTCTGTTGAGGGATTAACGGTTAAATATATCATGCCACTGCTCACACAGCACATATAGTATATATAGTATAATCACGTGAGCGGGCTGCAGAGTGCCTGTGGTCTCTGCCTGTCTCTTATCGACCGCTCCTGTGCCCTTGAATCTCTCCGGAGCTGAGTTTAAGTCGGCTTTGACTCATAAAGACACAGACAGGACATCAATGAGCTGTAAACACCTCCATTAAAAGCACCTGTCCCTCCGGTCGCTCCGATCTGCACATGTCAACATCTCACATCGGCGCCGGGGACATGGGGCAAATCACAATCACACTGGATACAACTGGTCATACGTGTTATTGGCACAGTGGGGTTAGCAGGATCATCTCCCTGCTCAGATGTCCGGTTTGATTCCAAGATCACGTGGGGCCATTCTGGAGTTTGCATTTTCTCTCTGTCGGTGTGGTTTTCTCATAAACTTTATACACACTACGCTAATGCTGGAGCCCACATTTTCATTCATTGCAATTGTTGAAAAATGTATACGAAACATTCATTTTGAAATGTCTTCTTCACTGTATACTTTAACCCTTAAAACTGAAACTTTCCATTGTTAGTTAAAGCTAAAAAATATGCATTTTAATACTACTAATACTACTACTCAGTATTAAAATGAATTAAAATGGCTGTGTGCTCAGACTGCACATGCTGCAGCTCCAGTCTGGTGGACAAGACTTAGGAAGGCTTTAAAACCAATGCTTATTGACCTCTGACCTCTGCCACACTCAGCAGAATAAGGAGACTGAGGCGTAGGTCTATGGAATGAATCTGCAAGAAATCTATTTTTCCTGGACACTATCAGTCTGGAGCAGTTTTCAAGTCATGTGAACCCACCGTTTGCCGGTGTTGTAGTTGGTGTAACACATCGGACCCGCCCTGCAGTTAGTTCTTTTTACCAGACGCCGGACAAGCCCCGCAGCCTTTTCCTTTAATACAGGAACAGTTTGGTGGAAATATAACAAAACGTCTCACACCGGAGTCACAGGTGGACTAGAGTGAGAACTGAGGAGGCTGACTGTTCTGCTGCTGCGGGGAGATTCAGAGATGGTTTGTGGAAAGGCCTCCCTAACACCAAGCATCACATTCAAAAGCAGCATTAGCTTAGCCACCTTATATTTTTTGCATTTACGTCCATATAAGTCACTCTTTCTCGCTTCTGTTCTGCGTTCGGCGGAAGTTGATGACGTAAACATGTTTTCTCATTTTGCAAATAAAAAGTGTGATTAAATGAGCTCGTATAAGCCCCCAGTGCTTTAAACCATACTGAATATTCACTCCACAGGTTGTAGAGTTACAACAGAGGAGATGTTTGGGTAAATAAGTGCGGCGGCCATATGCACAGGCTGTAAACTGACATATGCTAACAGGCGCTAACAGACGCTAACAGCCAAGAGCACTGGCACAGTCTGACCACCGGGGACAGAAATTAAGTTACACAAATCTGCTAAAGTTTCTATGGGTGAATTTTATGGCAAATGTTACCATAGCAGCCTGGGCAAAGTGTAGTTATGAATAACTGAATAGACAGTAAATGTATTTAAAGATGTATGATGTAACTTTTCCAAACTACATTAACTACATTTCTAACTACATTTTGGGCAGCAGAGGTCAATCTATTCCCTTCTCCATGGGGACGGAAATGTTTTATGCCTTACTGTGGATGAATAGATCCCAAAGGAACAGCATTTGGTGACTGTAGCTCAGTAGAGTGTTTGTTCACTGATCTGAAGGTTGGCGGTTTGAATCCTGCTCTTGACATAAACATCACCATTGGTGGTGTGATCAGATCTACTGCTCCACTGGTTATTATTAAAAATACAAAAAACAAGGCACCCTCTAATACATTTAAAGTAAAACACAAACCTGAATCTCAGTGCATTTCAGCCAAATGTTCAATGATGTGTGTCCTTGGGCAAGACACTTAACCCACCTCTCCCCCAGTGTCTGTGTACACTGGTGTGTGAATGTGTGTGAATTAGTGGTTCCTTCATGTAAAGCACTTAGAGCGTTTGAAGGTAGAAAACCACTATATAAATGAAACTATTTACCATGTACCTTTTGCTGTTTCCATGGAAACACGCAGGAGGGGCCCCTCCTCCAAGCCAAATGCGAGTCCAGTTTGTGGCGATGCAAGCCCGCTCACAGTGAGGATCTAGATTTTTCTGCATTTTTCAGTGCAATACAAACAACAAAAATGGAAAAAAAGATGCTTTTAAAATCTATTTTTGTCTAAAAAGTTACATGCTGTTGCTTTAAGTCCTGAGCACTATGAAAAATTCACAGTTTTGCTTCTGATTTTCTGATGTCAGTGAAGAGCTGGTAACTGTCACCCTCTTACCGGAGTTAACTGCCTAATTACATCATGGAGCGCACCTGTCCTCAAGCACCTGCCTCAAAAACATCATTTATTTATTTATTCATTTCACATTCAGACCGGAACATTTCAGAATCTCATCTGATAAACGAATTAGACCAACCTTCACGACGTTCAATGACGAAGCAGTGCCCACTGTGCTCTAATTAAGGTGATTAATTAAGATGTCTTTGGTCACAATGGGACAAAAGACAATAGATCAAAACAACAGGAGGCCCCACCCCTGGGCACTGTTGCTATGACGATGTGGAGGCGTAATCCAATGGAACAATGGGCTCTTGATTTCTCAATGAGGGAAACAAAAAGTGGATCAGAGCTGGTTTGTTGTGATGGAAAGATGTTTAAAGGTCTTATTATTATTACTCTACTCATCAGTGTCTATTCTAATGTGCTGTTTAAAGGCCCTGGACCTGACTTTTCCCATGTATTTGAGTAAAATGTGTCTTGCCCCAGTACACATGTATTGTAAGGCTTTTATTGACTGATTAGGAAGTGCACCTTATCATGCAAGTTAGATTTACTGTGACGGCAAAACTGCTCTGGTCTGGTTGTGAAAAGCTCTTATAAACTCACTGTGGTGAATAAACAGGATGCGCTGAATGCATAAGGTAAGTGAAGAAGAACTTTGGATCACTGTGATCTGTTTCAAATGAACTAGTTCTGTTTTTCAGGTAATTCGTAAACTTCTGGGCAATCGCTTTTTGCTAACATCACACAGGGCAGTCAGTGCAGCTCACACATGGATATCAGGGCAGTCGGGCATATTGGATCTATCAAACTCTTTTTAAATGTCTTTTCACAGACAGATGGAACAGATGGTTATTAATCTGACACCGAAAAGATGAAATTTTCTTAAAAACTAGTTTAATTCTGATATTTGGGCAGCAAATACATGTTTCCTGTGGAGTTTATGTTTGTTTACATCGGCAAATAGAACCAATATGGCGGCAGGTGGCCAAAAAAAAAAAAAAAAAAGACTGGGAGCTGGATTTGGCTCGTGGTGGTGGAGAAAGAACTAGCTAACAGAATACACTCTTGTACTGACACGCACCGTCGAAATCACAAATCAAATGTTACATCCAGATAGTTGCTCTCTTGAGTAGTATTTTTCCCAAATACTTTCAAATTTCTTGGACCACTACTTTGTACATCTATTTGAAGACAGTGAGGTACAGATTCTAGCCAAAGAAAAGAGCTGGTTTGAACAGGAATGGTGGGGAAAGACATAATTTATGACCCGTTCACAGACTTAAAGGTCCTATTTTATACTAAACTGACTCTTGTGAGCTTTAAGCCATGTTATAATGTTGTTACCTCCTCAAAAACATACCCGGAGTTGCGTTTTGTTTCATTCACACGTTTGAAAAACCCTGCATTATTAGTCCGTCTACATCTCCAAAGCTCAAAATGTTCTGTTCCATGTAGTGCAGTTTTCACGTTAACAGCTACGTTTGTAGAAATTGGACATTTCAGGGCTGGAATTAACCAAATGATTCAGTCTGAGAAAAGAACTCAGTCTAAATACGCAGGGTTTGTGTGTTAAACATGTGCGAATGAAACAAAACACAACTCCAAGTGTGTTTGTGATGAGGAAACATTATAACATATAGTAGACTGGAAAATATCATTGTATTTTGAATGATTATGGGTTAGTTTCAGCGTAGTTAGCTTCCCCTTTCAAATATAAGGCAGTGTCCACCAGAAATCTGACCAGAACTGAAGGAGCTGCTTGGACGCATTACTTCTATTTGAGTAGTGTTATTTGGTTGTATTTTTTTAGCGTCTTACTCTCCTCTGATTAGCAGATTGTGATTGACAGATAACAAGAGGTAGAAAACGGCACGAAATTCCATCTCAGTGGTTGCTTTTGTGTTTATACCCACTTTCTCCTGTTTGCTTTCAGACAAGATTTGACGAGTTGTAGATGTGGTGCGGCGTCAGTTATCTGCAATATCAAATAAAAATATGATAAGGAATGTCAGTTAAAAATGAAGGAAAAGTGGAACAATCTATCACAAACGGAGGTGAGATGAAGCCAGAGACGCATATGAGATTATGAAAACCTCAGAGACCTCCTAACGCGATCTGTACCAAACTAAAGAAACGGTATTAGAAAAGACATTTTGACTTCAGTTTACAACAAAGATTCTCAAACTTGTAACACGCATAAGCCACCAAAAATATTACAGAGATCATATCAAAGCTAAAACGAAACTAAAGTCCATAAGAGAATGAAAACTTAAGGCAGGACTCTTAGGTAAAATGGACTTTTCAGAGCTTTTAGCCATGTTATATCATTTCCCTTAACCATTTACTCCCCCGAAGTTGTATTTGGAGTGATTCGTGCACGTTTGAGCAATCTTTAATAAATATTTTCAAGACGCCATGTTGCCGATCAACCCTCGTTTTCACCTCCATCACTACACGCCCACTGTTACATACGTCCTTTGTTCTCTAATTTTATTTTCTTAATCAGTGATACAGAATAGTAGGATTTAGCAGCGGTGCGTAGACATTTTGGTACAAATGAAACAAAAATGCTCTGCTCTAGTACGATGTGCAGGTATCCATAGGAGGGACGGCATCTTCTTGGCTCTTTGTTGCGATGATGTTTACAGCGACGTCAGCTCCTATTGGGCACCATCGTTTTCCAACGCGGAAGTCAGCAAACTTGTTTCTTTTCTCAAGTCATTTTAGACGAACATTGCGATTTAAAATGTCTAAATTATAACCTAATAATCCATTGGTTGCTGTAGATTATAACTGTATAGCAGACACAAGCAAAATAGGTCTGCTTAAACAGCTTAAATTTGTGTCTACGAATAAAAATACCATCTGATACCAGTTTTAGACCATATGTTCTGAGAATGCATTTTAAAAGCCATTGGCAGAGTTAGTTAAAAATAAATAATAACAAAAATCCGTCTGGTTTTAGCTGACAGTTCGTAGCTTGAACTGCTTCTCTCCTCAGTGAGCAGGTGGAGCCTTTCTGTGCAGAGTTTGCATGTTCTCCCTGTGTCTGGGTGGGTCTCCATTACACATCAGCCTAAAACATGTAAAACAGGCAGAATCCTCAAGCTAAAATATTCTCAAACATCTCAAACATGGAGATCCCCAGGCGCTGTATTGTGGCACCCACTGCTCCTGAGAGACGTAACCCACAGATGCTAAAGAATGGGTCAAACGCAAAGGACACATTTCTCTAAGGGGATTTAGTTTATTTTAGTTTATTTATTTGTTGAGACGGGGTTTGTGGCCAAACCTCTGTGTCAAAGTTTGGTCTCAGATGCAGCAGCTCTCAGACTTTTCCAACCAAAGAAAATATTTGGCTTTTCGAGTTCCACCAGATCTAAACATAGTCTCTATAACAGGACTATTTCAGGACTAAAGCAGGTCTAAAAATGGATTACATCATTGACACTGTAGTTCTAAACTAGGAGGACAAAGTGGATAAAATTAACTCTAAATTTTCTCTAAATGAGGCAAACCCACAGTGGGGCACCAATGGCAAAAACTGTTATTGTGAATGATACATAAAACTGAAAAAGAAAGGGAGCATCTGTAAAATCACTATTTAAGACTTATTATTATTACTATTATTATTAGGGACAGTGAACATTATACAGTGACTTTATTATGATGGAATTTTGTTTAGTTTATACCCCTGAAAACACAATGCCAAGGTACCACTTGTGTAACATATAGGCCCTTTACTGGTATAAAAGACCTAAAGTCCATTTCACAGCTTGTACTGTGGGTCTAACGCTGCACTTTTGTGACAGCGAGTGTTTCTGCGATCTGGATCTGACACAAACCTGCTCCTCATGAGTCCACAGCACAGACTCATATTTGTGTTTTCATATCAGCTTTAATATTACAGCTGACAGGCGCGTGCAGGTGCGAGCTCTTATTGACTCGTGGATGTAAAGCCCGTGAAATGGTTTTGACAGCGAAGCGCAGATTTCAGAAAACATTTCATTTCATCTCCGTCCTTTTGTGAGTCCAGGTTTTGTGTGTTTGCAGAGGCACCTCAGACCTCGCTCAGATCTGCTCCAACATTTCCCATTTCCTACGGCGTCCCAATTTCATAAAGAAATTTCAGCCGACGCAAAGTCAAAATACAAACCGAAAAAGACAACCCTGAGTAATTAGACTCTGCATTAATCAATGTTTAAAAGGTTAAAGATGGTGGAACGCTTAATAATTTGTTTGCATTAACAACATACTAGACACAACATAATGTCCATAGTTTAAGCTGGAGACAGGTCAGAACTCTCAGATTGCAGATTTGTTGACCTGGTTTATGGTTCAGATCTCTGTAATTCCTGGGCCTATCCACATGAAACAAAAACTGGCACAAAGTTCAACGTCTTCTCTGTTAGTATAGATAAACAAATTTTATTTTTTTTTTGTAAAGTAGTGTCATTATTCAACACCAAAGCCGTGATTGTTGCGAGTTGTAAAGCTTTAAAAATGAAAGGTACAGGTCTGGTGGAATGTTTTTCTTTATGGACATAATGTTGCTTTGTCTGGAATGTTTCACAGTATGGCATTAAACCTTTCTATCATCATGGAGACCAAACCAGACCAAGCGGCAGGTCAGATCTGTGAAGAGGCGACCCCGCTCACAGTCAGAATGCCTGTTTTTCTAGGTATTTTTGAGCTTTAAAACCACCTGTGATTGAATAAATGTAAAGTAGAGCTGTTTAAAGTCATATCATGGAACATTCTAAGCAGGGCATAGAAACAAGAAGGTGACGGACCCCCAACCGAAAAGTTACACAATGCAGCATTAATTTTTGAAGCCAAATCCAAGGAATTGAATAAGGAGAAAAGGAGAAATTCTACCTGGATTCTACCTGGACGACTGAGGGTTTCTACACACATTTCAAGCAGATTTTCATCAGTTACCATGGTAATGCAATCATATTCCACAAAGTTACGTAGTGCACCTTTAGAAAACGCTCTTTGGACTGTAAAGAGATGTAATACTTTGCTGGTGATGTCATAATCGTGCGACATGGTTCTTGAGCTCATGCAGTGGTGTTTGTGAGACAGTGTCCGTCCTGAACCTCCACTCTCTCCTGCTCCTCCTGCTCTACGTTCAGGTCAACTGGTTCTACTCTTTACTCTTATTTGCCTGACCAGTGCTTTCTATTTTCTGTTTGAATCCAGAAGTGTCTGGAATTGGACCATAGAGAGTGAAAAACCTCCGTCCATCGGGCTTTTCCAGCTCCTTCTGATCCTGGCTCCCATTGACTTACATTAGAATACTATGGGCCTTCTCTTTGTATCTGTGCCTGTGAGCCTTTTGGCCATTTTGGTCTTAAAATGTTAGTATTAATCCGCTCTACATGATCCTGGTGGGTTTTTTTTTTGCTATTCTGTCTGTCAAAAAAGTCCTGTTCATAATTTAGAGATTCGCCCCTGTAACCGCTAGCAACGGCAGCTTTATTTGAGTGGAGCCAAACGCTGTAGGTGACGTCACACTCTCTTAGTCCACTTTTTTATACAGTCTATGGGTCAGTCCACAGACATAATTTGTATCACGTGTTTCTCAAAATGTGGAAAACATCTTCTCTCCAAAATTTTCATAATATTCAGAACAAAATCTTGGTGTCTCGATTGTTGATTCTACAGAAATCTGACCTGTTTCTCACTCCTTTTTAACTTTTTTCACATGTAAACCGTCATGTTTGTTTTAACCTGAACAGAGCATGCGTCTCTCTGATTGGTTATTCCGCCTGTCAATCACGTCCTCTGAAATCAGGGAGACAGGATTCAGCTCCAGATCCACTTTTTTGTAAAGTCTTTGTAAAGTTTTGTCAAAGCGTGTGGTTCTGGCTGGACGGATAAGGAAACAAACACATTTCTTATTGTCTTTTTTGTCAACTTTTGTTTTTACTTGAATCCGATGAATAAAACTCACTAACGGTTTTCAATCTGAGCACTTTGAAGAAGAAAAAAATTGCATGAGAACACAGTGAATCAGCAAGTAAAACCCCAAAGTGTTTTTATTTTATTTTTGTATGAACTTTAAGGATATATTCTATGGCGTAAATTGTAAATACTGTTATTCTGAGCGTAAAGAAAGTGTTTATGTGTTTTAAAGGTGCATTGTGTAAATTTTTGGTGGGTCCAACAGATGTTTTTCTCCATGGAGATGCTATTGCTTTGTCTGGAATGTTTTACAGTATGGTCAGTATGGTACAGGTCAGATCTGTGGAGAGGCGAGATGTTTTTCTGATTATTTTTGAGCTGCAAAACCACCTGTAATTTAATACATGTAACGCAGAGCTGTTTAATGTCTTAATACTGTGGAACATTTCAGGGAGAGAAATGACATATCCATAGAAACAAGAAGCTGACAGACCCCCAACCGAAAAGTTACACAGTGCAGCTTTATATTGAAGTAGAATCAGGGGGGGTCCAAATGTCTTCTTCCTTCTTCCGGTTGGTACAGCGCCGCCCACTGATCTGAAGGTTGGCAGTTCTAAACTCAGATTCACTGGCGCACAAGTTGGCAGCGCGATTCCAGCTCTCACAGGTGTTGTTGTGTCCTTGGGCAAGACACTTAACCTGTGGCGAGTGGTTTCTTGGTGTAAAGTGCTACGAGTGCCTTGAAGATAGAAAAGAGCTGTGCACAAATGTGACCGTGTACCTGCTCGTCTCCGTGGAGATGTTGTTGCTTTGCCCGGACTGTTCAAGGCCAAGTTACGGGTCAGATCTGTGCAAAGCGGTCAGTCTTTGTATTTTTTTCAATGTATTCTTTTAGCAAATCTTTTAAACACATCTGTAAGTGAATAAATGCAAGGTAGATATGTTTAATGCCATACTGTGGAACATTTCAAGCAGGAGGCAGACCAATAAAACCACTTCTTTGGTAGTCATATAATGGTCTGGTCCATTTTTACACCAGATGCTCTTCCCGTGAATGTTTTTCTTACTTAAAAAGACTAAATGTGCTTGTGCAGTGTTAGAACCAGCTACCTTCTCGTTAATGGGCATACACTTAACCCATACGTACACGTAAAATTATTCAGAAGGTTTCACTTTTCTGATTGGCGTGAATGGAGATGTAGTCGCTGTCCTCTTCTTCGTCATCCCAGTGGTCAGTTTTTTACATCAGATGCCCTTCCCTTCCCGAAACATTACCTGTGTTTGTGCAAGGTCTGAACCAGCTACCCCCTGGTTAGTGGACTGGTGCTTAACCCACTGCATATCTTACTATATGAAACCGCATGTACAGGTTTTATATGCCACAACATTCATCCCAGTGGTCAGCTTTTAACATCAGATGCCCTTCCTGTGATTTAATTTTTTTGCTTAAGTAAAGATGAACTGTGCTTGCGCAAAGTTTGAACCAGCGATCCTCTGGTTACTGGGCAGGCGCTTAACCCATATTTATATTACGTCACTAAACCACATGTACAGGTTCAATATGCCACAACATTCCACATTTCCTGGAAACACGTTAAATTATTCCGGAGATGTCTTTGCTCTCTTCCTCGTCCTTATTTTCTTCTAGGTGGTCCATTTTTTTTTTACATCAGATGCCCTTTCCATGAATGGATTTTATTACTTAAAGGTGCACTTTTTTCGTAGAGGGCCTGGCAGTTGCTTGTTTCCATGGAGATGTCATTGATTTGCCTGCAAGGTTCCAAAGTACGGCATTCAACTTAGCAACTTTTGAGCAATAAAAACACCCATAATTAAATAAATGCCTCTTATTTAAGTGTAACTTTACAGACAAAGCAAAAAGCAATGGTGGAGGACCCCTAACCTGAAAAAGTTATGTACTTTGCTCCCTCCTTAAAAACGTACCTGGAGTTGAGTTTTGTTTCATTGACTTTTGAATAATCCTTTATTATTAGTCTATCTCCAAAGCTCAAAATGCTCTGTTCCACCTTTCATTCAGTCGAGATTGGCACTTTCAGGGCAGAAATTATCCAAATGATTCTAGTGAAAGCATATGGAGATTAAAAACACAACGGGGCACTTCCTGTATTAGCACATGACGTCACAAGCGTTTTCTGTTAAACGTGTGAATGAAACAAAACAACTCCAGGTGTGTTTGTGATGAAGAAACAACATTATAACATCAGAAAACCGTCTAATGTGGGCCGTTTAAGTAAAGAACTGAACCAGCTCATGTTCGATATGCCACAACATTCCATATTTTCTGTAAACACGTTGAATTATTCTGGAGACGGGCGCTCAATCTTCAGCAGGTTTCACTTTTCCGATTGGACTGAATGGAGACGTCTTTGCTCTCCTCCTCTTCCTCGTCCCAGTGTATAGATCACAATAACGCTCGCTCCCCGCCTCACAAGCATTCATCTGTGACTGAATTACATAAGCCGTTTACAGGCGTCGCCGTGGTGATGGATGGAGCCCGGGACACCGCTCACATCCACGTTGGGTTTAATGACGCCATGTTGGTGACAGAAGCCCAGAGATACAATTCAGACGATATATTTCATTGTCAGGGAGGATTTACAGAGCTGGTGCCGCCATTTTCATCCATGAACACAATCTATAAATTAATCTGGCGCCACATACGCACGGTGTTTACATGTTTTTCAGTTAAGTTAATCAAAATGTATGTAAAATATTTAGAAAAAGTTTGTGGTAGAAAATATAAGATGGAATTGCTGGTTGTGAGGTCCATGAATCTTCATTAAACCTGCTCATATATTTTAATGGACTTCTGTGGGGGTCTGGTACCTGTTTGTCTCCATATTGATTTGTCTGGAATGTTCCACAGTATAGCATTACAGGTATGGTAAATGGTCACATTTTTATACAGCACTTTTCCACCTTCAAAGCGCGTTACATTAAGGAACCACTCACCCACTCGGCATTCGTCTACGGGAGCTGGAATTGAACCGCTTATGTTTATGTCGAGAACGGGATTCGAACCGTCAACCTTCCGATCAGTCGACAAATGCTCAAACAACTAAACTACTGTTGCTCTAGTTTTTGTTTATCCAATTACAGCTGTTTTTGATAAGAATAACACGAATCCTTACTGAGAGCATTTTTTGACCTGGTTTATCTTGTTTGTCTCTGAATAAATACGTTTAATGCCTTACTGTGGAGCATTCTAAGCAAGGCAATAACAATAACTATTAGCACAGGTTCTCTACAGGCCTGTGTACTTCCACTATGAGAAAAAGGAAAGCCATTTTGTCCTGGAGTGGTTCAACGTAGAGACGGTTTCAGCTGCGGTCATCTGGACGTTCTTTTTGCAATAAAGACATTTCGACACCCATCCAGAACCCAGAAACATCAAACTGAAAATGGCTTCTGGTTGGTTTGCAAGAGAAAACATTAGATGATTTTGTCCGTATACGTTCACAAGACCTTTGCTTTGTCTGGAATGTTCCACTAGTGTAGTTCAAGCTAATGAAAATGAGGTGATAGTTTCAGTAGTTTGCTCCTTTCTTCAAGCAGATATAAGGCAGTGTCCACCAGAAACCTGACCAGAACTTTTATTTTGCTTTGAAACCTACCTGGACGACGGAAAGATTACACAAACATATGGCGTTAAACTTATCCGTCTTGCATTTATTCAATTACATGTGTTTTTCTGATAAGGAATGCCCACCTCTCCGTAGATTTGGCGTGTAACCTGGCACGCCATCTGCTGGACAGATAAGTTTAATGCTGTACTGTATATTCTAAGTAAAGCCACAGCATCTCCATGGAGATAGCAGGCGGCGGTCCCTACACTGTTCATGTTTTCGTGCATGCTTTGTTCTGTGCAGAGGACATTCTTTTATCTCATAATTGCAGCCTTTGGGATGTGAAAACAACTCAAATTTTCATTCTTTTTAACACTTTTCTGAAAACTTGAGCTCAAACTGAAGCCTCGTTTTACTGTGTTTGGAGCTGTTTTATGAGTGCGTAACTGAACTGTGATTTCTCCAGATTTCCTAAGGTTTTGCTTTCTGTCCCATTGACCTAATGATACTTTGCAGCTGATGTCATCAATATTCCTTGGGGGTGTGATGCTAACTGAAGGCACTGCTCTGTCTGAAGCTCCTGTTACTCAAGTTAGACTTTAATCTGAGGCTTGTTTTCACACAATCTGGCCATAAAAAACTGATTTAGCTGGAACTGGTGATAAAATTTTGTACTATGTAATAACTTAATATAATACCAACAGTTTTTCATTTAATCACTTTCACCTTTTACACCTAAACAGGACCATAGACGCTGGTATTGATCACAGCCTCCTGAAAATGTGGTCTAAATTCACAATTTTGTATTTTTTCTTGAGTTTTCAGACAAACTTTTAACTTTTTTGGTAGTTATTGCTAATAAATGTGTCACCATGGTAACTGCTGAACATTCCACCATAGGCACACAGGGAAAACACCCTCATAAAACGTATCCATCTTGCTTTTATTTAGTTTCATGTGTTTTTCATCTAAGAAACATGCATTCTTACTGTGAGTGGGCTCGCTTCTCCTTAGATCTGGCATGTAACATGGCCTGGCGCATTGTATTTTCTCAATAATTGCAGAATTCCAACTCATATTTTAATTCGATTCAACACTTTTCTGAAAACTTGGACACAAATCTGCCTTTCCTTTGTGTTCGGGTCTGTTTTGTGAGAGCGCAGTTGGACCGTTCTTTCTCCAAGTTTCCTCAGACTCTGCCCTTTGACTTTCTGACCCGCAGAATCCTCCAGTTCACTCTAGAATGTTCTTGGTGCTTTTCCAGGAATCGACGGATAAACACACCCCTCGTATTCAGTCTGTTTTAAATGACCTTTAGGCAGAGTCTCAGTTTTATTTTCCTTCTGTGCAGAACAAAACCGGAGTGAGTCACATTCGAGCGGACGCGTGATTTGTGCAGCTCGGAGATGAACGCCGTGGGAGAAATTGCAGTTTGTTCTTTTGATTATAATGATTATCCATAACAGCGTTCAGAGGAAAAAGAAGGAACGCGCCCAGAAATATGTGCTGTCTCTTCAGTGCACAACTCAGAAACAGCATTTAATTACAGAAGACATATTTGACTTTGTCTGCCATCGATTAATGATCTTACATGTAGATCATTAAGGCATATTTTGTTCTTGGTAAATTATAATACTGGTTTGAAAAATATACTTCTTAATTATTAATAAAAATGAGTTTATCAGTAGTGGTGCCAGGGGGGTTTGGATCTCCATAGACACTGTTGTATTTATACTGACAGAAAAGACGTTGAACTTTGTGCCAGTTTTTGTTTCTTGTGGATAGTTCCAGGAATTACAGAGATATGAACCATAAACCACGTCAACAAATCTACACAGCAAACTCCACCACGGCATTGTAACTTCTCCATAGACCTTATTCAGCCCCGCGCACTTTGGCCTGTAAATGCGACTAAACGCTTTCTTTCTGGTGGCACTTCTGGTTCAGCGGGAATTCAAAGATTGGTGGTTTGAATCCTGCTCTTAACAGAAACATCACTGGTTGAGTGGTCAGCTCCACAGTTGTTGTGTTGCCGTGTCTTGGGCAAGGCACTTATCCCATCTTGCCCCTAGTGTCTGTGTACACCGGTGTGTGTGTGTGTGTGTGTGTGTGTGTGTGTGTGCGTGTGCGTGTGCGTGTGCGTGTGCGTGCGTGCGTGCGTGCGTGTGTGTGTGCGTGCGTGTGCGTGTGCGCGTGCGCGTGCGCGTGCGTGTGCGTGTGTGTGTGGGTGGGTGAGCGGTTCCTTGTTGTAAAGCACTTTGAGTGTCTTGAAAGTGAAAAAGTGTTGTATAAAAATGTGGCTAGTAACTATTTAAAACAGCTTGGTGGTCTGTGTAGAACTTGTTTGCTGTGAGATCAGCAGCTCTATGCAAAGTAATACAACCCGAATAATGATGAGGGGTGGTCAGAGGGGCAGATGGAGCAGACTGGCAGCCTCATTTCCATCAGTTTGTCCCAGGGCAGCTACAGTAGAAGTTTACCACCACCAGGTCTGGAATGAATGAATACTGTAAAGTAAAGTGCTTTGGGTGTCATGGCTCTCAAACGGTGAGAGACACAGGACTATATTCATACCATACTCCATACAGTTGTACAACAACTCATCCTTATGTAACAGATAATGCTCCCTACAGCTGTACATCAACTTAATTTCAAGTAACCGATAAAGAATGCCCTGTCAATCAGCATAATATTTACACTGTCATTCTTGTCTCTTGTTTATACCTGTGATTTTATATTTTATTTTATTTTATATTTTATTACTTATTTTTCTATTTTATTTTGACTTGTACATATACATTTATTTTCATAATTATGTCTCATTTGACACGTGTCTCTTGCTCTTTTTGCTACACCATCTATTTTTGTTACTTTCTGTTATTATATTATATTGTGATGTTTGAGCGACTGTGTCCAAATAATTTCCCTTGTGGATCAATAAAGTTTGTCTAAGTCCAAGTCTAAGTCTAACACCAATGATAATAAATAATAAAATACTAATAAAATTATTAGTATTTTAAACAGAGACTACAGCCTTGCACATTTTCTTCTTCCGTGTGCATAAAGTAAACTGTTTTGGTAAATGTTTATTTCCTCAGTCTGGAGCAGGTCTGATTTAAACTGAGGCTGGAGGCGGAGCAGCTCTGGGACCAGGAGCCTGCGGCACTGAAGAGCTGCTGATCGTGACCAAGTTTAAGTCTGATGAACCTTTGTCCAGTTTGTCCAAAAACGTGTCTCAGGACTCCAGAATGCAGAGAGGTGGTACGTCTCTATGAGGCCAGGAGGGAATTGAACCCAGGACCTTCTTGCTGTGAGGTGAGAGCAGTGACATTGTCCAGGGACTACAGAATAAAAATCACCCTCTGGCATATTTACATTGAAATGAAACATGTACTGTCCCTGAAATACATAAATTAGTGTTTAAAGTTGCACTATATATGTTTTTTCGGTGGAGGGTCCGTCACCTGCCTGTCACCATGGAGAGGTTATTGTTCTGAGGTTCATTGTGTAACTTTTGTGGCGGAGGGCCAAGTTACAGGTCAGATCTGTGGAGAGGAGACCCCGCTCAGTCAGAATGCCTGTTTTTCTAGGTATTTTTGAGTTATAAAACCACCTTTAATTGATCTGTTTAATGTCATATTGTGGAACATTTGAAGCAAAGCGATGACATATCCATAGAAACAAGACGATGAGAGACCCCCAGTGAAAAAGTTACACAGTGCACCTGTTAATTTGCTAAGAAAATAAAAAAAAATGTATTTAAAATTGTAAACAACATGGCAACAGTACAGTACAATGCTACATGTATTTTGGTGAATATTTGATGCTTTCGTTACCATAGCAGCTTTGTTGTGATTCGCTAATACTCCTCTGAAAGATCAGCCTCTTCCCCTGAGCTATTTCAGTAAGATCCAATCCAAAGTGATCCGCGCAAACAGAGAAAACTCTTTGGAAAACTTTGAGCTGTATTCCAGCCTCTTGCTCCAATCCACCGCCCACAGATCACTCAGACAGATACTGCAGGTCCTAAACAGAGCCGTGAGCTGATGTGTTTATGAGGGAAGTGTCTGAGCCCTGTACCTGCCTGATCCGTTCCAATATGTCCGCCTCCGTAACCCCGGGGTGTGAGCGAGTCTTTATCACATTGTGGGGAATAAAACCTGTTTCCACACTCAATTGATGGGGACCTGCCTGCCTTATGAGGACAAAACCAAGTCTCCGTGATGTGAATTCTTTATTTTTACGTCAACAACATGATTTTAATTTCAGATATTGGTTCAGATAAGTTAAGATTTGGTTAAGATTAAGGTGAGGTGAGCAGTGACTATGGTTAAAGAGCGATATTATGCAAACTTGACTTTTTGGAGCTTTCTGTGAACAATGTTCCCTCATCAAAAACACACCGGAAGAGTTTTAAATGTCATCCATGCACGTTTGAGTAATTTAGCGAACTCTCCTGGGCACTATTCAAACTCTCCTTACGATTAGCTGTAAGATTTTGCACAAAGCTCCGCATACAAACCTACGTCACCCACACGACAATTCTCCATAAATATACGAAAACATGATACAAAACTTCGCGAAACATGATACAAAACCTGACAAACCTGATGCGACGTGCAGTAGTTTCATTAGCGGGATGCACGCCGATTGTGTTGTGATAGTGCGCTGAAGGGGAGTGACTTAGCACAGGGAGCAAAGGGAGGGGAGAGTCATAAATTAAACTAAACCTTATAAAACATGTTAATGCGTTGTTTTTTGTGAATAAAACATTTTTTTAAATGATAAAAGGGAACATGGTGATCTAAATATGTTACGTGTTCGCCGTAATACCCCGTCTTTAAGGTTAGGACGTTTGGAAGTCAATATACTGTCCTCAAGAAGCGTGGAGACCCTACATGTGTGTGTGCATGTGTGTGCGTCTGTGTGTGTGTGTGTGTGTGCGTGTGTGTGCGGCCTGGGGACAGATCGACTGCATGTTTGCACTGATAGAATTTACAGCTGCCTGACAAATGATTTATAGGTGCAATTTTAGCCAGCTGTCATTGGGTTTTATGCAGCCTGTGTGTGCATGTGTGTGTGTGCGTGCGTGCATGTGTGTGTGTGCGTGCGTGCGTGCATGTGTGTGTGTGTCAGGTGTGCAGTGTGTGGAAAGAGGCTGAGGTCCATTCACTGCAGAGGTGTGGGCTCGTGTCATTACGTCACAGTGAGTTGTGGGTGTAATCGCGCGTGTTCATGAAAATAGACGTACATGTGTTTGTGTACGTGTGTGTGTGCGTGTGTGTGTGTGTGTTTGTGTATGTACAGGGAGATTATTGAAAGGGGCTGTGGCAGAGTGGGTATCTTTAGGTACTGTCCTCCTGAAACACAAAAGCATTTACACTGAATCTGAACAGAATGTCACCAGTGGCTACAGGAGAGGATGTCATTGAGTCTTTCCCCGGCTGGTGTAAGAACATTCTGTTGTTTATACAGAACATTAAAGAAGACCTGTTGCTGTTGTTTTTTACTTTTTTTTTTCTTTCACATTTTATTCATATAGTGCTTTTCTAAACACTCACTTGTGTCTGCTCCGGCGGCGGACTGGGACCAAAAAACAGCCCTGGACTTTTCTCCTACAATTCAGCCCATGGTAGACAACTATAAAATAGTTACAAGTTCTGAAAAGTCGATTTTGCAGAATACGAATAAAGGTGGTCCTCTTGCCTGGGATCCAGAATACAAACTTCTCCAATACTTTACGAAGATGTGAGTCTGGTCACTGGTGAATCTCCCTGAGTTCACATGCTGCGCTCTATCAAAACAAATGTGGCTGCTCACAAGAAAAAATAAAGGAAAACATATCACATGGCACTGTAAGACAAATGCCATACTGTTTAATTTTCCTGGCGAAATAAAATCATCTCCATGGAGATGTCAGGTCCTGTCACCCTTTATAAGTAATTTTAGATTTGTACCATCTAATATGACTATTTGAGCTTCTATTTTATGTCAAATTTCCTTCAGAAAATCATCTCTCTGCTCCTCTGTTACACTCCTGTCCTCAGGTCCAGCTCTGTGTCCAGCTCTGACCTGTGGGTTTCTGAACATTTGATAAGAAATGTCTCGCCTCTCATTAAAACACAGTGGCGTGGACATTCTGAGGGACCAGAGCCAGTGTCTCACCTCAGGACCAGAGCCAGTGTCTCACCTCAGGACCACAGCCTGTGTCTCACCTCAGGACCACAGCCTGTGTCTCACCTCAGGACCAGAGCCTGTGTCTCACCTCAGGACCACAGCCTGTGTCTCACCTCTGGACCAGAGCCTGTGTCTCACCTCAGGACCAGAGTCTTGTCTCATCTCAGGACAGTTTAAACATGTCTTTGTGTGCGCTATGGAGGTTCACTGATCTTAGCACTTTGTTGGACACATTTGGGGCCTCCAGATGTTCTCGATGAGGACCCTATTGTTACACCCGTCAATACTCGCTGCTAAAATCTTATTTATTGACCATGTCTCAATAGAAATAATCATATTTTGATAATTGTAATATGGACCATACAGGCTCGAATACGCATGAAAATACATTTTTATAACAAAGACAGCAGCATTAAATCATTCAATCAAAATGTCAAATCATCTTACTGTCCTCTGTCCCCTGTGTGTTGTCCCTTTTTGTTGAGTTCAAACTCTGATTCTGTCATAAATAAAAGCATTGGTTTTTGGCTGCTCCTCCTGTTGGACGCCGTGTTTCACAGTTCAGCCAACATCAACTGTTCACTCATTTAGACTCTGGTACCTGGCACCGACCAGCTCTGCTCCAGCCAGAGAACTGTACTCAGCCCCCTGCACTTGCCTGCACCTGCTTGCACCTGCTTGCATCCGACTGCACCTGACAGCACCTGCAAAACCTTTTCTGTCCAGTTATTCAACTTAAAAATGATGGAAACAAATGAATGCACCACTATATATAAAAGTTAATGACAATGACATCACTGGAAAGTGCTTAGAGGTGAGGATCATCAAACTGCTTCTGAACCACAGACTGAATAAAGAAGTGGACTAAGGGAGTGTGACGTCACCCACATTTTAAGCAGCAGTGACAGACAGATGGGCGACAGTCTTTTAATATAAAGTTAATTGGAGCCAAAGTCGATGGAGACGGAAGCACAGCCATACTCACATCCTATTTATATAAACTGTCTATGTTCTGTACACAAAATATGAAGCACTTCCTAAATTACTATAGGCTCATGTCGTGTATTGAGCTGGGTGGATGTTCTTAAATTATTAAAAGTAAAATCTTTTCCGACTGATCATGTGCACTGTGGTTGGTGAGGAGTGGGTGGAGAGGTGGTTGATTCTGCGGCTGCGGTGAAGGGCTGGAAGAAGAAGAAAGTGAGGAGGTCTGCTGGTTAGTGTCTCTGTGTCCTGCGTCCAGACCAGTGTCCAGGGAGAGAAAAGTGACGGTCACAAAGAGGCTCGGAGAAACAGAGAGAGAGAAAGAGAGAGAGAGAGCTGGGGAAGAAGAAAAGTGGTGATGTCGTCTGGGACAGAATCTATCAGCAGCTCTATCCATCACAGAGAGAAAGAGAAAGAGAGATAGAAAGGGGAGGGTGGGATAACGAGAGACGGAGAAGGAGGGAGAGAAGGAGAGAGAGAGGGATGGCGATGAAGAGAGAGAGGAGAGAGAAAAGGAGAGAGGAGGAAGAGGGGAGGTAGAGAAGAGAAGGAGGGAGAACACAGCAGTATTTTCCAATCAGAGGCACAAGGACCTTTAAAAAGCAGTTTGCAGAGGTGCAGAGCGCTTTTGGACTTTCTTTTTTGTTTTTTTCAGTTTAAAATTTTTATTAAACTCAAACCTAATACTAACTTAAATATTTGTACTGCATAATAATTTCAAAATGAAAATACACTTTTGAAAATAAAAAATAATAATAATGCTGCTGCTTGAGTAAAACTGGAAAAGTCCACTCTGGAGTTTTACTGATACTTTGCCTTGACTTCACGCTGGGAGTGTTCTACGTATAGTTGTATGTTACCATGGTGACACAATGCACACATTAGAAAAAACTGAAAAAACAAAAATAAATCTGAAAATTTAAGAAATAAATGGATTTAAACAGCATATTTTCAGGAGCCTGTGATCAGTCTGAGTGTTCATGGCCCTTTTTAGGAGTTTGATTTTCAACAAAAAGGTGAGAGCGACAAACTGAAAAACTGTCGGCTAATGCGAGCTAGCTTGAGACTGTTATTTTATTTGAGGGAGACTTGTTTAACAGCACAAACCTGTTCCAACTGTTCCAACTGAGGCAGCTCTTTCTGGTCAGATTTTGTTAAGAGCTCAAATTAAAGTCTGACAAAAAGCCTCAAACAGAGCAGTGCCTACGGTTAGCATCACACCATCAGGGAATGTTGATGGCATCAGCTGCAAAGTGTCAGTTGTATCTCTTAGGTATCTAGTCGTCCATTCATCACATTTTGCACAAAGCATAAAACTAACTTCTTTTACTTCCTGATAAAACCGACTTGATAAAATGAATTATTCAAAGCACTGACTGTTTAGAAAAAAACAAAAAACTGGACTGTAAAAGCAGAGAGGACAGTGCTTCAGGCTGTACTCATCAGGTATTTCCCTGCGCCCGAGTCTGTTTAGCATAACTCCACTTTGCCTTTTGGTGCTGTGACACGAGCTGACTCACAAGCGCCCCCTGGCCCCCGCTCCCGGTGTCCGCGGCGCTCACACGCAGAGGGTTAATGTGGGTCAAAGGTCAGCCACAGTTTGGGGAGTAAAAATATCCCTCCGTTTGTGAGCGACACCGAAGTGCACTCGGACGGCGCTGTGCGAGTCTCTGCATAAATGAGCGGGACCAGAGCCAGAACAAGACTAAAGCATTATCTGCCGCTTCAGCACCGCGGACAGCTCCTCTGTCTGCGAACGCTGCTGTTTCATTCATAAACTTAGATTCACAAACATGGAGTCCTGCTACTGTAATGAACTTTGAGTGGAATTCAAAGTAGTGAATACAATTACATTTATTTATTTATTTATTTATTGATCAAAGAGGGAGTATTATACTTCTGTGGGGTATTATCTGCAAACACGTAACATATTCAGCTCACTGTGTTGCTTTGTATTGTTTTGAAAATGCTATATTTGCCAAAAAACAGCTTAGCAATTTTATATCACTTTCGTTGTTTGAAGCGCTGCTGAGTGCCGACTCCCTTTGCTCTCCATGCTAAGTCACTCCCCCTTCAGAGCGCTATCACAACACAATCGGCGCGCGTCCCGTTAATGAAACTACTGTCATGTTTCTCAAGTTGCTGTGTACAGTTTCATGTCGTGTTTTGTATATTTATGGTGAACTGTTCAGTGTGACGTCGGCGAAGGAAACCCACACAGACACGGGGAGAACATGCAAACGCCACAGAAAGGCCCGGGCGACTTGGTTGGGAGTTAAACCCAGAAGTTGATGTGATGGATGAACAAAGGCCTCTTATCCAGATCCAAATCCACTTTATTTCTGCAGCACATTTTACAAACAAAGCAGTTTCCAAAGTGCTGCACAGAGATCATAAAATAAAAACAATAAAAAGGTAAATAGCTAAAATTTGGTCATACCATCCTAAAACAATAAAACCACTAAAAGCAAATAAAAGCAAAATCATAAAAAAAAATCATAAAATAGCAGTAAAATAAATAAAGTTAAATAAAAGACACAGAGGACCACACAACTCATGCAGTGTTAAAAGCCAAAGAATAAAAGTGGGTCTTAAGACGAGACTTAAAACTCTCCACTAGGGGCCCCCCCTATGGGGGGCAGAGCGTTCCAGAGCCACAGAGAAGGTCCTGTCCCCCCTGGTTTTAAGTCTCGTCTTAGGCACCATGAGGTGGAGCTGACCCTCGGACCTCAGGGCGCGCTCGGGGGTGTAAATCTGGATGAGGTCCAAGACGTACTGTGGGGCCAGTCCATCTAAAGCTTTAAAAACAAACAATAAAATCTTAAAATCTTCCAGTTCGTCTCTTGACAAACGCCCACAGACCGCGCTGTATGTGACCAGAGACAAACAGGACCATAGTGGTGCTGTAGGCAGAGGTTTGAGTGAGACAGAGAAGTAAATCTGTCACAGGCTGATCACATGTAACACACACACGACAGGACACATAAACCTGTCCTCTTCACTCATGGAAAACACGTGCTTTTGTAGTAGCGGGAGGGACAGCACATTGATGGGAGGGACGTCACATTCAGGGGTACTGTATGTTCCCACGTGCACGCAACGATTTGTTCATTATAAAGTCTTTCTTCATGCTTCATTATAAGAGTACTGTTATGCAAAATCTAAGTTTTTGAGCTTTTTACCATGCTATAGCTGTTTTCCTTTCTCATAGGATGTCAGTGTATTATCTTAAGTTTTAAAAATGTACTTTAAAAATGCTGTGGCTAGTGTTATCTGCAGATATCTGTAGAAGGTTCCAACAGCATGGTCCAGCAGAGCAGCACTTTACTGTGGCGACATCAGCTCCCAGTGAGAACCGCAATTTACCAACACAGCAATTAGCAGACCTTTTTTTTTTATGAAATGGTTATAGATCAATATGGCAATTGAAAATGTCCAAATGATAACATAATGATTACTATTTAGCAGACACAAGCACAATATATCTTTTTCTTAAGCCTTTAATAGGTATTATAAAATTTACAAACTAAAGAAATGTGTGTGGGCGATATGACGGAACATAAAACTACGAATAATAGTAGTTTTAAAAAATATAGTAAAATATTAAATATGATCAAATAAAAGACATAACATGAATTAGAAGAAAAATAAAATAAACGGACTAAATATACAAACATGGCGTTGCACAGATGACGGTTCCGTACGTTCTCCTTTAATGTGACTCACTGTAAAGTCTGATGTTGTTGGCTTTGGACTGGTCCATATTTCAGTTCAATCCGCCGCAGACGGAGCACACACAGAACAGATCAGAGCATAAAACTGTGCGGCGGCGGCGGCCATGACGCCTCTTCACTGCACTCTTCATTAGCTAACACTCAGGCACATTTAGCGGCTCGCGTGGCAGCTGTTGCTAAGATACGTGCCGTGTTAGCAGTTGTCCATATGTGGCTCCAGATGCCCGCTGTCCGCTGCCTCATTACCGGATCTGCGTCGATGCTAGCAAACATGTGGCTATAACTCTGCCCATTTGGTTTAGTGGCCACTTAGCTTCTTTTAGCTTGTGCGGTTTTTATGATGGACGGAGCCGAGGTTTTCAAATGTAACACAGCTGCTTCAGCAAATAAACTGGGACTGTGTCACTCATTTAGTTTACAAATAAAAGTTTTGAAAAGGTTTATTGTCAAACTACACAGTCCGTTCATGCAGTGGAGGAAGGAGTTTGTACTGGGGGAAGACACATTTTCAGCTACAGCCACTTGGTTATCGTCTTTTAAGATCATAAAACAACACAAAACAACCATTGCATTTTTTATCTAATGTTCAGCAGTTACCATGGAGACAAAATGCACACAAACACTGGCAAGAAGTTTTTAGACAATCTGAAACTCAAGAACAAACACAAAATGGATTTAAACAGCTCATTTTCAGGGGCCTGTGATCAATACGAGCGTTCACGGTCCTGTTTAACGGTACAAAATCAGCTCACCTGTTAAATTACTGACTTAGCTCCAACTAAGTCAGTGATTTATGGTCAGATTGTGTTAAAAGAACGTTCAGATTAAAGTCCAACTTGAACACCAACGCTTCAGACAGAGCAGTGCCTACACTTAGCACCACAAAACCAAGGGATGTGGATGACGTCAGCTGCGAACCTCCCAAATCTTATCCCTGCGCTTAATTTAGACTTAGACAGACTTTATTGATCCACAAGGGAAATGACTCACACATCACAATAATCACAATATATTACAATAACAAAAAGTAAAATATATATATATATAGAGAAAAAATGATAATAAATTTCTAAATAAGTAGCAATAAAAAATAACAAGAGACTGGTATGAATAATATAAATATATTATACATAAATTATATAAATATAATAGACATAAATTATATAAAAGTATGTACAGTAAGTAATGATTTAAGTAGCAATAATAATTCAGTAATATAAGTAATATCGTAATTATATATAGTAATAATTTAGTAGTAATAGTTAATTTAGAAATAATTTAATTTAGTAATGATTTAAAACATGTTTCAAAACAAAGAAACAAACAGGAGTCGTGAGTCTGACCCTGACCTCCAGAACGAAAGATAAAAGTGGAAAAAAGGGAAAACAAAAGCTGAGGCGTGTTTTTAATTGAAGACATTTGGGATGAATACACAGCAGTAAATGTTAGCCTGATCTTAGCCTGATGTTAGCCTGATGTTAGCGTGACGTTAGCGTGATTAGCCCTTTCCTCATCATGCCGCGTTCGTCTGGCGTTCTGATGGAGGAGACGTGTGACCGATAACGGCGCGGCGAGGACACGCGCTTTTGTCTTTGAGGGAAATGAAATGGGACATAATTAGGCTTTGATTGTGTTTATTGTTTAATGGGTTTGCATAATTTATGAGTTAAAAAAAAACACTTACAAATTCGCAGTGTGGCGTTTGTAGTGAAAGCGGTTTGAGAAGATAAAATTTAAAAGTGCACGATGTAACTTTTCATGAGCTTGCCTCCCCGCAGATGTTATCAAATCAATCAAAATCACCTTATTTGGGAGTTTAAGCATAATAATAGAAAAGCTCAAACTAAAAATCTTAGAGTCAGATCTCGTGTCGGGGCAGTTTGAGGAGAGTAAGGACATAAGTGATGCTCCACAGTATGACATTAAACGTATTTATCTCCACAGAGACAAGCAGGCGAAGTTACAGGTCAGATCTGAGGATAAAGGAGCTCTCTCTCAACAGGAACGCATGTTTTTCCAGTTTTTTTTAGTAATAGACTGCGAGATGGAGAAGTTTGAAGCAATAACATGAACAAAAGAGGAATCTCTCACCCCACCCCCATAATTTAAGCCAAAAATGATGGAAAAAAACAGTAGAAAAAATAAGTAAAACGTGTAAATCTTAACCTGTCAGCAGTTCTCAAAACAAAAAGAATATTCTAGTGATGCCCGGTGGTCACACGGTCTGAACACATATACACAGTGTTGAGACATCGGTTCCAGTTCAGACAATTTGCCGAATGTCCTCCCTGCTCTTCACCCCCGTTTCCCACATTACTGTCGAACTCTGTGCACGGAGAGGCCTGGTGCAGATTCAGCCATCATCAAACAGCACAGCACCCCCTGCAGGCCGAAAGGGGAATGAGAGCGTAAGGCAATGACCACTCCCCATTCCCGTCTGCCCTTGCTCCTGTCTGCTTCTGTTTGCGCCCTGCCATCCTCCTGTCTGCCCCTGCCCTGAGAGAGGCGAGGCGTTCACATGGCAACCAGCCCACAAACATTGGCGTTTAATCTGAACAGTAAACAGATTGGGGCTGGAGGAAGTGTTGCGTTGGATTTGATGCCAGGTTTAGCAGCTCTGTTTAATCATTAGCCTGGAATAGACCCCATGAGTCAACACCACGAGCGACACCAGTGTGACGCTAACGCACATCGAAATACATACCAAAGTTTGCCAGCTTTGGACGCTGTGAAATGTGGGTTTTTCTAATGAGTTCACAGTGTGGGATTTGTAATATCTAATTTGCAAATACTAATAGAAAATTGTGTCAAAAACAGAGCAATAACATTCGCTGTTTAAAGAAGGAGTTTCAGTGTAATTCTGAAGCCAAGAACCCTTCAAGAATCCATACCTGAAGGATTGTGCATGGCTTAAATTAAAAGTGGGGAAACCAGAGAAATAAATCAATAATAGTTCGACAAATAATAGTTCAATAGTACAATTTTCTAACTCACAATAACGACCTGAAAATATACTTTAGGAAATTCACCTCAGTTTCCAGTGAGGCTTTTAAGTGTTGGAGCTCCCTCTGCTGTCAGCAACGGGAACGAACAGTCACAAAGTAAACAAACAAAGTCCTTTTACCCTGTGAATGAGTCCGGTGGTTTATGGACTTAAAATTAAAATGATCTGTGACGCAACAATCCTGGCAAAATGCGAACAGAGAATTTTTGAGGCTTAGAGAAGACGATTTTGGATTAATGGCTTAATGAAACAAGCATGAATGAAACAAAAGTACAACTCCAGGTCTGTTTTTGATGAGGGAACATATAATATAAAACTGTGAAACTCTCACAAGTCAATTTTGCTTAATAAGTGTTTTTTAAGACTGATGTTACACAGCATTATAAGTGATTTCCTCTCTCTAAAGTTAATAATAAACACAAGGTGAAGAGGCCCTTGGCTCCTGCTCCATCTCAGAGGTAAACAAAAGAGCAGTGAGCCGCTTGAGTCCAATGAAAGGCTTTGTACTTGACACGGTTAGTGACTCTTCGGGACAAAATTACGACGTCGTCAAATGAGAAATACTGTGTCAAATCAAATAAGCATGCCGTAAAATGACCCGTAAGACCTTGTCCGGCCCCTGAGCAGCACTGAGTCCACAAGATCAGGAAAGAAAAGGGAAATGTCTTGTTTATCTTAGGTCCTATATTATCCTGTGCTCACACATTATTAGTCTGTCTACATCTCTAAATCTCAAAATGCTCTGTTCCACCTTGTGATGTCATGAAGCGGTAGTTTCAAGTTAAGAGCCCCTTTTACCTTTAGTTCAGTAGAGATTGGCAATTCCAGGGCTGAGATTATCCAAATGATTCTAGTAAAGGTGCGAGTCTAAAAACACAGTGGAGCTCTTCCTGTATTAACACATGACATCACAAGGTGGAACAGAGTGTTTTCAGTTTGAGAGAAGAACTCTAAGTCTAAATCTGCAGGGTTTGTGTGTTAAACGTGCGAATGAAACAAAACACAACTTCAGGTGTGTTTGTGATGAAGAAACAACATTATAGATCAGAAAATAGCCTTGAAAATAACTTTTACTGATAACAATTGCAATGCTGATTTATTCATAATAGAAAAAGAAAAAACTTTGGACATGATGGACAAGTTGTTTATGTTATAATTTGGTGTTTTGGTTCTGAAGACAATTATCCAATCAGAAAGCAGAATGAGCCTCACGTGACTCTCTCATTTGTGTTGCCAGTTTCAATCCTGAAATCCAGTTGGTTTAAACCTAAAAGGATTTACGTTCTGGGGACCTGCTGTTTGTCCCCATAAGGACGGCAGGTCCCCGTAGAGTGAGAGTGTACACATTTGTTCACACATTGTTGCCGGAGCAGAGGGTAATGGGAAGAGACAGGTCTGATCCTCCAGGCTGCAATCAATGATCAGCACCACAGCCCCGTGTCACTGCAGCGCCAGGGAGAAAGAGAGGGGGGACTTTCTGCTCTTTTAAGAGATCCGAATCCTTTGGGTCTGTGCATTTTGTCACGGTGCAGGTGATGCGTGCATATCAAAATGTTTATTTCAGTTATGAAAGCAGAATTTTACAAAGTTTGCTGTAAAAAGTAGCCTAGTTGGGTCCTCAATTTCCACCAAAAGTCAGGGTCCGTTTTTTGCTCCCAGTCCGCCCCTGTATGGTACTGACTGCAGCTGTGACAGAGGGAGTCTGTGAGCTCTGGTGATGACTGTACTGACCTCTGGGAGCACAAAAGGTGAAGGATGTGACGGCACTTTGTCATTGTGTCCGACCCACACTGTTTGTTCTTACTGTGATCACTAACAAAAGGTGATCATAAACTCAGTAACACAGCACCTTTAGCTTTGGAGAGTTTTCACAAAAGCTAAGATGTTAAAAAGTTGCTCAAAATACTTTTTAAACTTGTTGCATCTTGACCTTTGCTGTGGCAGTCACAACAGAACCATCTCCCCTGCCCTCACCAACAGAACCCAACTGTACGTGTTATCTCTAGGACACTAACCCAGAGCTCCATGGGTTAGTCTGAATACACCACACAGCCTCTGTCCAGCCTCTCCTCTGGTTCTTAAGTCTGTTGTTGGTTCCTCAATTTTATTTTTGACTCTCTACTTCCTCTTCCTCTTCCTTCCTTTTCCTCCTCCTACTTCTTTCTCTTCCTGCTCCTCGTCATCTTCCTCTTCCCCCTTCCTCTTCTTCCTCTTCTTCCTCCTCCTTCTGTTCCTCCTTCTCCTCTCTCTTTATCCTCCTTTTCCTCGTCCACCTCCTCCTCTTCCTCTCTTTGAACGGGACACATGCGTCAGGTCTTTGGGTTTGTTTGACACGTCCTCTTTCACAGGTGATGCTTAGAGCCAAAATGGAGGAACATGTCTGAGGTTCGGTTTGAATGTTCTGTTTGTAAGAAAATGGCGAAACGAAAATCACACAAGCAACGAATAGATTTTAAAATTATAGTTTGTCGTAAATCGTCCAGACTCCAGACTGGATGTGACAGGTTTAGTGTCGTCTTAAATATTATGTGTCTGTGAAATGGGCTCGATAATGACAAAACGACTGCGGTGGAAAATTACATAAATCTTCCTGGAGCAGCCGACACCGTTTTCCTTTTGCTTCCGGATTCAAACCTGTGCTCCCTGGAACGTTCTCGAGTGTAGACGTGTTTGTCAGAGTGACGCACACAGATTTTAGATGGAGTTTTGGCTTCAAAGTGTCAAATACTTTTATACTAGGTAATTTCATATAATTCATTCTGCATCATAAGGCAGCAAATCAAAACAAATCATTTTTCACTCCTACGCAATTAAAGGAACTGTGTGTAGTCTGCACAAAAAGTAAAATAATCCCCACTGAACCTGGGCTGCTACTGTTGCTACTTTAATCCATGTTAGAATGTTGTTCCCGCTTCAAAAACAGACCTGAAGTTGTGTTCTGTTTCATTCACACATGCTTCTGTAATCCTTTATTATTCGTCTGTCTACATCTCCAAAGCTCAGAATGTTCTGTTCCACTTCGTGATGTCATGAAGCTGTAGTTTTCAAGTTAACAGCTCCTTTAGTTCAGTAGAGATTGGCAATTTCATGGTTGAAGTTATCCGAATTATTCTAGTGAAGGTTTATGGAGTTTTAAAACACAGTGGAGCACTTCCTGTATTACCACATGACATCACAAGGTGGAATAGAGCGTTTTCTGTTTGAGAGAAGAACTCGGCCTAAATCTGCAGGTTTTGTGGGTTAAACGTGTGAATGAAACAAAACACAACTCCAGGTCTGTTTGTGATGAGGAAACATTAAAACATGGGTCAGAAAATGGTGTTCCATGGCATCTTTAACCTGCAGATAGAGACTCATCCAGGTTTGTCTCATTCTCAGTTTCTGGACAGGCTCATGTGAAGCTCAGAACCTCCAGAATTCCCTCCCTGAGCTGCACAGGCTGCACTAGCACTGATTCAGGATTGGCTGCAGGTGCTGCCGTTTAGGGAGTGACGGTTCAGATCAGAGAGGGACATTTATTATTAGATCAACAACATGGTTTAAAAGTTCTGATGATGTATTTGAGTTGAGTCTGTCTTGTCCCAGTGCAGAGCAGCTTTTCATGTTAAAATAAATCTGTTGTGCGTCTAATTATAAAGTGTTTTATTGCCCAAGAATCCAGAAGTGCACTGGTAGCATGCTTGTTGTTAGCTTTACCGTGATGGCATAACTCCACTCTGGTCTCTGAGAGTTGTGACGTGCTTATAAACTCATCATGGTGAATATTTCGGACGCTCTGAAGGCATAAGGGACGTGAGGAAGAACTTTGGACCACTGCAAACCGTTTGAAATGAACTGGTTCTGTTTTTCACGTTTTAAGACGGGAAAACTCAGGTACAGCGTCTTTAAGTAGCTCCAACAAGTTTAAAATTTCAAAAGACCAAATTTTACGTTTTAGCACGACCCAAGGAACAACGAAAAAAGGCAATTTCTCCAAACCACAGAGGAGTCGTGTGATTGTCTCTTGTAGGACTAAAGTTAAAGCTGATGTTAAAGCTGATGTATGGCTCAGCTCCTCAGAAGATGCAGGAGCTGGATTCATCTGCAGCAGGTTTACAGCCCTGACCTTTTCCCTCAGGTGCTCCAGTTCTGAGCACGTCTACAAACTGCTGATGCAGGCAGCTCGCGCTCATTTGGATAAGAGGCAAAAACCACAGCAGCACTTTTGGTTCTTAAAGGGGCATATGCTCCACTTTGACTTTTGAGAAATCTTCGAACACGTGGGAGTACTTAAAGCAACGCTGCGTAACTATCGAGGTGGCCTGTCCATGGAAGTTTAAAACCATACAATACATAAGCATATTCTCCATGGAGATAGAGATGGTTAATGTCATACTGTGGGATATTATAGTCAAAGGAACAGCATTGCCATGGAAACAAGCAGAAGAAGTACAGGAGAGACAGGTTCTGGAGATGTTTTTAGTGCAATAAAGACATCCAAGGTGAAAAAAAAAAATCTATTTCTGGAAGTTACGCAGCGTCACTTTGAAGCTGACATTTCTACTTATATTGGCTGACCCGTCCCTGTTGTATTCTCACACTTGACCACTAGATGCTGTCTGCAGTCTGATAGTGTCCCAGTTTTGGTCTGACAGAAGAAGAAGAAGAAGAAGCACAAGTGAGTCTGAACAAAGCCCAGGTGAGGGGAGGGTCCAGGACCATCAAACGTGCAGATGGCAGCTTTAAAAGTTCCTCTATATTATGCTTAACACACTGCACATTTATTAAAGTTTTCTAACATGAAATACCAGGACCACTGAGGATAACAGGAATAGGCAGGATGTGGCGACAAGACAAAAGACTAAAAATAATTCTTAAGAATAACCAGTGATTCATGCGCCCGGTCTGTGGGAGGCAGCAGACCCAGAGAGGAATTAAAAGTTTCCTCCACAAAAAACACAACTTCAAAGAATGTTCAGAACGCAGAAATGAACTGGTGTGAATTCAATCAGCAAGAAAATGTACTTCAGGAAAATACCAATATTTCAAAATGATGTCACTCAAGTAAAAGTAGAAAGTAGTGGTCCGAGAAATGAATGAAGTAAGATACATTTGAGAAAAGGCCTACTCAAGTAAGAATCATTTTACTGTCATAACTGTCGGGCCAAAACAATATAATCGTAAGGACAAAAACATTAAATAATGCAATTAGGGAAATAAAAACAAAATCAGATCTGAAGGAGAGCTGCAAAAAACGCAAACCTCCAAATAATTTCATATTTTCAACATAAAGCTTTTGTCACGACTTACTCACAGTGGGAAGAGGAAGCACAACTTTTACTCAAGTAAAAGTAAAAGTATGGGGTCTGAGAAATTACTCGGAAAACTAAAATTGTATTAAAAACTTCCTCCAGTAAATGATTTGAGTAGTAGTAGTAGCCCCCCCTGCTGGTGTAGTGTATCGTGCCTGCTTCAGTGTGTCTTCAGTCAGTGAAAGTGTAGGGAGCAGTGTATTTGTTGACGAGCAGGTTAAACTTAGACTTAAACTTTATTGGTCCACAAGAGAAATGATTTGGACACAGTAGCTCACACATTGTAGTGGACCAAACAAAAAAAAGGCAAAGACATGGTATAAAATATATGTTTAAATTTAATAAGATCAAATAAAAATGTAATTTAACAAAGGCTCAAATTAAGTAAATCATTAACAAAAAGTCAGGCCCAACTGGGGAAACTTAAATCCGACTAAACAGAACAAAAACAGGTGCGTTTAAATAGACGAGGGCGACTAAACTGAACACAAGAGAGGGGGAAATTACATTAAATAATTAACTAAAGCTACGAACTTAAAGTAACAAAAAGGCAAATACTTATAATACAGAAAACAAGCGATAATAAAGTAACCTCAAACAAACTAACTTAGCTAAATTAACTAAATAGTGCTCCCCCCTCTTTGTTCGGTTCTCTTTGTGTAAGTAATAATTCAGACTTTTATTAACTAAAATGTGTGCATCCAAAATGAGAAAATATAAGTCTAAATAAAGGTTTAAATTCAACTATAACTTAATGAAAATGTAAATGAAGCGGTGGCAGACGTATCCGCCACACACATCACAATGTATTATAATAGTAAAGGCCAAAAATATAAATTGTAAAAATAGAAAGAGACTGGTGTTAAATAAGGCAAAATAAAAATAAAGTACAGAATATATAAGGAGAAACAGTGCAAAGATGAAACATGGATTTTAACATGACATAAGGTTATTTGTTACATAAAGGTGAGTAACTGTACAGTTCCAACAAACACTCGAACAAAGAGGGTGAAGTCTTCGTAAAATGTGTCCCTGATGTGAAACTGGCCGAGGCACAAACCTGAGGAACGCACCGATTTGATTAAAAGTCCTTCATCACTTATGGAGGGACAACAGCGCATTTTGACCAACAGGCTGGTCTCAGTCATCCTCCGACGAGCTACTTCTCTTCTCAAGCTGATGTTTGGAGGGAGGGAGAAGTGTTTTGCTTAAGGGCACAACCGCCAGTCTTCACAAACCATTAACTGTGTTTAAAACGTGGAGCAGAATGTTGTTCGGTGTCGTCCCTCTGAGCCCTGAGGGACGCCATCTTAGATCCTCCATCGTCTCCATCTGCTGCATTTAATCCACTCGTCATGAGCGTATGTGACGATAATGACAAGAACCTCCTCCAGGCCACGTAAGTCGGGTTTGTGGAGAGGAAAGCCCAGTCACAGAAAGGACGAAATCATGTTTTTTGGGTTTTTTTTTTACATATATATATACAATAGAAACATCCATAAGCAAACCATATGCTTTTATTTTTGTCTGTTTCTTTAGAGTTGACATGGGTTCTGGTCCCTCCTGACTGAATAAAATGCTTTAAGCTCTCAAGAGGGAGAAAATATTCCAGAATGATGCTTTACTTTACACTTTTGAAGCTCCCAATGGGCACTGCAGTTTTCCAATGTGAAAGTCAGTGAACCTATGTCTTTTATTAAGTAGTTTTAGATGAATGTTGTGATTTAAAATGTCCAAATTAAAACATAATGATCCACGGGTGTCATAGATTATAACTATACAACAGACACAAGCGCTATAGGGCTTCTTTAGGCTGCCCCCTACTGGCCGTGTGGATATAGGTGCTGTATAGTTATGTGTGTTAGTGTGACTTATTGAGTGTACTGAGCTTTATCCGCTCCAGGGGCCCGGGTACGCTTGGATTAGGACGCGCCTCATTGGTTCAGAGCAGATCTCAGGGAGCACTGGGTTTTCCTCATCACAGTTTGCCCACTTTATCACACTTCAGTCACACTTTTCACAGAACAGGACGCTTAATCCCATAAAAGGTGTTTTCCAGAATGCGACGACGACAGATTTCTCTTTTATTTCATATAAACATTTGTAACTGTATCACTTTGAGCTTCCTCCGTCTGTATGAAATATTATTGACCCACAGCTGCCCCGCGGCGACGGCAGCTTTGCGCCCACAGCCTCTTCCGCCGCACACAGAGCCTCATTAAAGACACACGGAGGTGCAGTGTCTTGCCCAAGGGTACGTCTCTACAATGCCAGAAGGGATCAAACCATCACGTCTTTATCTGAGTCGCTTTATAATAGTGTAAAAGAACCTGAAATAACATTTAGGCTGCGTTTGCCTTTTTGTCTGAAATTATTTTTAAATAATAACATTATTTAATCTTGTAAACATTTGAAATTTTGAGTTTGTTTGAATGGACAATTCCTCCAAGTTGTTGCATAAAGTCACAGTATGTAGCTTTTTTTAATGTCTTTATTGCTCTGTGCACCTTTACTATGGAGCGAGCTTGCATCTCCACGAACCTGACTCTTATTGATCTGGAGAAGGGCTTCCTGCTTTTTTCGATGGAAACGCTTTGGCTTTAATCCTTCACAGAATGGCACAAAACGCATCTACCTCCATGAAGAATGTTCTGAAGTATGGTTTTGACTTCCTGTTTCCATGGAGACATGCAGCTGTCCATAAGGTTTTATACTGTAGCATTAATAATTTCTGTGATTCTTGGGGTTCATCTTCTGCCTTTGATGAAATCTAAAAATGTCTCTGTGGTAAAAAGGTTAAATGTTCAGTTGGTCAGATTTGGGCTCTGGTTTGGTCAAAGATCATGTGACTTGTGATTTGTGTGTCGGACCTTTTGAAGACTGTAGGGGGCGCTCTCATATCACACACCGGAGATCTTATGTGACCAGATGGTCTCCACATACACCCCTGTGTTTCCCAGCGCCCCCTGTGACCCTGCAGCTGTTCACACTGAGCTCTGGATCTGTCTCTCTCTTCCTCTGTCCTTCTGTCTCTTTCACTCTCCCCACTCTGTCTGTCTTTCTTTCTTTCTTTCTTTTTGTCTCTGTCTCTTTCTTTCTCCCACTCTTTTCTCTTTTCCTGTCTGTTTTTCTCCATTTCTCTCCAGCTCTGCCCCTGTCTCTTTCCTCTGTCTCTCTTTCTCTCTCTCTCTCTCCCTCTCTCCTTCTCTCTCTCTTTGTCTGTCCTCAGCTCGTACGCCCAAATGCTCTTGACATTTAGGAGACGTAATCAGCGTCATTAGAAAGTGGCTGATTTTCCTCTTGAGAAACGCTCGCCCATGTCGTCCTCTCTCCTCCTCCTCCTCTCCCTCCATCTCGTCCTCTCTCCTCCTCCTTCTCTCCCTCCATCTTGTCCTCTCTCCTTCCCCTCCTCTCCCTCATCTCTGCATCTCCCCTCCTCTTCCTCCTCTCCCTCCATTTCTGCCTCTCCCCTCCTCTTCCTCCTCTCCCGCCATCTCGTCCTCTCTCCTTCCCCTCTTCGCCCTCCATCTCTGCCTCTTCCCTCCTCCTCTCCCTCCATCTCTGCCTCTCTCCTCCTCCTCCTCTCCCTTCATCTCTGCCTCTCCCTTCCTCCTCTCCTTCCATCTCATCCTCTCTCCTCCTCCATCTCTGCATCTCTCCTCCTCCTGTCTCTCTATCCTCCCTCGCTCTCACTCTCCTCTTCCTCCTCCTGTCCCTCTCTCCTCCCTCCCTCTCTCTCTCCTTCATGTCTCCCTCCTCCCTCTCTCCTCCCTTTCTTACTTCATCCAAACCCCTCCCTCTCTCCTCTCTCCTCTCTTCTCTCCCTCTCTCTCTCCTCTCCCCTCCTTTCATCACGCAACAACAAAGTTCTGGCTTCAACTGCAGAGAGGCTGAAGGTTCTGCGTGGAGTTTGCACGTTCTCCCTGTGTCTGGGTGGGTTTCCTCTGGGCACTCCGTGGTCTTGTGTCTCCACGGAAACTGCTGAACATTTCACCATAGAGATACACGTAGAACACCCCCAGTATGATGTCACAGCAAAGTAGCGGTCAAAACTACACACTTCCCACTCATTGACCGTGAGACCCAGACTTTTATTCAGAATTGTCATGTCTCTTGCCAAGTTCATCTTTAATAAACTGAATATACACACGATTTCCCTTATGCATAAATCTAAATATAATGTAAAAACAGCAGAGAAATCCGTTTAAATGCTGCAGCCTCCAGAGCTTCCTCCCACACGTGCTCGCTCCGATCATCTTTGTGTTAAAAGAATAGACTCTGATTTCAGCCTCGTCGTTGTTATTATCTGAGAAATAACAGGTATTGTGCTGTAACAATGCACAATGTTCATATTAGCATTTTATTCAAATTAGCATTGTAATTTTGTATTCATTTGTATGGGGCCAAATCACTGCTAAAACGTTGTAAACACATTCACAAATATAACAGGACTTACAAATGCATCTTACGTTATGCAAATATGTAAACGGATTTCTGCTAAAGTGTTTACTCATTAGCAAATCTATGCGGCTTGTTCTGTACGAGCACATTGTAAATGTAAATAAAGAAAGTGTAAAGAAGTCTGGAGGACTAAAGGGGAGAGTGAGGGGAGAGGATGAGGGGCAGGTCTGGACATATAAGGAACCGTGTATTTGGTCTAGTATTTATCATTTGTGATGTCACGTAGCCACTGAGGGTAAAGCAAATGTACCTAGTTTGCACTAAAATTACCCGAAAGAATGACTAAGAACAGTAGATAATACTATTCAAATACCATATACAGTTTAGTTCTACTTTAGTCTGCACAAATGTGTTTTTTGTTTTGTACAAATGTTCGAATTTGCAAATATAAATGTTACACAACCTGTACACACCTGTCCTGGAGTCACACACAGATCCCCGTGTGTGTGTCCCGGTGGGGTCACACACAGATCCTCGTGTGTGTGTCCCGGTGGGGTCACACACAGATCGATGTTTTCATTTGCATATGGCTCATAAACGCTGCATTAATAGAATTGAAACAAAAATAACAGGGTGATTATTGATCGTTTCTTATTGATTCACTTAATGCGAAACTTGGAGCATCAGCACTTTCTGTTAAACATTATGAGCGTCTGGTGGAGGTCACATTTTCAGGCACTTAATATAATATTCCATTATCCAAGAAGTCTTTGTTTTGTCCATAAAAAAACTGCAGTAGACACACTTCTGGTGAGTCTGGTCACTGGTGAATCTCCCTGTGTTCAGATGGGTGTGATTGACAGGTGGATTAGCCAATCAGGGACACACACAGCTCATCCTTCTGTTTTGTTCTGCTTTTTCTGGGGCCGGGTCAAAGAGGTAGCAGTGTGAGCAGGGACGCCCAGACTTCCCTCTCTCCAGACACTTCCTCCAGCTGTTCAAGGGGGACTCAACGAAGAAAAAACGAAGGAAAGAAGAAAGGAAAAAAAAAATATCACAAGAGACTAAAAAAAACATTGCAAATTTTGACAATTTAATTTTATTCAAAATAACAGGTGACCAATGAGCTCCTTAGTTTCATGCGTCACTGAAATAAACAAATCTGATTGGACGGCCGTGTTTGAGTCTGGTTCCAGGGGCCACAGAGGGAGCGTGGACCAGACTAATTTCAGTCTGTACTATCTACAATGTAAGTCAGTTTGGATTTGCCAGTAAAACAAACATATACTATTGTTGTGTCCTTGAGCAAGACACTTAATCCCCCTCACCCCTACTGTCAGTCATACTGTTGTATAAATATGTGAGTGTGAATGTGTGAGTGTTCCCTGATGTAAAGAGCTCATCCACTGGAAGTAGAAAACTTCTTGTTTTTTGTTTTGTTTTTTAAGTCAATACAGTAAAATGTATTTACCTTGTTGACATGTTTCGGCTGCTGCATCTTCAGAACTGTCCCCGGTGTTGGTGGTGACGTGTCGTATATCAGCTGTTGTTACTTCCTGTAGGCGTGGTCTGCCTGATGGATCTGGCAGGTCGCTCAGACTGACCACACCATGCTGTTCAAACTCTGGATCAGGGAGGCCATTGAAATCAGGAAACGAGGCACGGACAGAATTAACCGTGATGATGGAGCGTTCCTCCTTTCACACACCTGGGACACCCTCCTCCAGAGAGCACCAGGCGACGGGAGGCCCGGCTGACCACGCCCTACAGGAAGTAACAACAGCTGACCACGCCTACAGGAAGTAACAACAGCTGACCACGCCTACAGGAAGTAACAACAGCTGACCACGCCTACAGGAAGTAACAACAGCTGACCACGCCTACAGGAAGTAACAACAGCTGACACGTCACCACCAACACCGGGGACAGTTCTGAAGATGCAGCAGCCGAAACATGTCAACAAGCTAAATACACGTTACTGTATTGTCTTTAAAAAAGAACCCAAGAAGTTAAAGTACAAAAGAAGACAAAATGAGCATCTCTGGTGGAACTGCATAAATATAACAATTTCACACATTTCAGAGCTGCACTTTAGATGGTCTGACAGTCTGTCCGAAGCCACAAATTGAACTCACACAAAAATGAACAATAAGACAAGTGTAATTCTATATTTACTGTGATTTGTGAGTTTATAAGACGTGCAGCTCAGATCAGATCCACCACAGACTTCACTGATCCACAGAACAGAGACGTCACTTCTGCATCTGAGAAGACAACAGGGACTCTACAGGGTGTTTGTGCGGCTAAAAGCTTCTGCCTCAGTGAAGGAGAGGAAGAGGGGGAGGAGGAAGAGGAGACAAGAGGAAGATAATAAAGGCAGAGGGGAAAGGATGAGGAGAAGAGGAGGACGAAGAGAAGAGGAGGAAAGTGGGAGAAGGAGGAGGAGATTGAGGGGAGAAGGGAGGGACGAGTGAAAGAGGAGAAGAAAGGCAAGTTTATTTGTATAGCACAATTCATAACTCAAAGCGCTTTCAAAGGAAGAGGAGAAGCAGGTGGAGGGGAGAAGAGAGAGACGAGTGAAAGAGGAGAAGAAAGGAGGAGGAGAAGGAGGTGGAGGAGAAGAGCGACATATAGAGAACAGAGCTGTCAATGATTTGTGAGAACAAAAGAGTTGAGATGCAGCAGAAGGTCCCAGAGGCCTGCTCCTTTATCACCATCACTGGAACCAATTACTCACCATAATAATAATAATAATAATAATAATAATAATAATAATAATAATACTGCATTTACACCAGTAGATTAAAGATTATCTGATCTTCTTGAAGCTCCGTCCACACCCACAGTGAGTTATGAGGGGGTTGGACAGTTAAGAAGAGACTGAGGAGCTAGGAGAAAAGGGCTGAGATAGATCTAACACAGTTTCACTAATTAAACATTACGATTTGTTTCGACTGGAAATGTCAAAATCTTCTAATATATGTTTAATTTCTTTCACTGAGTCGACTGGTATCCATGGGTAACTTCAGCGACTGTTCTAAGCATTTCTCTCACATTGTGGCATGAAGATAAGTTCTTAAAGGTGCACTAAGTAACCTTTCTGCAAGAGGGTTTAGTCCACCACCTGCTTGTCTCCATGGAGATGTTCTTTCTTGCCTGGAATGTCCCACAGTATGGCATAAAAGTGATCTACCGTCTCTGTATTCAGTTACGTGTGTTTTAAGTGGTAAAATATGAAACTGAAACACATGGATTCATACTGAGAACGGGGACCCCCAATCATGCTGGGGGTGTTCTACATGTATCTCCACTGGCGGAATGTTCAGCTGTTACCATGGTGACACAATGCACACATTAGCAAACACTGATAAAAAAGATTGCATGAAAAATTAACAAGTGATCAGTCTACAAACCATCTCACCAGCTTTTTCTGGTCAGATTGTGTTAAAATAAAGCAGAATAAGTCTAATTTGAGCCTCTGACAGAGTAGTGCTTTCAGTTAGCGTCACACCTCCAGGGCTGATGTTGACGACATCAGCCGCAAAGCATCAATATAAAATACTACCTGACATATTTCCTCGTGTTGTTTTAATGCATATTTTGACTTGCAAATGTTTGTTATAAATAAAAAGAATGATTATTATTACGTAATGGTGAGTTTGGACAGAACAATAAAGCATCGTGTACGTCTCCATCTGCATGTGACGTGTGACTTACAGCTGCTCAGGGCTCAACATGAGAGATGAGAACTGAACAGCCGAAAGGTCTCCCCGGCACATCCATCACCTTTACGAGCGCGCGCTGTTTGCATATTTGAGCCCCATAAGCCACATGAGTGATGGCCCATGTAATGCACCCTAATGGAGATTTATTCAGCGCTGGGCGGAGGGACTGCGTGTTCTGGCCCCGCTCTGGACCAGCTCACACTGAACACTTCCTGATTTATTTCATTTAATTAGAGCAGCCATGTAAAGCAGCGCGCGGGGAAAGGTAAGTGTCCACACGGGCATAAATAATGCTTTCTCTGGTTTCACTGTTAGAGCGGAGAGAAGGGGACGCTCCAGGGGTTTAGACACGTCATCGTCTTGTTTACTGATCTCAAATACAAGATCTGTTTTGTTCACTCATGTTAAAGTAATAACTACTGCCACACTATGCAAAGGCGGCTGTCTGCGGAGTTGCATGTCTCTCTGTGTCTGAACATGAACCATTGGTCAGATCTTCCAGCTAAGGTAATCCTGACCAAGTCTAGCTCAAGATCTGGAGATGGGTCCTCGAGTGTGCTTGTGGAGACGCCCCAAAGACACTGAAGGATGGGTCAAATGCGGACGACAAATCTCCTTACAGGGACAACAAAGTGTAGCTTAACCTTAAAGAAAATCATAATTTGTTTAAGTTTATTTGAATATAAGAAAAAAAAACGTGCTTTCAAAAGTTTCAAAAGACCTGTCGCCCGCACGAGTCCATGGAAGTAGAAAGTTGAAACCATACTTCGCAGCATTCTCCATGGAAATAGATACGTTTTATGCCATACTGTGGAATATTCATGGCGTCTTTGAGTGTCCAGAAAAGCACAATAGAAAACTGATGCATTATTATTATTATTATTATTATTAATAAAGGAACAACATTTCCATGGAGACAAGCAGGTGGAAGCCCTATTCCTATTCCTTCTATTGCTAGACCACAGAACTCACAAATCTTGAACATGATTTTAGCTGTTCCTCATCTCTATTAAATATTACGGGAATGTTCTGATGTCATCTGAACCCCGGCTATATTGGCCAATCGTATGAGGCGGTTATATAATATTTATCTAATTGCCCATGTGGGTGGGGACCTCTGGAGTGGGCTGGATTTTTAAAAACACATGAACAAAACACAACACCATGTTTTTGATAAGAATAAGAATTATTATTACAGGTGAAATATAGGCACCTTTTATGCTAAACTCCTGATGCAATCACCCAGCATTGTTCAGTGTGCGCGTACATGCTTTGATTTGCACGCTCACCGCTGAATAATGATAAGGGTAAACAGCTCATTAGGCTAAAAGGCCCACAGGAACAATCAGAGCGGGGAAGGCTGGAGCGTCTGTACACGATGGAGAAAGATGATGCGCTCCGTATGTCACCCTATAGGAGAATGTGAGTGTAAATAAAAGAGGTGTAAAAGAGCCTCTATGTGTGTGCTTTTATTTTCCATGGATTTGAGTCAAATGTGTCTTGCCCCATTACATGTAGTAAAAAAAAATCACCTCTAAAACCGAGATATTTTCCAGAAAATAGACGCCAAGCTATAATGGGGCACATTTTTATATGTGTCCTAAAAAGCTTCAAGTTCGTCTAAAATTTGAAGTCTGTGGGGTTTTTTGTTTTTGTGTAGCGTCAGTTTAAAATCAGTTCTGAAATGTCCTTCCCATTGGTTTTAATGGAGCTAACAGAGGTGCAAAAAGGCCTGTATGTGATTTTATTTTCCATGTGTTTGAGTAAAATATACCCTGTCCCAGCACAGATATATTGTATAAGCAGCTCTTCAGGTCAAAATATGTCCACTGTGTGCTACCAGCATCGAATTCTAAAGTATTTTACTGTCAGATAATCAGGAAGTGCGAAACGAGAGCAAAACTCCACTCTTTTTGAAACCGCTTATAAACTCATCTCATAAAGTAAGTGAGGAATAACTTTGGGCTACTGCAAACTAGTCTTTTTTTTTGTTTGTTTGTTTGTTTGTTTGTTTGTTTGTTTGTTTCTTTGTTTCTTTGTTTTTTTTCATGTTTTTTTTAGATGGTAAAAATGAGGTACAACGTCTTAAAGTTTACTTTCTGGCCAAACAACTGAAGACTTTTTTTTTTGTATTTATGTGTATCCAGTGCTGCATATACGTAGCTCGTTGTTTATGTAGGCTATAATACAACCCTACGTGTATTTTTCCAGCCTTTTTGTTATCATCTTCTAGAAATATGAGCAACGACAAAAATGAATAGTGGATTTTGTCAAGAAGGGATGGAATTATATTTTGATAGTAGTAAAATAGAAATAGAAGCTTTTGGAAATATTACTACACTAAGAGTAAACTGAAGCCTTCAATGACTTTTTCAAATGGCACTTATCTGTTTTTGGAAATGACCTCTTCTTTTTCTAAAACTTTTATAAACTTTTATAAATTAGCATGACATTTTCATTGAATAAAAGTACAATTATCAGAATAAATAATTTAACACTAAATGTCTTTGTTAAAATGAACACTTGAACACGTCTTGTTCCCAGTGACAAAAGCATTTTTCCAGTAGAACGCACAGAGTAAAACATGTGTAACAGCAGCGTGACAGAGTGAGGCATGTGTAAAATCATGAACAGAGAAAGGACAGAGCACTCAGAGCCTGTGATGGATGTGAGGCCGTAAGAGGAGCGTCTGTGAGAGCCATAAAACACAAATGTCTGTCATAAAGAACAGGCACGAACAGCTGTAAGGTCTGTGTGGAATAGACCAGCTGAAAGATCTGTGTGGAACAGAGGAGGAACAGCTGTAAGGTCTGTGTGGAACACAGTAGCTGAAAGATCTGTGTGGAATAGAGCAGCTGAAAGATCTGTGTGGTACAGAAGAGGAACAGCTGTAGGGTCTGTGTAGAACAGAGAAGGAACAGCTGAAAGATCTGTGTGAAACAGAGGAGGAACAGCTGTAGGGTCTGTGTGGAACAGAACAGCTGAAAGGTGGAGGTGGTACAGAGCAGGAGCAGCTAAAAGGCTCATTGATTTTAAATGCAGCTGTTCGTGTCAACAAACATGAGGGCATGTAATTATTATGATTATGATTATTATTATTATTATTATTAGTAGTAGTAGTAGTAGTAGTAGTAGTAGTAGTAGTAGTATATTTTTTTAATAAGAGAGAACTGAGAAAGATTTTTTTCTTTATCTCAGGTAAAAAATGTTTTCTTATTTTCTTCTGAATGATTTCAAATACAGAATTCTTCTGTATTTGAGAGTCACGTGATACAAATGAGCAGCTGTGGTTGGACGGTTCCAAATTTGGACTGAGGTTTTTCACACTTTACGGTCCGATTCCAGGCACTTCTAGATTTAAACAGAAGGAACTGGCTGCTCAGGCGTGTTTTTTCCGCTCCAAACACTGTCAGTCTTAAAGAGCAGACAGGAGCAGCTGAAAGGTCTGGTGGTTGGGGTCTGATCTATGGTAGCGTTATGTGGGGCTGTAGTTATGGGGGGTGGGGCTGTGGCAGTAGGTGGCGCTGTGGAGGGGGCAGTGCAGTGTCAGATAAAGCACTTTTACTGCCTGGTTCCTCCACACAGCAGATTTACGGCTCTGAGCTCTGACCATCTCTTCACATAAATCGACTCTGTGGACATGTGCTCAGGAGAGTGAGGCGTAGCTCAAGACCTGTGTGATGTATGGAAGAGGGCTTTTATAGGCCCATTGTTAAAGGAAGTGTACGGAAGATATTTATGTCAAATTTCACAAACAGGACCTGTCAGATGTGATTGTAGTTCCCTGTTCAAATTGACACGAGTACAGGCCCTTCCTTTAAACAGGGGGTATTACGCAAAATCGACTCATTGGAGCTTTTCACACATCTACATAATGACATCCATCATCAAAAACACGCCTGAAGAGGTTTTAGAGGGCATTCATGCATGTATGAGTAATCTAGCAATCTCCCTCAGGTCCTATTTGAACCCTCCTTACAGTTTGCTGTAAGATTCTGTGCAGTGCTCATTTTTCATAAATATACAAAAGCAGGACACAAAACAACACAAACGTGATGTGATGTGCAGTAGTTTCATTAGTGGGACACACGCTGTTTGTGTTGTGATAGAACGCTGAAGGGGGAGCCCAGAACAACAATAAAAGTTAATATGGTGATCTAAATAAGTTACGTGCTCTGTGGTAACGGTTCATTCTGTCTTCAGTTATAAAATTAGAATCACTGATTCTTTTAGTCAGACAGGAGAGTTTGTTTACCTGCATGTTTCATCTACTTCCTGTATCTTCCTCAGAAGCGTCACGTGATGGTGTAGTGATGTGTCTTGGAGGCTGGTTTACTTGATTTTTCACCTAAACATGTAAAACAAGTAAACAAACTCTCCTGTCTGAATAAAAGAATCGCTAATTCTAAGTTAACTAAGTTAATTGTTATGACCCAGGTAGATCAAACATGTTAAAGACGACACAGTAGTCAAAAAAGTTATACAAATTATATAGTTTTTATTTTAAGTTTTAATTTTAATTAACTTTAAAATGTAAGGGAAAAAACTCCCGTGCCCAAAAACAAAGCAACAGCAGAAGAAGTTCAGAGTGGGTGGGGATAAGTGACAGGTGCAAACTCAAATTTAATGAGCAATGAAACTAAACTAAAACTTTGAGTAAATTTACGTTAAAACCATTCTAACACGGTTGGAAGCTCTGTGGAAGTCTTATTAGTTCCTACGTTAGATCTTATGTGAAAAAGTCTCTCTCCTGTTTAATTTCGTGTTTGAGTCGTGTTTTATGAGGAGTAAGCAAAAGTGAAGCTGATGTGATTAATGAGGAGAGCGAGGAACAAGAAAGATACTAAATAAATTATGCTTTTGAACTTTTGAACCTCTTTGTTCGTCAGCACAAACAAACAGCAGCTTCACACTTTCTGCAAATGAGGCAATAATTCTTGTCATAAATTTGGGGGTTTTAATGACAGATTTTTGTTATTGTCTTCCTGTAGCTTCAATAAACATGACTAACTATAACAGGGTTAGTCCTTTAGTCGAAGAGTTGCTCAAAGGTCTTACGATCAGAAAGTTGTCGGGTCTCAGCTATGACCAGTTCATACTGTTGTGCCCTTGAGCATCTTACTTATGGGGGAATTATTACATTGTAGGAAGCTTTTGGTACTTTTCTTTTGTACCAGCTTCCGTTTGATGCGCTTTGGCACAGAAGAGGAACTTGGGACTGAGGCTAAAATATGGGGAAGTTCTTGTTCCAGGGCAGGTGCTTTCAAATCAGACTAAGGACCTTTTGGTGAGGTGGTTTCATAGCGGTGTTTATACCTTATACCATTTTTAATCTGGTTGTTTTGAGTTTTTTGTGCATCACCGTTTTATGGGCGTGGTTTATGGAGCTCAGAGGTATTTTTCCAAACCCTGTTAAATTAAAAGAGCACTGTGTAACTTTTCTAGTGGAGTGGTTTGTCTCTATGGCGATGGTAGAGCTTTGACAGGGATATTCCACAGTATGGCGTCTTTGATTAATTGTACAAAACGCGTTGAAAAACTTCTGAAATCTTATTGAAACCTGTAACTTGGTCTTGCGGTGTCACCTGCTTGAACCTTCCAAAGTAATAACATCTCCATGACAACAAGTATGGGCAGATCTTTCACCAAAAAAGTTACATCTAATCTTCAGGAACTTCAGACCCTCTTTCCCTTCAGAGCAGCTTCATTTTCCTTTGTGTGGTGTGGCCTGGAGCAGGATCAGGAGCATAAATCCAACAGATTATTTTAATATTATCACTTCAGAGTTCTTCATCTGGACACTGTTTAAATCAAGACGTTTCAGCTCCGATCCTGAGGCCATTTTCAGTCTGAAGGAGCCACCAAAGTGTCAACAAAGAACCAAGACGTGCCAAGAATACTTTGCAACCAGACCAAGTTACAGGTCAGATCTGTGGAGAGGCGACCCCGCTCACAGTCAGAATGTTTGTTTTTCTAGGTATTTTTGAGCTCTAAAACCACCTGTAACTGAATAAATGTAAAGTAGAGCTGTTTAATGTCGTACTGTGGAACATTCCAGGCAAAGCATATCCATAGAAACAAGCAGGTGACCCCCAATTAAAAAGTTACATAGTGCAGTTTTAATAGTTCTAACATTTTTTTAAACTACAAAACCTTTATTGTGTGAAATGGACATTTAAACAGTCAAAAAAAATAAATGTCTTCTTTGTGCGTGAATTGTCTCTGCATTTTGGATGGAGTTTGTTCACCATGTTTTAAAAAATATCTGAAAACTCATCACTTTAAAACCACCTTTCATTAACTTTATTGTTTCTTCTTTTTGTCTTTGTCTCTTCATATAAAGCATCTTTGAGTATCCTGAAAAGCTCTATACAAGTGTTATATTATTATTATTATTATTATTATTATTATTATTATTATTATTATTATTATTATAGGTAGAGGTATTCTGTGTTAGAACTGATAAATACTGGCCACAGGTACTATTAGGGATGTACCGATATGTGCAGCACTTTGGAAACTGTCATGTTTATAAAATGTGTTATATAAATAAAGTGGATTGGATTGGATATTTCTCTCTGTGTTTTTTAGCTATTGCTGCACCAAAACAATGAATTGAAGCAAAGAGAATTAAAATTCGATATATTGGGATGGCCCACGATATTATTGTGAGACTTTTGACGATACGATATCACGATATTTTGGTTATTGTTACATTTCTAGGTACAATCCTACTAAACCATGTAATTAGAAAAAAAACTATCACATGCATTTTATTGAGCGGAATGGCATCTTGTGTAAAAGTGCAGTTACACCTGTCATAATAGATCTAACGCCTGCGGTGCGAGCGGTAACCACTTATAGTTCTGAAAAGACTTGGAGAGGACTGTTCATTATTTTAAAAAAGCTGTTCTATTTCAACTCAGGGCCCAAAATACTGAGAGTAATTTGAAGCTGTTATGAGGAGGTACAGAGTTTTCTAACCTGTGTCTCTTTGAGGAGTGTGAGAGGATTATTTTAAAAAGGACCAGCGCAGGAAACTCATCAGCCACTTGAGCGTTAATATGTTTTTAATAGAGTTTGATTATCAGGGCTTTATACCGGGGCAAGAGGTCCCCAAAAAACGCAAACGGACCAAAAAAAACTCCATTCACGTAAAGTACCACACGCCATTGTAGCCTCCTCTGCTCCCGCTTCTACAAAAGAAAACGGAAAATGAAGTATCAGCGCATTAGTTTGAGAATTTCAGTTTTAAAAAGTCACAAGTTGTTAAGCAGCTCTAATTAGTAAATTAACTGTGAAATTAGCTGTGGGGATAATTTGGCGCATTAAGAATAAATCACAAGCTTTTCAAATATCTCGAGTAAAAAGGGCACGGCGTGAAATCTGAGGTGTTTGGGTTGGACGGTTTGGGGAAAATATATTTTAATGGCATTTTATGAGGAGAGTTACAGTTGCAATTAGACGTTTTTTAAACCAAGATTCATTAATATTTGAAATAAGACCCCGTCACACACTGCAGGATTTTAGAGTTTTAAACAATTTTAAAGCAGGAGAATCGGATGAGATTTTAAATGTCCAAGAGCAAAGCTGTTTCCGGTCTACAGTAAATCATCACTTTGAGACGCTAAAGTGGTAAATAATCAAAGCATTGTACTTCTAGTTTAGACCGAAGTCAAATCAGTGTGTAATTTGTGAAATGTGGTGCAATAGATCAACATAGATAAGTGTTTGCTAATCTCTTGAGAAAGTCAGGGATTCTATTGAATCAGAAGTAGCCAAAGTAAATACGTTTCCATTTTCCAATATTTGCTGTAATTGTTATGCGCATTAAACTCCACCTTAAGCGAGTATTTTCCTCTCACAGCAACGTAAGGATCAGGCCTTAAAGTAGAAACAACATGCACCAAAAGATCCAATCTTGTACTTAACAGCGAAACTTACAGAAGCATTTTTTTTAAATCTTAATTCCGTCTGATTTATTCAAGTTTTATCTCTAAAAATGAGGTGAAATTTGAATTTTTGGCAAATTTTCAGTTAGATCTAGTATACTTAAATGTTAAATAAGATATGCAAAATATGTATATGTATATTTTTTAGTATCTAGAATATGTTGCTAAAGAAGCAAGAAATTTAAACCTGGCTCTTGTCATGTTTCTGTTTTGAATGTCCCAACAATGGTACATTTTGGCAGTTTTTACACATAAAACGAAAATATTACATGATAAAACACTTGTGATATATTTTTTCTGACATTCATGTGAGTAAACTACAGGAGAAGTTTCCAAATTAAATATCTATTGAAGATTTTTTAATTCACCTGCAGCGTCTGGCCTTAAATGAGCTTTATCTTAAATCTGACCTTTGACCCTGACGAACGCTTTCAGACGGCGCTGGGAGGAGGCGTGGCCCCAGTGTTGGGCGGGGCCTGGTTTATCTGTCTGAGCGCCGTTCTGGATCCAGGGACCGCGCAGGTGTTCAGAGGGCTGGGCGTGGCGTGGTGGGTCGGTTTGCTGCTGGGCTCGTTCACGGGGACCACGCAGGCGTTCAGAGGGTTGTTGAGGGTGACGTTAAAGGTGCCCTTCAGGACAGTGTTCAGCAAACCTGGGCTCAGCTGTGGAGATAAAAACATATGAGCGTCTACGGTTACGTTTACACACACACCAAAAGACGAGCCTTATCTGATTTCTGGAGTAATCAGATTAGAGAAATGTCACGTAAACAGTTATCTGATGTGCGTAAAATGACTTATTCCTGATTGGAAAATTATGCAAAAAAGGGCAAACTAATGTGGCAAAGATGAAAGAGAAAATGATAAAGGTGCACTATGTAACTTTTCTGGTCACATGGAACGAGATGTTGTCCCATCCCTTTAAATTTGTGAAGTTAATTTCTAAATTTAACATAAATTTGTGGGTCTTGCTATGATTTTGAAAGTCTAGATGTTACCAAATTAATGTTCCACGGTAGGCCACTAAAATTATCCAGCTCCACAGAGACAAGCAGGCAATGCCACAAGGCCAAGTCCGATCTGTGGACAGGCGAGCCCATTTGCCATAATAATGCATGTTTTTCAAGATGTTAAGAAGTTTAATGTTATGGAACATTCTAGGCAACGCAATAACAACGCCACAGAGACAAGCAGGTGAAGTGTAGAAACAGAGGGAGGACCCAAAATGCAGCACTGATGTTCAAGTTCTTTAATAACAAACAAAGAATGACCAAAGTCCAAAAATTGAAACTGGACCAACAAAGGGCAGAGGAGAACACAGGGCATAAACGCACACAGACACATTTAGGTAAGAAAAACAATCAACAAACAGGAAGTAAAACCAAAACCAACAAGCTGACAGGACAAATGTCAAAATAAAACACTAAGGGCACACTACACTAAAGGAATAAGATACACCAAAATATGCAAAACTACTAAACATGAACCATGACAGCAGGAGAAAGACCATCCAAAAGTTATATAATACGACTTTAAAACTTACACATGTCCCCGGGTGTTTTTGACGATCAGATTTCTCTTCAGATCTAATTATTAGGTTATGAAAATGTCCCCGGTGATGGAACAAACTTGAATCTTTGTTTTACCCAGGTGTGAGAGACTTAACGGGGCGATTCAAACGCATGTGCCCTCTCCACTCTTTACACAGAGGCGGTGCGTAAACAAACCACATAAACCCGGTGAATAAACAGCGTGAGTGGACATAACAGACAGGTCACGGGTCAGTCCCCACTTTAAACCACTGCTCTCGTACACAAAGGTAAAGAGATGTGTTTGCAGTGTGTTTTTGAGGCGAGGGGAAGCGGGTCTGTGTCTCTGGAGCTTTTGTTTCTCTTTGTGGTGATGCAATGTTCAGCAATGTGGATTTTCAGCTCCAAAAGCCCTCACAGATGTATGTCTTTGTAAAGTGAGCCTCCCAATATTCAGTGAAAATAAAGAAAATCACATTAAAGCATCAAAATTACCTTTATTTTAATATGGCGTAAACATCATCTTTTTGTTTCAGTCAAAAAATAGAAAACGTGTTTAATCAAATATTGATTTCACTCAGCATTTCACTTTTCTATTGGAAGGTCCGCTACCTCTGTCTCCATGGAGATGTAATTGCTTTGTCTAAAATGTTCCACAGTATAGATTAATCATGTCTATCTGAACTACATTATAGTTCAGATCTGTGGAGAGTCGCCCTGATTCACAGAAGAAAAGAATAGACCGGTGATGAATAAATGCTAGATGGAAATGTTTAACGTCATACCATGGAACATTCCAGGGAAAGCAATAAGATCTCCATGGAGACAAGCAGGTAGAGGACACTCCAGAAAAGTTACGCAGTGCACCTTTAATTAGGGAAGGTAAGATCTGGACTTTTTTGTGCCGATACTAAGACTTTCAAAATCATAGCAAGACCCACAAATGTATTTTAAATTTACAAATTCACTTCACAAATTCACTTCTGTAACATAAAAACTATATGTATTTAAATCATTTGTTTCATGGTTGTGTAAATATATTTTTAGCCTATGTCTCTTCTATTTCCAGTGGATCGTTATTTGTCTGTATTTTTTTTTCTCTTTCTTTTTTCCTTGTGAATAGACTTGACTGATACTGACGGTCCATGCATGTCCCTGATTGGCTGATCCACCTGTCAACCAAACCCATCTGAACTCATCCGGAGATCCACCGGTGACCAGACTCACGTCTTGGTAAAGTTTTGGAGAACTGTGTATTCGGGATCCCAGGCAAAGAGACTTGGGCAGTGCAGATCTGTCAATTTTCAAATATCGGACCGATACCAATATCTGGAAAGCCTCCGCTAAAACTGATACAAACGTTGGAACCTATATGTCACTTCTAATGTTTACTATTTATGATTTATTCTTCATCCAACCATCTGTCTGTCTACCGATCTATCTATCTATCTTTCTATCATCTATACATTTATCAATCTATCCATCAATCTATCAGCTATATCTATCCATCTATATATCATCTATCTGTCTATCTGTCTCTCTCTATCTATCTATCCATCCATCTTTCTATCTGTCTATCAATCATCTATCTATCAATCTATCATCTATCTATCTATCTATCTATCTATCTATCTATCTATCTATCTATCTATCTATCTATCCATGTACCATCTATCTATCTATCTATCTATCTATCCATCTACCATCTATCCATCCATCTATCATCTATCTATCTATTAATCTATCCATCTATCTACCCATCCATCCATCCATCCATCTATCCATTCATGTCTGTCTCTTTAAAGTGTCTCTGTATATGTCTGTCTCTTTAAAGTGTCTCTGTATATGTCTGTCTCTTTAAAGTGTCTCTGTATATTTCTGTCTCTTTAAAGTGTCTCTGTATATGTCCGTCTCTTTAAAGTGTCTCTGTATATGTCTGTCTCTTTAAAGTGTCTCTGTATATGTCTGTCTCTTTAAAGTGTCTCTGTATATGTCTGTCTCTTTAAAGTGTCCCTGTATATGTCTGTCTCTTTAAAGTGTCTCTGTATATGTCTGTCTCTTTAAAGTGTCTCTGTATATTTCTGTCTCTTTAAAGTGTCTCTGTATATGTCTGTCTCTTTAAAGTGTCTCTGTATATGTCCGTCTCTTTAAAGTGTCTCTGCATATGTCTGTCTCTTTAAAGTTATTGTCTCCAGCCGTGCCTCTGTGGGTTAAAGCTGGAGTCTCAGACAGTGGGGGAATAAACTGCTGCTTTTGCCCTGAGCTTCACCTCATGCAGCTGTGAGCAGCAGATCGCCCCCTCCTGTCCGCTCATCAGAATGCAGAGGACGCGCGCGGGATTTAGGCTCGTCGGCAGGGAGCTCACATCTCCTTATTGATCCTAATGGGAGCGGGGTTGGGGGTTCAATTCCAGGTCGCGCCGGGGTTGCCCGTGAGGTCGGCGCGATGAGGAGCGGTCCTTGGAAGTGTGGACCGCGGCGGAATGCCAAAGAGGAGGCAGATTATGGCTGTTCCCGGGGGTCGGAGAGGGCAGAGCGCAGGACCACAGGAGAGCTTTCCCACAACACACACATGCTTCATACAACATTTAAAGGTGCACTGTGTAACTTCTCTTTTGAGGGTCCATCACCTTCTTGTTTCTATGGAGATGTCATTGCTCTGCTTAGAATGTTCCACAGTATGACATTAAATGGCTCTACCTTACATTTATCCAATTACAGGTGGTTTTTACAGCTCAAAAATAACTTGGTCTGGTTCAGTCTTCATGAAGATTGAAAAGTTTAATGCCATACTGTGAAACATTCCAAACAAAGCAATAACATCTATACCAGAAAAGTTACACAATGCATCTTTAAGAGAACTGCTAACAGACAGTTGTCAACAGTATCGAAAATCAGACACTAATCGATTCGAAAACCAGAATCGAAAATAGATTCTCAATTTAACAAGTACTGACACTGAAAAAATACCATAAACATGACAAAATTTGACCTGAAAGCACTATTATTTTAAAATTACATTCTGTTGCAGTTATTATGTCAATCTTTTCTACTTTAATAAGCGATAAAAATACAAAACATGTGTATAGTGGTTCTCCAGCTGCATAGGCCTTTCATTACAGGAGCATGTATTCACTCACACTCAGTGGAGTCAAGGCGGGTGAAATCAATCAATCAATCAAACAAACTTTATTTGTATAGCACTTTACAACCACAAAAACTGAACCAAAGTGCTCTCCATGAATGCAAGAGGTAAAAATAAAAAGTCAAAGTCCTATACAAAGCAATGAAAGTATAATAACAGAACTATTATGTGCGAAAGGCAACTGTGAACAGAAGTGAAGTGATTGGTAAAGAGGTCCAAAGTCTTGGACCAGCCACAACAAACGAAATGTCACCCCAGAAGTGCTTTGCCCAAAGACACAAAGTCAGTGTGAATTGGAAGAAGCTTGATTGAACCACAAACCTACAGGTAAGTGGGTGGATATGAATCATCCCATTGTTGTTTGTGGGGTTTTTTTGCACATACACAGACTTTATAACGCCTCGGATTTATATTACACCTTCCCAAATACTCAGAGTACTTTATATTTCATTATTCAGTTCCTCCAAACTGGAAAATGGGAAAAAGCTCACAAAACACACCACATTCAGGGCACTGTGGGTGAAGTATATTGCCCAAGGACACATCAGTATGCACTTGTCCTGTCAGTACTCAGTCCCAGTAGTACAATAAAATGAAACAAATCGCTTTATAATGGCGATGTTTCTCTGTCTTCACATTTTATTTTACTAGCCATGAAAGTCCAAGGCTCTCGGAGACAATGGGAAAAATAATCTCTGTAAATACTGGGCCCATCAATATGAAACAAAAACATATTTTTTGTTCTGTACGCACAATAGCTTCAGAAAGTGTGTCATTGCCATTTTTATTCAAACCTGTAACAGTTAAACGAACTTTAAAGGTGCATTGTGTAACTTTTCTGGTGGAGTATTTGTCACCTGCATGTTGTTGCTCTGTCTGGAATGTTCCACAGTGTGACATTAAACAGATCGACTTTACATTTATTCAATTACAGATGGTTTTTTAGCTCAAAAATACCTAGAAAAACAGGCATTCTGACTGAGCGGGGTCGCCTCTCCACAGATCTGACCTGTAACTTGGTTTAGTTTGGTTTCCATGATGATAAAAAGGTTTAATGCCATACAGTGAAACATTCTAGACAAAGCAATAACATCTCCACAGAGAAGAGTATTTGATGGACCCTCCACCAGAAAAGTTACACAATCCACCTTTAAGCCATAAGATTAATATGACGAGTTTGTGGAGCCGACCCAAACAAATAATGAGAAGGTTCAACATTTGTTTGTGGATCATAAGCTTAAAGATTTCTGTCAAAAACACCGAATCTCCCATAGAGTTACATATTTGTCCACCATCTGAAATGTTAACATCCAATTCTTGAATATGAACGCCATCTATTGAAACTAAAAAAAACAAAAACATGTAGTCCACTGCTCTGTGTGTTGCTATGTTGAAGGTGTATAATGTAACTTTTTGGGTGGTGGTCCGTCACCTGCTTGTTCCTATGGAGATGCCATTGTTCTGCCTGGAATGTTCCACAGTATGATAAACAGCTCTACTTTACATTTATTCAGTCACAGGTGGTTTTACAGTTCAAAAATACCTCGAAAAACAGACATTCTGACTGTGAGCGGGGTCGCCTCTCCACAGATCTGACCTGTAACTTGGTCTGGTTTGGTCTCCATGAAGCTAGAAAGGTTTAATTCCATACTGTGAAACATTCCAGACAAAGCAATAACATCTGAATGGAGAAAAGCATTCGACAGACCCTCCATCAGAAGAATTACACAATGCGCCTTAAAGTTCATATTTGTACTGAAGAACCGAATAAAAGCTGCAGACGTGACCTGTACCGGCCTGACTGTCCCTGAGGCTAGACCCAGAGACTCTCTCGTTTTATGCTAATGCGCTGAGCCACTGTGGAGCTGCAGACGGGGATAAGGCTCTGCCCCTGGGACATGCACCAACGCAATTGTCCCTCTGCAATTAAGCGGCGCCAGCTCCACACACAGGGATAATATTGGGGAAATATGCAACTTATGGCATTTTTAATTCGTTTTGGCCACCTGCATAAAGTTGCTAAGTAACAGAAAAAAGTTGTAATTCTGAATACTTGGGGAAGAACTGAAATCATTATTATTAAAAGTTAAACGTACAGGTTGAGGTAAGGACAATAAAATTAAGCACAAAATTGCAGAAATGTCACGTTTAAGATTTCCTGTTAAAGGTGCACTATGTAACTTTTCAACCGCCTGCTTGTCTCCATGGAAATTTCACTTCTACTGCCGTAATGTTCCACAGTATTAAACATATCTTTCAGGTGTTACTTAAAAAATATTCTGAAAAATATGCATTTTTACTGTGAGCTGGATCGCCTCTCCACAGATCTGACCTGTAACTTGACCTGATGGCATCACCTCCTTGTCTCCATGGAGAGTTTAATACTATACTGCAGAACATTCCAGACAAAACAATAACATCTCCATGGAGACAACAGGTTTTATTGAGATCTTTTTGCAGCCTTTTTTTTCCCAATAGATTTTCCGATAGACAAAATCCTATAATGCAGATTTCCGAAACAACAATTCCAATATCAGATTTTCTTAATATTTTCCACCTCTGAACTTTAACGTCATTTATTAGTCATGTTTTGTGCCTCATGTTTTAAACCTGCTGTAGATTAAACGGGTTTTGCAGGTTAGACTGAGCTCTTATAGAATTCAGTTACATTTTTCAGTCGCCCAATTTTTTAACTTGACTGGAGCAATAATTGACTTATCTGCGTTGCCAGATACGAGATGAACATGTTCAAATCAAATATGGATTTTACCGACAACTGTGTGACGCAGATTTATTCTTAATTCCAAAAACGTTGTACATGATAGACAATTTGTTTATGGTGTCTCAAGTATGTTTTGATTCTCAAGACGATTAGACAATCAGAAACCTGGAAAAGCTCTTCACTTTTGGTTGCCAGATGCTGCGAGTGAAACCAGTTGGAAATAAACCTTAATTAGTATCAACACAACCTCCAGCAGAGATTAGTCACTCAATTCTGGAGGTTTTCAGCTTTCAACTGGGGCATGGCCTGTATAAATTATAGCATGAAGATGGTATTGGATTGTAGTACATTTTAAAAGTATAACTATTCTGCATTGTTTTTCTGTTTTTATTGGCCTTGAGTACCTTTGCTTTGGCATCTCATGTTTTAGAACTTTAGATAATGACTATGTAAAGTCATTTTTCAGCTTGGGAGCGCCCCATACTGAAATGTAGTGTATGGCTCTACCTACAGGCAGCAGAGGGAATTACCAAGAGGAACAAATGTAATGTTATCTGAATGAACATGCCTCAACAGCGTTAAAAATTAGTTTAAAATGAGTCTGGTGACACTTTATTGATCCCAGAGTAAATTAATGTTGTAGTTGATGTTGCTGCGACATTTCTACTGCGTGTCTCAGTCTCTTTGTGTCTCAGTCAAAGGTCTCAGTCGAGTTTATCAGGAGGACTGGTCAGGGAGGGTCAGCAGATCCTCTGGAAGAAATGGTTCATTCCCTCAAAGTGTTTCCTCTGGAAGGTCACGGGAAAGTGTTTTGTGACAACTCAGAGGGAGCGAACTTACCGCACAAGATTCAAACAAAAGTCAGTGAAACTATACACAACTCCAGGTATGTTTTTGATGACGGAACAATGTTACAACATGGTTTAACGCTCAAGAAGTCTTTAAACGGGTAATAGTGCAGGTTACATACCCTCCCCTTAAGCCCAGAGAAAACGCCCCATTACATTACCAACTGTGTTCAACCTTCATTCACTTTCAAATGCAAAAATCAACATGTTCTCTGCTTCTCCTTGTGTAGTTACAACATCAGTGTACAGTCGCACCTGCCACACCTGCCGCACCTGCCCGTTCAAACCTCAGAACCGCTCGAGTGGAGACATGGGACTGAACCAGAGGGGTCGGTTGTTGCATATTTTCTGGCGGTAAAAGCAGATACCCTCAGAATGTCCTTGTCAGAGATGGCGTCATTACAAAGTGTCATGTTACGGCGGTGCTGAAGTGAAGCAGCTTCCGCAGTCCCACAGGAGAGCAGCCGAGCGTGGTGGACATATTGGATTTGATTTGATATGTAAAGGACTCATCGTTGCTGTGAACTCAAAGGACGTCAATGGAGTCAACATCACAGCTTTTAATTAAAACTCTGCATTACTTTGATGTGCTTTCAATCGCTATGATATTGAATATGTCTGTTCTAATGCATGAATATCAAACAGAGGAATCACCAGGCATTTTTACAATCAACACAAACACTCAGCGGATGAAATTCAGCTCAACACTCCTAAAATACAAGACCATTGTTCTAAATAGACATAGGGAGTGTAGAATAGAATTATTTTGGCATTTACAGTTTATTTTAAGTTAATAAATATGGAACACTAAATATAACAACCTTATTCTCAGCCTCATCTCCTCTAGGCTGCACAGTGGAAGGTTGGAAGGTTGCAGGTTCAATCCCCGGATCACCTGGGCCTTACTGAGTGCAGTTTGCTTGGAGTGTCTGTGTGGGTCTCCTCCAGGCGCTCTGGTTTCTTCCATCAACCCATAACATGCACTATAGCAAAGATAGTCCTGACCAAGACCAGCTCAAGATCTGGAGATGAGTCCCTCTGCTCCTGACAGGTTGCCCCAGAGACTCTGAAGGATGGGTCAAATGCAGAGGACAAGTCTTCCCAAAAGGACAATACCTTAACCTTCATTACTTTTCCGTCACCTCACCTGACGAGGCTAAACCCATATTTTGGGTAATATATCCTCTGCAAAAAACAAACTATCACATCTTCATGAGGTCTTACTTGGCTCCAGCCAAATGAAGCCATTGGAGGCTAACAGTTAAAGCTAATTCGGAGTCGAGTTCCATGTTTGGAATTCCATCCGTATCATAGCAACCAATCAGGAGCGAAGGCATTGAAGGTACCGCTAGTTAATGAAACCTGTTGCTAACGCTAGCAGGAGGGATCTGTTATTAATGTTCACGTTGACTTATGGACAAAGTAGCAAAGCAAAAACACCAGGATCATATGAAGAGCAAAACCTTTCAGGAAGTGAATTGGAGCCAGAGTAGATGGAGCCGAATCACGCTCATGCTCACTTCCAATTTGGAACATGACGGCACTATAGAACAGGTTAATCGCTAAATAAACAATCACTGTTTTCCAGTATTTTCCAAAACTGCTTCAGGTCTATCATTGTATAACTCAGTAAACCAGAATCTCCAGGTTCTAATGCTCTGACTGCACCTTTCAGCTGCTTCTGCTGTAAATGAATCTCAGGTTCTATAGTAGAGAAGAGCAGATAATGAGCCTCACTTGTCCAGGAGCTTCGAACATTTTCACAGTACATCCATACTAAGAGCTGTCATTAGACCCACCATCTCTGCTTGTGACTGCGGCCATCAGAATACACAAGGAGTTTAACTATAGGCTCTCCACAGGCTCCATCTGCTGCTGTCTGCTCCATTCAAACTGTTTTATCCACTTGAGTTCTTGGTGACGTCTGTCCTGTTTTTTAAGTTCAAAATCACTCACCGCTGACTTCACTCTTTGCTCTTCACTTTTTCTGTCACATAGTTCATTTGTGAGAAGGTCAAAAGACGAATCCAAATCTTCTACATTTGTGATTGAAAGTAAAATGTATTATTAGAGGCTAGAGACAGAGTTCTGAGCTGTTTCGTAATGCTCAGTGTTCATCAGTATCCATCTTGCCGTTTAAACTCCCAAAACATTATTGCATGGATTTTTGGAGCTTTCTGCCGTGTTAGAATGTTGTTCTCTCATCAAAAACACGCCTGAAGAGGTTTTAATGTCATCCATGCACGTTTGAGTAATTTAGCGATCTCTCCCGGGCCCTATTCATTCAAACCCTCCTTATGGTTAGCCGTAAGATTCTGTTTAAGAGGCTCCCACACAACTGTTTTTCATAAATATACACAAACATGAAAACGAGACGGCTTACAGAGCGATGTGCAGTAGTTTCATTAGCGGGATGCACGCTGAGGTGTTGTGACAGCGCTCTGAAGGGGCAGTGGATTAGTGCGGAGAGCAAAGGGAGAGGAAAGCGTCAGAAATGAAACTTACCCTCTATATGATGTACTAAACACAACATACACAAACGATCACATACAAAAGTCTGCACTCGTACACGCACCCTATAAACGGCCCTGGTCTAGTCCTGGTCTAGTCCTGATCTAGTCCTGGTTTAGTCCTGGTTTAGACCTGGTTTAGCCTTTGTCTAGTCCTGGTTGAGTCCTGGTTTGGTTTAGCCCTGCTCTAGTCCTGGTCTAGTCCTGCTCTAGTCCTGGTTTAGCCCTGGTCTAGTCCTGGTTTAGTCCTGGTTTAGACCTGGTTTAGCCTTTGTCTAGTCCTGGTTGAGTCCTGGTTTGGTTTAGCCCTGCTCTAGTCCTGGTCTAGTCCTGGTTTAGCCCTGGTTTATCCCTGCTCTAGTCCTGCTCTAGTCCTGCTCTAGTCCTGCTCTAGTCCTGCTCTAGCCCTGGTCTAGTCCTGCTCTAGTCCTGCTCTAGTCCTAGTTCCTAGTTCCGGTCTTAGCTCTGTAACCCACTTGTGCCTCCTTTAGTTAAGCATCAGTTGAATTGGAGCAAACAGAGCAGAGAAAGTGTCCTTGAGTGAGACGGAGCTGCCGTCTCCAGTTTCACCAGCGCACGAAAACTCTGTCTTAAAACTCCAGCATCGGAGAACGGCCTTTTTCACAAATCAATGTTGTTCTGCACAGCTCAAGGTCAATGAGAGGAATCCAATAGGTTCAGCGCGCCACATAATGGCTCCACACACAAACACAGCCTCATTCACACAGGGCTGGTACAGGGGCATGCTGGGTAAATGACCGTACATGAAAAAGGGCTGGGTGATATGGCAAAAAATATATATATACAAAAAAAATTATATCTCAGTCTCTTTTCATTTAGATTTTTGGTTGTCTAATTAAAGGCGAACTGTGTAACTTTTCCGGTGGAGGATCTGCCATGGAGATGTTATTTCTTTGCGAGGAATGTTCCACAGTACGGTGACTTAATGGTTTATCTCCATGGAGGAAATCAGGCGGGACCATCAGGCCAAGTTACAGGTCAGATCTGCGAAGAGGCAAGATTCCTCACAGTAAAATGTTTTAGCTGAAAAATCAAAGAATGCTGAATAGAGTTGAAGTTCAATGCCATACTGTGGGACATTCCAGGCAGAGCAATGACATCTCCATGGAAACCAGCAGGTGGCAGAGTGTCTACCAGAAAATCAGCGCGACCTTTAAAACAAATTTGCTTTCAACTGGCTTTTCAGTATTAATTTCTGAGCATAAACAAGACAGGCTTTTAATCATGGCAATTTAACACAAAAAAATTGACAAATTTCTTCCCCCAAAGCCTCCGCCTGCTCCAAACCACACATTGGAGACAGAAAACTGGCTGTAGACCTCTCCAGGCTGATTATTGACCATTAGTCGATGACAATATCTCCATTTTCATTCAAATCAAATTAATTGCACATCACTATTCGGAATTTGAACCAGTTATAAATACAAACGCAGCGCATTTTGAATCAGTTTGTTTGTTTCATGTTGTTCTTCATCAGTAACATAACAGGACTCGCTGAAGACCTCTCCATTCAAAGACCCGAGATGATCACTGACGACTGGATCTCGATTTGATTATGCCATTGATATTTTGTCATCAACATTCGCCGGACGTGTGAAGCTAACTGAAAGCACTGTTCTGTTAGACGCTCTGTGATTTAAATAAGACTTAATCTGATCTTTATTCTAACACAATCGAACCAGAAATAGATGACTTGGTTGGAACTACAACAGCTAAACACGACCATGAACGCTTGGACAGGCTCCTGAAAATGTGTTGTATGAATCTATTTTGTATTTTTTCAGACTTCTTAAAACTTTCTGGTCTTTGTCTGCTTATGTGTGCATTGTGTAGCCATGGAAACTGCTGAACAATCCTCCGCCACAGAGATACACCCCTGCGGGATGTTACTGCACAGCTCTAATCTGAATACTAGAGTGGGGGTGGGCTGTACCTGGTAGGTCCCGGGGCCTGGCACAGAGCTGAGACGGACTTTGAACCTCTCCTCTTTGGACACGATGAGAGACTTCTGGGGCAGAGCCGTCGGTCTGGGGCTGTACTGACCTGGACCTGCAAACAAGAACACAACAAGTTTTACAAATACTCAAGAGGGTCTGTCCATGTGTTTGAGAATGATGAAATATGTGGCGGATTCAAAAATGTTTTCAGTGGTCAAAAGTCCTCAAAATGGCGCCAAAAACAGGAAACTGAAACCCTTAATTATTCTGCATTGAAATTAACTTTAGATCATGTTAATCAAGTAATCTAAATAATACATTTATACATATTTATACATACAGAGGAGGCACAGGAGGAAGTACAGAGTTACATTTACTACAGTAACTTCTTGAAGAGATTGTACTTATTAGAGTCTTCTATTCAAGACACTACTGATACTTGTACTTGAGTAATCATAAGGACACTTCATTGTAGGAGCCTTAAAGCTGTATTGAGTAACTTTTCTTGGGAAGGGTACACCACACGCTGTTCAGCCTGGAATGTTTCACACAACATTAAACTTATCTGTTTCCATGGAAACAAGCAGATCAAGATACAGATCAGTTCAGTGGAGAACCGGGCCCACTCACACAAGAATGCATTTTCTTAAAGGTAGAAAATCACCTCTACTTCCTGAGTGGGATTGCCTTTTCACAGATCTGACCTGCAACTTGGCCTGGTGACATCTGCTGCTGTGAGATCTTTATGAGACCTGAACCAGGTCACTAAGCACTAAGATTATAGGAACTAAACTAAATGTTGGGGTGAAGACAGGGTTTTGAAGAAAGTCCTTTTGTTCTTCGGATTACATATGTCCTGAGCTTACTGTCTGTTGAGTCCATAGACAGTTTAGTGTGATCTAAAAATGCAACACTTTTAATTTCCAGCTTTGAGTTTAAATTTGATTTTTACAATGTTTTGAATTGGAAAAAGTGTAGACGTTAAGCAGAGCCTCAGGGTTTGACCAAAGTCCATGTAACTTTCCATGACTCAGAGTATTACATTCTTATATTACAGGACTGAACTCATTCACAGCAAACCCAGGCTTAAAGATACAGAGGATTAATGATGATAATGAAGTCGGCTCTGGTGCAGGAGGCTGTGGCCACTGTGAATGTGACCTCAGCTCCCACACACATCTGGGAAACTAATACAATAAATGTATTAACTTAAGGTCAGAGAAGAAGGTCGGCACAAGTTTTAAAGAAAAGTCAGAAAAGCATCATTTTATGAGTTACTTTAAAGCCTCAGTATGTTACTTTTTAGGCAAAATAGACTAAAATAATTAGCTTTGATTGAGTTTATTGGCTAAACATGTGTCTTTACAGTGAGCAGGCTGTTTTTTAATAATCTTTACAATTTGAGTTCAAGATTGACTCATACAAATGAAAGATTCATGCTCAAAATGGAGTTTCTGAAGAGCCTGAAGAAGGGCCTCCTCCTGCTTGTTTCCACTGAAACACTGTTGCTTTGGCTACAGAGTTTTGGGGTTTTTTTGCCTCCATTCTGCCTGTTGTGGACCTGGAAGTGATGTCACACTTTATAATATTCTACAGTATAGCATAAAACTTATGGAGAATGTTCCGAAGTATTGTTTTAACATTCTATTTCCATGGTTCATGCAGTTGACTGCATTCCACCTCCAGAAAGTTACATATTGTACCTTAAATGGCTAAAATACAAGGTTTATGTCTATAGAGGGATTATCAGACTACGTGCTCTAGTGCGCATGTCTCCTGCAGAAAGAGCCGCTGTCCTGTCCATGGATCTGGTCCTGTCTGGGATCATGTCAGTGTCTTGGATTTCAGCAGATTTCTCCTGGGGGTCGGGGCTAGTTGAGTCAATCAGGTATAAATGTTTGTCCGGCTTCTGAAGTTTGAGCCATTTCTTCTTATCATTTACGCACTCACCTGCATTTAACGCATACAGGTTATTAGGACGTATCCCACTCACCAATGTTCATTTAGCTGAACTTATTTAATCACATGGCGATAAACTGTTTTAGTACTGACAACAGCGCGAGCTAACGGTGAAACTTCATGTGAACTGCACAGACAGCGGCGCTTTCTGCACTCAGGCTTCGCACACATCCATCTATAGGTAAACACTGTGATGTAAAGTGACCTTTTTGAGGCTTTTAATTGTGTAAAATCAAATACATTCATTCATAAATAAACTGTGGTTGGTCAGAACTAGATTTGCTGCATAATTCCACCAAAAGGAACACTTTAAGTTGTTTTGGGGCTTTGAGAGGAAACAACGTAGATCTGTTTGTGAAAGATTTTGACACACAGACAGAAGTGTTCATTTAGTTTCATTTCACTCTTGTTATGGCCCACACTTAGGTGTTTTTTCTTCCATAATTTAACCAGTAAATAAAGATAACTCCATTTTATGTGTTGACCATTAAAATGTGTCAAATTTGTTTGTTAAAATATCACAAACATTGCAATATTTATAAGTCCAAAGACCACACAGCGGCTCACATTATGCCTGTGTAATGGACACTACACAGACGATGAGTGCGCCCGAACAGTCCAAATCTATTTATATGCAAATTGGGCTGTGGGGCTCCTGGGGTGAGGCGGAGGGCGGAATGGACCGGTCATAAATTATACAAGTAAGTCATGAATCTATCAATTTTGAAACAACATTTTCAATGGGAGTGTAATTGAAGTAAATATTAGGTTAGGGGTCCACAGAGATGCAGCTAATTGGCCGGTGCGGAGGCAGAGGGCAGCGGTGTTCCTCCTCACACTGCGGGACGAGTGCAGACGAGGCTACCGTTTGGGAAAAATATCGAATTGTGATTTTATGACAAACATTGCGAAAAGATTTGCAATTTATGTGTTTAACGTCCTATATTGCGTAAACTGAACCCTTGAGTGAGCTTTAAACCATGTTAGAATGTTGTTACCTCATCAAAAAAAACATCAGACCTGGAGTTGAGTTTTGTTTCATTCACACATGTTTGAGGAATCTTTTATTATTAGTCTGTCTACATCTCCAAAGCTCAAAATGCTCTGGTCCACCTTGTGATGTCATCAATCGTTAACAGCTACCTTTAACCTTTAGTTCTGTTTAGTTAGATCAGCAATTCCAGGGCTGAAATGATCCATATGATTCTAGTGAAGGTGAGTGGAGTTTAAAAACACAGTGGTGCACTTCCTGTATTATCACATGACATCACAAGGTGGAACAGAGTTTTTTCCACACTGTCTAAATATACAAGATTTGTGCGTTAAACATGTGTGAGTAAAACTAACACAACACAACACTGGGTATGTTTTTGATGAGGAAACAACATTAGAACAGATCAGAAAAAGGTTTAATTTGGGCCCTTTAATTAATACTTTGCAGCTCAACATTCCCTGCATGTGTGAAGCTAACTGAAAGCACTACTCTGTTAGAAGCTCTATTACTCAAGTTAGACTTTAATCTGAATCTGAATCAAACACCTAAACAGGACCTTGAACACTTGTATTATTTGGGATTTTGTTCAAACATTACATTTTAAACACGTCCAGATGTGTAAAATCCCTCCGTCGTCCAGGTAGAATCCATGGAAAAAGGAGAAATGTATTGATCTGGACATATTGACAAAAAGACTAACGATAATGAACTGACAAGATGTATTCCAGAACATGTGTTGTACAGATCTGAACTACAAGGACGGCTGTTTTTATGCAGAATAAGGCAGGAGATTTTGTTGTTTATGGAGAAAAACCAAAGGTACTTCAAAAACTGCAGCCTTTGCTAATTGCCTCCTTTTAAATTGCGACTTTGACTGACTGTAGAGGGCTGAATAAATGAAGTCTATGATTCATTATAGAAGTAAACAAACTATTCAAGTGTTATTGTGTAAGCGGCATATGTTGGTTTCAATATTCTATCTTTTATCTTTATTTTTTCTTTTCAGCAGTATATCACACAGGTCTAGGAGCTGGTCGTAGTACCTGGGCTGTCCGGGTCTGCAGGGAGGAACAGGTTTTCACGTGGAGCTGTGGACAGGAAGCTGCGCTGGCGTTTCTGTGCGTCTTCACTCCGAGGCTCAGAGAAAGAGTGAGTCTTCTCCAGACGGTACGCGTTAGGAGACGGAGTGTCCTGTGAAGAGGAAGTACAGGAGGAAGTACAGCGTTACATTTAGTACAGTCACTTTTTGAAAGAGAATGCACTTATTAAAGTCTTCTATTCTTGTACTTTAGTAATCTTAAGGACAACACCTCATTGTATTAGCCTTAAAGGTGCACTAGGGCTTTGACTTTTGCCCAAAAATCATATACGAAGTTCGTTTGTTTATTAATATTAATATTCGAATATATTCGAATATTAACCCGCGGCTCACAACCCGCGGCTCCAGAGCCGCATGTGGCTCTTTCATCGTTCTGTCGTGGCTCCCTGTGACTTTGGAAAATAATAATGAGTATTTAATTACATTGTATTTTTATTTTAGTTTGTTCGTTTTTAAATGTAAATCTAAAATTGTAGATAATGGTAATCTTGTAACATTTAAATAAAACGTTTTTAATATTTTTATTGCTCAAAACATGCGTCAAAGCCGCTGATGTGCGCCACCCGCACACACTGGCAGCCCGGACTTACCGGCACCTACATCAGCAGGATGATTTTCAGTCCAATGATGATAAATCCAAGAAAAGAAAAGTTTCTGAAGAAAACAGAACGCTTAATGCTACGTGGGCAGATTCATTTGCTTTCGCAGCTGATGAGACTGGTACACGCGGTACACGCAGTACACGTGATAAAATGATGACAGAACACAGAAGCAGACGCATTTTTGGTTCGCTGCGGGTGGATAATTTAAGTTTGGATTTTTATTTCCTACAAGGAGGACTCAAATAATAATGTGTTTAATGCAGCTTTGCGCACATTTGTTTACGTTATACAGAAGTGAAACTTAAAACCACATGGCTAATTTGCATAAACTAGAAGCGCTGAAAAAACAGCTGCTCCTTGTGCCGCTGATGCGGTCAGCTTCTGTCGGACTAAAGGGCAGGACTCAGTGGAATATGCGTGTTCTTTCTGTGACTGAGGGATGTTCTGCCTATGGTGAGTCTGTTCTGTGCTTCTATCGTGTTGGAGATGTTCATGTTAAACTTTTTGAACAGGTTCGAATATTAAGGGCTTCGTTCGAATATCTCCATTTTTTTTAAATATTCGAATTATATTCGAATAACGAAGTTCGGAGTCAAAGCCCTAAGGTGCACTGAGTCACTTTTCTTGGAGAGGGTACGCCACATGCTAGTTTCTGTGTACATGTTCAGCCTGGAATGTTTCAGAGTATGGCATTAAACTCATCTATCTCCATGGACACAAGCAGATCAAGGTAGAGATCAGTCCGCTGGAGAAACGGGCAGGTATTTCTGAACAATAAAGTCGCCTCTAATGAAACAAAGGCTGAATAAACTTTTAATGCCATACTGTGGAACATACCAAGCAAATCAATAACATCTATTTAAAGAGAAAAAAGGTAGCGTACCATCACCAGGAAAGTTACACAATGCACCTTTAATGAAGCATGAACACTTACTTCATTATGAGCAGGTCACTTATAAATAATTATTCAGCCTTAGTAACTACTTAATACAATTTATCTTAATCTTAATTAGCACAAGTGATAATTTAGGCTTAGTTACTTAATTAATAACTTAGCATACATTCAAGTTATTATTGTTAAGTAACTACTGAACCTTAATGATAAACTGTTCATTTCAATTGAGAAGTAGAAGTCTCGCCGCTAAAATACGGTATAAAGTAGGTTGATTTGTGTATCCGTTGTGTTGTGTATCATTTGCACCAAGTCAACACTGCACTGATTCTCTGGGAGGCTTTCAAACGGCTTTGTAGTCTGCGTAGAACTCCTTTGTTTTGGAGCTCTGCAGCAAAATCGCACAATCACAATGATCCTGGTGTCGCCCACGGCAACTTCCTGAATAAGGTCAACGTGACAACAGCAGCGTAATGATTCGTTTATTTTCTTAGGAATGAGAAAACGAGAATGAAACACTATATCTTGAAACAGACAATTGACCTAATCACCACCAATACACTCGGAGAAGGACTGGATAATAGATTCCACTGTCACCCACAGAGCACATCGTCATAGCTTTTATTACACTCTGCTTCATTAGACTAATAACTATAAGAACTAATAACATCTAATGCCGTAACAGACTGAGTTTGGACCATCTTCGCACTGCTAGAGGAAGGTGTCGCATTTCACAGGTAATTTCAACTCAATGACACAGCTCCCATTAGCTTCTCTGTCATTACGACTCACTGATAATTAAGTCTGCTACGTCTGATGAGTCTGGGCGAGTGCGTGGAAGTGTGGGCTCTGCTGGAGGTGCCGTGCTGTTTTCTCAGAACACGCCCGAGGCTTGGAAACCTGTAAAAAATCTGCACTTTTCATTTTTTCCCAAACACGTCACATCTTTTGGCTCTGACCGCAGCTGCGTGGTCCCGGCGCAGGTGTGTGACCGGCTGTAATCATGGAGAATGTGCAGTGTTTAGACTGTCATTAGAGCAACAGTGGGGTGTGGAAAGCCATTCATTTGAGGAGGAAAATGTCAGCTGGATCAAATCGCTGTGATGTGGTGTTCGTGGTGTTCGCGGTGAGGCTGTGTTATTTCAAGCAGCATCTCTGCGAGAATGTGATGATGTCCCTCCTTTGTACGAGGGCGAGGAGATGGGCAGGAGGAGGCGGCAATAGAGACAAAATGTATATATTATTAAAGACACTTTCAGAAATAACGTGTTTAGAATAGCTGCGTATAAGACCTGGTATTTACGTAAGTATTCTACAAAACTGATTTTAATAAGACACAAAACGCACATTTGTTTTCTAATATAGTGAGTTCTTGGGTCTAGTCAGTCATAGCAATTATAAGATTCAACATTTGTGCAGTTACCTATTGGACATTTAATGGCAAAATACAATGTAAAAATGGCACTTGCTCCTCATTAGGATATCATTAACTGAAACTGAAAGAGGAGTTGAATCGGAAAAGATCTTAAACATTATTTTAAGTTGTAAAATTCTATGCCAAGAAGCTTATATAAAAACAGAATAAAATGTATCTAAAAGGAACTTTAAATGAACTTTATCAACATAAATGTCAACTTTATTCACAGACACGTAAACATTTGAAATGAAATGAATGAATGAAACACGTAAAAATATCCATCCAGTTAATCTTTTAGGGCATAAATGTGCAGATTTTAGCAAAGTCAGAATTCTCCATGTTTTGTTCTGGAAGCATTGAAAAGACCTTTTTCTTTGTATTTATTTTGGATACTCCCAAACTCTACTGCTCCCTCACCTGAAGAAGCGTCTGTCACCAATCTGTACGCCAGTGTCAGGCCATCACCCGCCCACGTGCACCCTCCCACATGCACTCTGCCTCGTGCACACCCTCACGTGCACTCCACACTCATGTAGAGCAGGCCAACGATCCATAATTACACAGGGACGCCATGCAGGGCTGTAGTGGCAGCGCTCAGGTTGACTTTAATTACATGACACTTGGACAGCGCATGTCATAGGAGCGGACAGAGACGTGCACGGAGCGGTGTGTGTGTGTGAGCGTGCACGTGTGAGAGTGCACGAGGGGAGTGTGCACGAGGCAGACAGGTAGGCAGCCCTCAGACAAATGCGCAAATGGAATATTGATGTGATCCGGCGGCCATATTGACGCCTAATGGACAGAATGCAGCCAATTAAAGTGGCAATGTGCCGTAGTTTAAGGTGATTTGTGGAAAATGTCAGTGGGTTTTACAGCCAGTGTCGCACATGGAGCCAGGAATACACTTATGATACACGAGAGGAGCCCAGTCTGTCATTGCCCAGAACCATGTGTGAAAAAGTTACTTAAGAATATATGTTTCAAAAGGGATGTACAGGCTGTAAAGACTAGAGCAAAATCAGTTACTGTAGTTATTGCAATATAAAATGTATCCATATTGTCTTAAAATGGGCTGATACCCGTTTAAAAAGATAAATTTTATGTATTTTATTATGTTTTTAGTAATCACCAACAAAAATAGGTCTTATAAATAAAAGTATAATTACAATTTAAAGGTAATTTTTGTGGTGGAGGGTCTATCTATGTACTTGTCTATTACTTTCCCTGAAATGTTAACTTGCCTATCGTCGTGGAGACAAATAGGTGACGCCACAAGGCCAAGTTACAGGTCAGATCTGCGGAGAGGCGAGCCCACTCACACTAAGAATTCACGTGTTGTCGATAACTAAAACACCTGTAATTGTATAAGCGCAAGGCAGGTATGTTTAATGCCATATTGTGGAACATTTCAGGAAAAGCATCACATCAACATTGCCATAGAGACAAGTAAGTGGCAGACCCTCCAAAAAAGCTACATACTGCATCTTTAAGCTTGTATACAACTGTCCACAATGGCTAATATACTGTTTCTCTCTATAGGGGCGTTCCTCAAGGTTCTATTCTAGGTCAATTAATGTTTACCACAATTATACTTCTGTATGTCATACTTTCAGTCAACACAACATCAGTGTTCATTAGGAGTACACACATTATTTGTACCAAGCCGTGCTACCTCCAATTACTCACTTTGGCAGCATCTTATTCGATACAGTGGATGGCTGGGAGCTTGTTTGGAGCCAGTGACGAAATCCTGTTGTGCTATAAATTAAACTGGACATTTCCACACTTCCAAAACCACAATGAGTTCTTGATCAAATCCTACCTCCCCGCAGCGTTTTTCGTAACAGCTGAAATGCATTTTATTTGTGTTTTTCTGCTTAAAAGCGTTCTCACAGTGGCAGTAATGACCAGTAGTATTGAAAACTGACCAGACCAACTCATTGCCTTGGCTTGTACTGTGACAGCCTTGACTAATGGGCTTCAGAACACGTGCTGGAGAGTGACTGCTCATCTCCTCATTACTCAGAAACGCTCAGAACTGAAAGTTATTTTTAAAAACCTGGATTTCCATATTTCACACTGAATGAATGTATTTACCTCATAAGAGAATGCACTTAACATCTCACTGGTAACGCCCACTGTACCTACATGGTGGGATAATGATGTTCAGTGTTATATTGTGTTAGGAAGTGTACAGTTTTGTTTATTTAGCTTTTAATGTGTATCCTTGTGTAAATCAAGTCATAAAGTATAAGTATAATTACAGAAAGCCGGATTTGGTCCAGGTTTACGCCCATTTTAGTCCCAATTTTGGACTTTTGGTGTTTGGTCCTGTTCTAGTCCTTTTTAAGTCCTACTCTAGTCATGGTTTAGTTACATGTTTAGTCCTAATTTTAACATGTGCATGTTGGTGTGTATGGGCGAGTATTTGTCACGTTGTGGGGAGTAAAATCAATACACACACTCACATCATGGGGACCTGTCTCGCTTGAAGAGTTTGCAGTGGTCCAAAGTTATTCCTCACGCATTCTGAGCATCGTAATTATTCACCGCGATACTTTTTCAAACAGTTTTCACAACTCTGAGAGACAAAAATGGAGGTTTGTTGTCACAGTAATGCTAACGACTACTAACATGCTAACACTGCACTGTGAAATAATAAAACGCTTTCGAATAGATGCAGACAGAACACAGTGGACTCATTTCTACCATAAGAGCTGCATATGTACAGTATGACAGATCTGTACCAGGGCAAGACAAGTTCTGCACAACTACATGGAAAAACTGGGTTCAGCTAAGATATGAGATAAAATTACCGTTAGAGTAAAGGTTAAAGCAAATAGTGATTATATTTATGGTTAGAATTGTTCTCCTTGAAATAAATGTAAGTCCGTGTAATGTCCTTTAGAAAAATGTAAACGAGTGTGCGTTAAGCCTGAACTCCTTCTAATTTTTACAAAGTTGCCAGGGTAATGAGGCTATTGCAATCAAATTAAAATAGCAGGTTGGTAAGCTGTGTACTGAATGCAATTTAAACGCTGAAATGGTCCAACCACCACTGGAACAAGAGTATAAAACTAAAAATTTAACCACAATGAGTTGAGGTGGCAATTGTCTGTACTGATTGAGCCAGTGCTTGTGAGGAGCTAAACTCTGCTCACAGTTGCATTTGCATTCACAGATGTGGCGCGTATCCATCTCGGTGCTCCCACAGGTTTCCTTTCAGTGAGATACAAAAGAGCTCAGGGTTGAATAAAGTGTTGTTTTGCTGTCAGTGCGATTGTGAACAGCTGCTGGCTCATCATAGACACTTATGGAGCCATCTGTGGAAGACTCTGTGGTAAAGGCCTAATGAGCTCCACACAAGAAACATAAATATTACTGTCACTCACTCTATAGACACTTTAAATGCCCTGTTATTGCAATGTTCGAAACTACAGAATGGAGACGGCTGGAGGCAAAATGAATTCAAGCAGAATGGGTCGCATATCATATCGTGAAGAGGCCAGGACAGCCTTGGAAATTTGATTTTTAATTTCAGTGGTTTCAAAGGTTCTTCTGGTAAATATAGGTTAAATAAGACAGTTATTCAACGGTGCATTGTGTAACTTTTCTGGTGGAACGCTTTTCTCTGTGGAGATGTTATCGCTTTGTCTGGAATGTTTCACAGTATGGCATTAAAGCTTTCTATCATCATGGAGACCAAACCAGGCCAAGTTACAGGTCAGATCTAGGTGCTTTTGAGATCTAAAACCACCTGTAATTGAATAAATGTAAAGTAGAGCTGTTTAATGTCATACTGTGGAACATTCCAGGCAGAGCAATGACATATTCAAAGAAACAAGCAGGTGACAGATGCCCAAAAAAAAGTTACACAATGCAACTTTAAGTGGCTGTACGCATTTTTTCCATGTAGTTGAGCAAATTGTGCTTTGCCCTAGTACAGTGCAGTTTTGTAAAACATTAAAAGTGGCTCTTAAGGTCAAACTGAGAGCGCAGTGTCCTGACTGCATTTAATTATAAAGTATTTTTATCATCCAAGAACCAGGAAGTGCAGTGTTAGCATGCTAATGTTTGTTAGCATTACTGTCATGGCAAAGTTGTGAAAAGCCCTTATAAACTTAGACTTAGACTTACACTTGGACAAACTTTATTGATCCACAAGGGAAATTATTTGGACACAGCAGCTCAAACATCACAATATAATGTAATAACAGAGAGTAACAAAAATAGATGGTGTAGCAAAAGTCTAAGTCTACGTCTAGTCTCATTACAGTGGATAATTGGATGTCAGGAATATGTTACAAAAGTTAGAAATAAGTCACTTAAAATAAACTAGTTCTGTTTTTCATATTTTGAAGAAAGTCAAAATCGGCTACAGCCCATTTAACTATCATCATATCTAAATGATAATGCTTTTTGGTCTTACAACAAAGAAATTGCATTTATTGGAGTTTCACAAAAAGTATAATTTGTAGAAATAGATCTGCAGATAAAATGAAAAACTATTATGGGGAAAACAATTCTTATCCAGTAAAATCAAAACTCAGGATTTTCCCTTTATCAAAAAAGTGCCTATCATAATCTCCTGTTGAATAAACCAGCAGCGTTTTCAGATTTTGAGGCTAAGCCAAGTTTCTCCATTGAAAACCCATTATATTCCACTTCCCTTGTGCCTCCAGTTTCCTCCATTCACATATTTATAGTGTTTTTGTTTAGAAACTTTTAAAGGGTCTATGAGCTGCACTTAGACAGGGTGCTGACAGGAGCTGGGCACATTTATCACTGTGTCAGCTGGAGATTTGGATTTCACTGTCTCGCCGCGGTCGGGGGACTGCGGTTTAAGAGTGTAGAGTTTTGGGGTTTTTTTGGTCATTTCAGGATTCAGACATAAACACTCAAACAGTGAAAGAAAATATGTTCTATGTGTCATTAAGGAAGAATTGATGAATAGCTTAGGACTGAGTCATCGTCCCTCATTATATTTTCAGTTATGTTAAACCAGTGGAGTTCTGAATATGCTAAAAACTAAAAGTTCAAAGGTTTTATGACACTACGGGCCTGTCTCAGTCCTCTCACTTGAAATGCACACAAAATGTGCAAGATGATGATGTGAAGAGCGCAGTGTCCTGATTCTTTTGAGTGTTTTGATCTGTACTTCACCCACAGAAATACAATCAGACCTATAAGTTTACCACACCGTTCTCTCCCCTCTTCCACCGAGTGTGGAGCGGTGTTACAGGCGAGTGTGCTCCACACAGGGCATTTCACTGGAACGTTTTCAAACAGCAACGCTTGTAACCTTAGTGCCTTATTAGTAACTTAGCAGCAAGCGCTAACTGGAGACAATGGGAAGAAATGGTCCAGGTAACACCACACTAAAAACACTGACTAATTCAGCAAATGATTCAGGGCTAAGCTGTGACTTTCTGATTAAAAAGTATATCAGTATTGCTTACAGCTGTTTTACAAAGCCCTACCACCTTCAGTACAAGTCATAACATCCATACAAAGTGATGTTAATTTTACAGAAAAGTCACAAACTATAGTATGCTTTAATTTGCGGTGTAAGGTAACAAAATACAAAAGTAAAAGTAAAAGTACTATACTGTGAGCTTCTGTCACGAGTGAATTTCTCCTCTGTGAGATCAGTAAAGTCTTATCTTATCTTACTTTCTACTGCACTACATTTTGGAACTGGACTGAAAAATAAGTTTTTAAAAAAAATACATTTTTATAGCTGAAATGCTGAAGAGGCTGAGTAAAAACAGCTAGAAAAAACAAGAAATTGATTCAACAAAATTGAGCACAAATCTTTATCAAAATCACTAAGTTGACGTTTTTATGTGATATGTTTACTTGCTCCTATATATAATTTTTTTTTCTATAGTCGTCTCATCTGCAGCCCTGTGTCTGTAAGTCCCCTGTGTGTGAGCTGTCCTGGAGACCAGAGGCTTATCCCAGAACCTGAGCCTGCTCCTGGGTCCGGGCCAGAACTGCTCAGTCCTGGTTTAGATCTCCTCCTGGACAAGATTGGACCCGCCTGGGCCAGACTGGACTCCAGCTGGACTGAGAGGACTTGGCTCTGATGGGCTTCACCTGCTCCCACATCTGTCAGCCGAGAGCACAGCTGTGGCAGGGGAGCGGTGTGTTTGGACAGGAGACGATGGTACTCGTTCCCAAAGCAATAAAGAAATAGACTTGTTAAAGAGACATTTTGGATATCCATCTGGTTTGAAGTGGTTTTGACAAGGTTAGATGTAGTAATTCTGGAAATGTATTTTTTACGATGGTTGGTGGGATAAATTAAACAAAATTACCAAGGGGGCTGCAAGATGTCCTTTGCCAATAATAAAATACAATGTCTTACTGCATTAAAAAAAAATGCTCTCTTTCTACTTCAGATCTTAACAAACCTGTTCTGAAATACATGGGATTATTGTATTAGTTTAGGAGTTTTATCTCAGACGTTAATGCTTCTGGGAGTGTTTAGAATGTGCTTTATGGAGGTTAAAACAACAGTATCTAAATAGGCTCTATTCACGCTTACTGGAAGACATTTGGAAACATGCGGATGACGACTTCCGGTGTAGTTCCTGACAAAATCGTGGATTCAGCAGCAGAGTCTTCACAACCTGCCAAAGCTTTCCATGGGGGACGTGACTCTAATCGGATCTTCCGTGTCACTTACAGGCAGCTGGTTGGAACTGTTGATCTGACGAACATAACATAACGCTAAAATGACACATTATAATACACAAATTAAGGCAATTTATAAAAGGAAAAAAGGAAGAATACAATGACATCTAGATGAGAAAACCGGGCCAGTTACTATCACCAACAGAGCCCAGAGGAAGTCGTCATCCACACGTTTCCAAACGTCTTCTGGTTTTGTGACGTCAGCGTGAATAGATCCAATTGTAATAGTGGTCTTGAAAATTACAATTAGATCTTTAGATACGTACTTACTATTGTGTTTCTTATGCCTCCTGCTCTGTCACTGGGTACATTCACATGGTCAGTTAAAATCAGAACCAGAGTAATCAGATATACCCATATTTAAATCTGATTTTTGTCAGTGAATCAGTGAATTTTTAAAGTAAATGTTGTATCTGGAAGACAAAGAACAATGGATTTTAAAATAACTTTCAATCTTTAGTATTTTATCTTTCATTTTTGTGTTTTGACAGATATGAACAAGAAATCAGATTACTCACATCTAGGGTTTCTCAAAAGTATTGAAAATCAGATACTAATCGATACTAAAACTAGATACTCATTTGAGCAGGTATCGATACTAAAAAAGTCCAATTCACAGGACAGAAAAGAAGGTTTCCTGAATAGATTTAGGATGATCTTGAGCTGGACTAGAACATAGACGAGTATACGCCCATGGACCACTGAGGATGACACAGATATAAGGACACATGGGAATAGAAAAGAAAGTACTAGGATTTAATGTTGAAAATCACATTTTATTGACTAAAGAAAGAGTGTTATTTTACTATCATCAGAATCAGTATTGAGTATCAAGCCCATTCCTTAGTATCAAAATGGAGTTTGATATTTGAGTCATGACGCCGTGTTTCTTTAAGGCCTGTAAAGTGCTTTAATTCAGAGTGGCAGCTTGTTTTTGAGCGGGCATTTTTCAGTTGACTTGTTTTATTTGAGTCGACAGCAGGGGGAGGCAGCCATAACCCAGACTCGCACACAGGGAGATGAGCGGCTCAGGGTTTGACATAACTCACAAAATGTCCACGTCGTAAAACTGAAAAGTGCTACGCCCACAACTCCTCCATCTGCACCGCTCCAACTTTTTACTGCCGGATCTGAGCGTGTGTACGGCTCTGTTTGTGTCACTTTTGCCATTGTCAAGACATGCCGTTTGTGATAAGAGGAGCGGGTTATGGAAGTGGCCATGGCTGTTTTGTGGTTACTTGAAGGATGAATGATAGTTACATAACACTATTGGATCACTTTTGTCATATGTTGTGTTTAAAGGTCCTATATTACACAAAATACCTCAAAACCTCCTCAATGTTTGAGTAATCCATTGTTATTAATCTGACTACATCTCCAAAGCTCACATTGCTCCGTCCCACCTTGTGATGTCATGAAGCAGTAGTTTTCATATATCACAAGGTGGAACATATTGGTAACATACAGTTTCTTTCAATGGCCCATATCAAACTGTTTTGGATAATGTTTCCTCATCACAAACAAACCTTGTGTTTTGTTTAACACAAACTCTGCAGATTTAGACTGTGACCTTCTCTCAAACAGAAAACCTGTGTGCTCCACTGTGTTTTTAAACTTCACACACCTTCACTAGAATCATTTGGATAATTTCAGCCCTGGAACTGTCAATCTCTGCTGAACTAAAGGTAAAAGGAGCTGTTTAACTTTAAAACTGCCACAACATGAAATCACAAGGAGTAAAAGGGCATTTTGAGATTTGGAGATGTAAACAGACTAATATTTTTTACTCAAGCATGTGTGAATTAAACAAAACACATCATCACTCCAGGTTATACAACATGGCTTAAAGCTCACAAGAATCCATTTTGTGTAATGTAGGACCTTTTAATGAAAAAAATCTCTGCTCTTGTATCAGTTTACATTGACTGGATTTCAGCAGATCACTCTAACATTACGCAGTATATTTTAGGCTTTGTTTAGGATGTTGTCTAGACAAACTGAAAGGAAGCAGACTTTCCACTCCAAGTATGAAAAATTCAATACTTTCTCTTGTTAAACTGGAAATGGAAGAGTAAGCTGTACTGTGTCCAATAGAACAGCAATATGAGCAGAAACCCTCCTCCCCTCCTCTCTTTCTCCCTTCTTCCCGTCTTCCCGTCTGAAGTCTGAACTACACACTGAGGCTAATGAACAAAACAACAACAACTCAACAACTGCAAGATAAAAAGGCCGGACGGAGTTATGGACCAAAGACAAAACGATTACAGAAGCCAGACATGTGAATCCACCATTAAAAACTTCACTTTATGTGGTTAAAATAGATTCTGAGTCATTATGGAGGTGTTGTCTCCATGGGCTGTCGGCACGATGGGTCTAGAGACTTTTCCCATGTGTCTGAACGAAATGTGCCTTGTCCCGGTATAGATGTATCGTATAAGCAGCCCTTGAGGTCAGAATAAGTCCGCTGTGTACTGTCGGCAACTGGTTATAAAGCGTTTTACTGTCCAGTTATCAGGAAGTGCCCGTTAGCATGCTTGTTGTTAGCTTTAGCATGACAACAACACTCCGCTCTGGTCTCTGAAAGCACTTATAAACTTATTCCGGAGGGTATTTAGGATGCTCGGAATGCATAAGGTAAGTGAGGAACATTGACTGTATAAAGAAGTAGACTAAAGGCAGTGTGATGTCACCCATAGCGTTCAGCTCCAGCCAAATGAAGCTCATGAGGCTAGCCATTATAAGGGGCGAATTTGGAGCTGAGTTCTATATTAGGAATAGGAATTGATTTATAGACAAAATAGTGAAATAAAAACACCAGAATCATGTAGAGCAAGTTTATACAAACATTTTAAGACCAAAGTTGGGAGTCTGACAGCAGCAGTTAGAAAGAGAAGAGGCAACGTTTTTCAATACAACATGAATTGGAACCAGAGCTGATGGAGCCAGGAGCACCGCCATGATGACTTCCTATTTGGAAAACGGCAGCTAGTGGGTTACTATTTCCATTTACAGTCTATGGTGAGGAATAACTTTGGACCATTGCAAACTGTTTGAAATGAACTAGTTCTGTTTTTCAGGACTTTTAATCAGTAGAAAGTTCGCAAATTCCACTGTCAAATGAGGCTTTGAACTGTTACAAAAAGTTCAAAGTTGGTGAAGGCAATCTGAGGGCTGAAATAATCAGAAGCACTTGTTAATAAAATGAAACAAAACACCACTCCAAATGGGTTTTGATAAGGAAAAAATATTACCTCTAAAAGGTGAGAAAAGCCAATTTCAAAAACTTTTAATAGTGAACTAAACAAATCTGGTAATTCATATATAATTATTGAAAAGTGAAAACAGAAGCAGTTTGCAGAGGTCCCACGTTATTCCTCTTTTACCTTATGCAATTATTCACTATGATGAGTTTATAAGCGCTTTTCACAACATGACAGTAAAGTTAACAACAACAACTTGCTAACATGCTAACGTGCACTTCCTGATCATCTGACACATTTTGCTGCTCAAAAACATGGAAAAATCAGGTACAGGGACTTTAAAGCTCCTATATTACACAAAACTGATGCTTAATATATATATACAATGTTGTTACCTCATTAAAACATAGCTGGAGTTGTGTTTTCATTCACTCACACGTTTTTGAGTAACCCTTTATTTTATGTTCCACCTTGTGATGTCATGTAGTGGTAGTTTTTACGTTGTGTTTTCAGTTTGAGAGAAGAATTCAGGTTAAATATGCAGCTTTTGTGTGTTAAACGTGTGAATGAAACAAAACACAACTCCATGTCTGTTTGTGATAATGAAACAACATCAGACAACACAGAAAATATCGTAAAACGGGCCTTTTAACTGACTTTCCTCACATAAAAACAAAGTGACAAAATTCTCCACCATCTTGTTACCAATATGTTTCAGCCACACATGGTTCACAACTGCAGTTTCTACCACAGGGCACAGAAGAGTTAAAATGAGCCCTCAGACTACAGTATCTCTGCTCACACAATATCAATACGAGCGCTCTGGTTCATATCATTTTCCTCCAGGATCAATAGTGCAATACTGAACCCGGCCTTGTTTGTTTTTAATGCAGAGCCCAACTGGATTTCTGACTAGAACAGTGTATAAATATGCTGCTTGCTTCCATTTATCGCGAGGAGCCTGTTGGTCTGAAAGGTTGTCCGTGATTGGCCGATACAAATTAATGTGGATGTGGAGAGGAGAGAGGATCCATAGGTGGTGACTGGGAAACAGAAGGTCATTTCTCTCATCTGTTTTTTATCCCTGAGGAAATGAGAAGCCTGAAGCCAGTGAAGCCGAGAGGAGGAATGTAAATTGTGTTATTAAGTGTAATATGTTCCTATAGAAAAAAGATGTAAGGAGGTTCATCTGTAGCAGAGTCGAGTGCAAACAGGTTTTATAGGAGACGTGAGCACGGCCGGACGAGGCTTTATCTGCACAAATGTAAAGGAAATGGATTCACATGATGTCGGTACAATGGTAGTATACAGACTTTATTATTATTATATAGAAATGTTCTCTGCATTTGACCTACACTTTAATAAGTAGCAGATCATGTATTAGTGCAAATATCGGTTTGAGAGATACTAGGAGAAGGTTTTATTATACCTGTATACTGCAATAATGGGTTTCAGCTTCCTGTATATTGGCAAACTGTTGAGGATGTTTCACTATTCAAAAGAGATCATATTTTGTTTAACATAGTTTATTGCTATGGCAACAGTTCTAATCACCTGATATTACTAACAATATTTTGTTGACTATGGAAATAGAAGAGGTGGACCTGAGGCAGTGGCACCAATCTGCAGCTCAATGCCCAGAAGACACTGGACCGACCACTGCCAGGGACAGACTGCAGCAGAGCATTGTGGGTCTGCTGAGAAGGTGACCATCTCTCTAGGACCTGTACATCTCCAGGACTCTGGGGCAGCAGGTTGTATCACAGCTGACCCTTTTCATCCTGGACACTGACTTTTCCCTCAGGCAGGAAGCTACGGTCCATTCAGACCAGAAAGTAGAGCGAGAGAAAGAAATACTTTATTGATCCCAAGGGAAATTCAAGTTTTGCTGTAGCAACATTTACACTACACTTCTCAGTGGCCTTTGTGTCTCAGTCAAAGGTCTCAGTGCAGTTTAACAGGAGGATTGGTCAGGTAGGGTCAGCAGATTCTGTGTCAGGGCAGTTTCTGGAGAGGAAGAGCCAAAAGTGTCCCTCCTTTGTGTCCTGCAGCATCACAGCAGTGTCCAGGGAGAGTCAGGTGAACACAACAGGAAAGGCCTTGTTCTTACCCCGCTCTGATGTTTCAGTTTAGCGTTGAAAATGGTTCATTTCATGTTTCCTCTAGAAGGTCTACTGCCACATTTGCTGCCACATATGGTGAGAAAAGCCTGTAGCATGTCAAATGCACATAGCTAGCTCTTTAGCTAGCTCCTTAGGTAGCCTCTTGCACGTCTCCATGGATATGGGAAAAACAAACCACTCATTTCACAAAATCCAACAGTCCCTTACTCGTGTTCTTTGAACTGCACATGCTGCACGGTTAAAATCCCATGATATGATGTTAAAAACCAGGCAGGTAGCCACAAAAGCAGCCAACCACTCTGTTACCATGGAAATGTAAGTAATGTAATGACAATAGGAGGGACTAACTCTGCAGGCAACCTCTCCACCCCCCATTTGAGCGGCACAAAGCATGATGGGATTGTAGTGGTGTGGAGCCTGCGGGCCTGAGGGATCATTTAACATGTACTTCCTGTTTGTGGGCACCTAATTGTCCATGTGCCTTTGTATTTTTAAACCTCAAACCACAAACACACAACAGGGAAGATCAATATGGAGCCAGATCAAAATTTTGTTATCACAAATTGTGATTGGTTAAATCAAGCACTAGAGTCACGTGATGTGTGGACAGAAATCTAGAAACGTGCCCATAATGCACTAAACCGAGACAACGGTTGCTTTCCCACTCTTGGGAAAGTTCGGAACAAGTTGGACTGCAGAGGCCGCTGTTGTCCTTCCTCGTCTGGAAGGAAGATTGTGTTAATCAGCAGCAAGACATACACAACAACATCACGTGGCTCTTCTGATGATGACCACAGATGACGACTTCACCAAAACAGCAGAGCGTCACAAAGATCAGAACATGGTTAGATCTTTTTCACCATATTGCCCAGCCTTTCAAATGTCTTGCACATCTCACTGTTTGTATTTGTGCCACTTGCCCTCCTCCTCTGAGCACATCTCTCTTGGGGGCTCTCATCACCATCATTACCGCGACAGCTGACAGCAAAATCCATAGCACATCCATAAGTCCATTTTCCTGTTTTTGTTCTCTTCCCCTGTCTCCCGTAAATAGAGGCTGCGCTGTGACACGCCATTAGCCGTCCGCGGATATATCATAAAAACGCAATGAAATCCCCCGCACTGAAGTCAATACATGTCAACGCCAGGGCCCCGGGCGACAGGAGACAGGAGCCACTGAAGACATCAGATGGATCACGTACGATACATTATATATTTAGTATTTATCATATTTTCCACTATTGCATCTTGTTTCAACACAGTATTTCCGGAATATAAATAAGACACCATTTTGTAGAGCCAGGGGATGTTTGCAATGAAATTTGGCTATAGCAACAAATCAAAATCTGGTCCTTGTAGCGAAGTATGAACAGGTGGTGGATTACAATTTTACATTTCTCGTGCACTACTAAAGTAAGACAGATCTTGCTTAAGGACACAACAATAGTTTCACCTAAGGGAGCTGGGATTGAACCCACAACCAGTGGAGCAGAGAACAGACTACTACCTAGTATTGACAAAAGTATTGAAAACCGGATAAATGAATAAGATATCATCATGGTATCGAAATCAGTATTGAGTATCAAGTCTATTCCTTAGTTGGGCTCTCATTTTTTTTATTTTTTTTTGCACACACTGTAGACGTAGTAATTGCCCAGCCCTATTCCTCAGCATCGAAATTGAGAAATTTTAGTACTTTAGTATAATTAGCACTCTCTTTTTCTAACAAAGACACAACTAAGTTTGAGTGGCTCATTTGCACCACCAGCTTCACCTGTTTCTGGATGTTGTCTTCACGTGTCTTAGACTTTAGCTCATTATGCGGCGGGTTCATTTGTCGTTCATATTCCCTCATTCCCGACTGAAGCTTTGGGGAGATACATGCTACGTTTGGCTAACGCTCTGATTATCACAGCTGGAGCTAATAGCACAGAAAATCACATGTTACAGACTGAGCCGTCCCAGAGTCCTCAGTGTCACGGGGAGAGGTGGAGATGTACCGAGAATGTATAGTGTTGTTTTGTACATGTACAATCCTACCGGAGCTCTTTAGTAATGCTAATAACAACTAATATGCAGCATTACTTCTTAATTCTCTGACAATAAAAACTTTCTAATTAGATACAAACAGCACACAATACACTTATTTTGACCCTAAAAGGAACTGGGAGGATTTGACCTGCATGTTTTGGGTTGATGGGGGAAAACAGAGCGCCCGGAGGAAACCCACCCAGACACAGAGAGAACACGCAAACTCCACATAGAAAGGCCCTGAACTTTCTTGCTAGTTACAAGTGCTACCATTCAGCCAACCCATTCAGATTTTGTGTAAAACTGAACCTCAATTAATATGTCTTTTTTTTGTTTAGTGCAGGTCTGTTCATATTGCAAAACATTAAAGAGGGAGTATTTTACTTCTATAGGATATTAACCCAGCCCACAATGGACCCCCAAACTGCTGTGGGCCCCGGTGCATAGAAATGGACCTCACAGGTTAGATTCAGGGTAGATTTTATTTTATGCGCGGCAAAGAATTTGAGGGAACACTGGTTATGACGCTAAATTAACATGACCCATATGCGTTAAATGCAGGCGAGTGCGTAAACGAGGAGAAGAAATGGCTCAAACTTCAGAAGCCGGACATCCATTACCTGATCTATCCCCACCCACCGGGAGAGCCTGAAATCTGCTGAAATCCCACAAGACACCGACATGATACCAGACAGGACAGCAGCTCTTTATGCATGGATGACAACTGAATTCTCTTCGGGCATGTTTTTGATGAGGGAACAACATGGTAGAGAGCGCCAACAAATCAATTTAGCAAAATACCCTCAATTTAAGGTTTCAGTCGCTCATGTAGAGAAACAAGTTTAAATCTTTTCAGTCTGAGACACATTCACCAAATTAGATCAAACAAATAAAATAAAAGACCAGTCAGATTTCCACGTCTCATTGGAGGCTTAAAAAGATTAGCTTGTGCACAACATCCCTCGTTTAATACAAAAAAAACAACTTTTCTCTAAACCAAACTCTACGGTTCTAATAAAGCGTAACAGAAAAAGCTGCTGGTGGCTCAGATCCTCCATTGGGATTATCAGCTCCGTGACGCGCTCTTCATCTCCTATTTGTTTTCATTATGATTTCTGAGGCTGTGTGAATGCACTCGAGTCACTGTCATGTAATAAAAGCAGGTTTAATATTGTCTCTGTGCATCACGTCCATCACGCAGACGCTCGCAGATAAAGAACATTTGTTTGACAGGAGCTCACAATATTACGATGACTCCAAATGATTCATATTGTTCCATAATGGGGATATTACTGGTTTGTGTAATACTCCTATATTCTGATAAACCGAATATTTGAGCTTTTAGCCACAGCTGCTGTTGGTGATGCTTGGAGCTCCTCAGTGTTTTTAAAGTCAACGGGGTCTATTCACGCTTACAATGATGACTTCCGGCAGTAGTAACTCTGACAAAATCTGGAAAAACTGAGAAAAATGGCCCGGTTTTCTTCATCTAGATGTCATTGTATTCCTTTTATAAATTGCCTATTAATTTGTGTATTATAATTTGTCTAAAAAAAGATGTTATTGTAGTGTTGGAGCGCTTCTACATGTGTGTGTATGGCAGAATGTTCAGTAGTTACCATGTTAACACAATGCACACATATTAACTTACACTGTCAAAAAGGTTTTAAGATAGTCGGATAACTCAAGAAAAAATTAAATGGATTTAAATGGATTTAAAGAGCACATTTTCAGGAGTCTGTGATCAGTCCGAGCATTAGGAGTTCGAATTTTTTTTCAGCACAAATCAGCTCGCCTGTTGTAATTCCAGCAAAGACAGTTCTTGATGGTCAGATTGCGTTAAAATAAAGCTCAGATTAAAGTCTCATAGAGTTTCCAACAGAGTAGTGCCTTCAGTTAGCATTACACCCCCAGGGAATGTTGATGACATCAGCTGCAAAGTGTCAATAACTCAATGGGAGATTCACTGTTTTTGAAAGAAATCTCCAAATATGACTCACAAAATTAAACCGTATTTGTTTGGGATCGGCTCCACAAATTTTCCATATGAATCTCATGTCTTAAAGTTCTTCCAACCACAACAAGACATCGCAAACTGAACTCGCGGTTTGATACAGTAATTATTTATGTAATAGAATGTCACTATTCTGTTACTGGAAAAAGCTGCTAACCCTGTAGACCTGTACATGTTCTGAAATGCATGGGGTATTAGTTTATCACTTCATATTCCATTCTTCTCTCAAATGTTCATGTTGTAAGTGTTAATAATGTGCACCTTGAACAGAATTCTATTACTGAGACATAAATCACAGATCTAATCACAATCGCAGTATGTGTCAGTGCAGCTCTACTTTAAACTGCTGCTGTGAAAGAAACAAGACAAAACATCTGCAGTGATCACAGTTAAAACATTTTGTACTCTTAACTCCTACTCTCACTTCTGTCCATTTCTCTTTGGTTTAAAGTGCACTGGTGCCCACCCCCTCTCTGTGCCAAGAAACTAACTTGATTTATACTATCAGCATAACATTTCTTTCCTTAATGAAGCAGCCCTGTGAAAGTGCTCCAAACCACATGCTGGCTTTAGACCTCTCCATTAAAAAGACCCAAGCCGATCACTGACCAAATGACTCAATCTTAATTAAAATTAGATTAGTGCGCAGTCCTGTCCAGAGGTGTTTTTGAGAAGCTAACAACACCACACAGAGCACAAAGAAGCAGCTTTTCATAATACTTCCCTCTAACGACGAGCGCTGTTTCGATAACAATAATTACGGACATTTCACAGCAGCAAAAGTCATTGCGTCTCGACCAGGTGTCCCCGGTTGCCATGGTGACACACGGACAACTGTCACTCAGATGTCAAACCCTGACGGAGAGCAGAAAGGACAAAAGGAGCTGCGAGCCGCCTCCACACGTGAAGAATGGATCTAGAATAGTTTTATACAAGAAATACTGACAGCAATTACAACACGTGCTGTTAAGAAAAGTACTGCTCCACTTTGACTGTGAAAAATACTGGAATTATACACAAAAAATCTCTTTCTCCCTCTGTCAGTCCCTTCTCTTCCCTCTCTCCCTCTCTCTCTCCTCCTATTCTCTCCTTTCCCTCTATCGCTCCCTTATCTTCCGTCTCTCTCCCTCATCTCTCACTCCCTTATCTTCCCTCTCTCCCTCCTCTTGTCTCTCCTCCTATACTCTCCTTTCCTTCTCACTCCTTTCTCTTCCCTCTCTCCCTCCCTCCATCTCCTCTTCTCTCTCTCTCTCTCCCTCCTCCTCCGTCTCTCTCTCTCTATCTTTCTCTCCCCCTCCTCTTCCCTCTGTCTCTCTCCTCCCTCTCTCGCCCTCCTCCTCCTCCTCTTCCCTCTGTCTCTCTCCGTCCTCCTCTTCTCTCTGTCTCTCTCCTCCCTCTCTCTTTCTCACTCTGTCTCTCTCCCTCCTCCTCTCCCCTCTCTCTCTCTCCCTCCTCTTCCCTCTCTCTCCCTCCTCCCCTTCTCTCTCTCTCCCTCCTCCTCTTCTCTCCCTCTCTCTCTCTCCCTCTCTCTCTCTCCCTCCTCCTCTTCTCTCCCTCTCTCTCTCTCCCTCTCTCTCTCTCCCTCCTCCTCTTCCCTCTCTCTCCCTCCTCCCCTTCTCTCTCTCTCCCTCCTCCTCTTCCCTCTCTCTCTCCGTTCAGTGCTCGTCTCTGTGATGATGACCTTTTCCTCAGAGGTCATGTGATCGCCCGGGGCAACGCCGCAGGAGAATAATCCAGGAATCTCATTTGAACTTTTGTGTTTTCACCAAGTCCCAAACTTCTCCTGCCTCTACAGCACAGGGATGAGTTCAGTGCACCACTTATTTCAGTTTTATTCAACTCTTGGACTCCTGCACAGCGTATTTGATGTTTTATCATTTTAAATAAAACATTCAGGGAAGAGGCAGTTAATTAGTGTTTAGTGAGAATGAGTCCACCGGCGGCGTGCGGACTTTAAAACCCCAAATATGCACCATGGGTAAAATCCTCTGGCTAAAGTCCCACTCCTGCATATTAGGCTATTTTCTGATTTCTATTATAACGTTGTTTCCTCATCACAAACATACCTGCTTTTGTTTTGTTTCATTTGCACATGTTTAATACACAAATGCTGATTCTTCTTTCAAACAGAAAACACACACGTGGCAATAAAGGAAATGTGCCACTGTGTTTTTAAACTTCACACAGCTTTACTAGAATCGTTTGGATAATTTAAGCTTTGGAATTTAAAACCTCTACTGAACTAAAGGTAAAAGGAGCTGCATTTGAAGCTTTGAAGATGTAGACAGACTAAAGGGTTTCTCAAACATTGTGAATGAAACAAAACACAACCCCAGGTCTGTTTTTAGCGTTCAGTCAAACATATTCTAACACAATAGAGCAGGTTTTCCACCCCATTTTAAGTAGCTCGCCCAGGGATTTCTGAACTATACATACTGTGCTGAATATGTAAAATGCACTGAATTATTTTGATGCCTAACTTTGTGCACTAATAAATGGATAATGGTTTATGTTTTCTAGGTGTCTAACTGTTTCCATCCAAAGCCGTAGATCTTATATTTACTAAATTTTTTGCAACCGCTAAAATAAGTAGCTCTTCAGCATTTTCGTTTTTGTAAAGGTAGCTCCACGGAGGAAAAAGTTTGGAGACCCCTGCTGTAGAGTGATTTATGTATTTACCAGCAGTGGCCCAGCAGTTTATCGGGCTGTTCTGCGCTCTATAAAGGATGGGTCAAATGCAGAAAGTAATAAAGTGTACCTGAAATGTAAGGCATACTGTACTTCCCATTTTAAATTAAAGTGAATAGACGAAATACAATTGAAAAATCGAACAATGAGACCTGAGCGCTTTGACACAATCCCGTTTTCCTGCTTGCACCTGAACACAGCGTGGTCTTTAAAGTGAGCGTGCAGGCCGGTGTGTGCTCCTGTCACAGCTCAAAGTCAGTGGAGTGCCGCAGAGCTCAGTCCAGTACAGTGAAAGTGTTAAATAAGTGGCCCTGCCGTCAAAGGGCTCATTATTGTCATGTTTCTCAAAGTGCTGCAGCAGTGGGGGGTGGAGCCCGCGAGACCTGAGCCAAGGCACTTTAAACTGGATTTAAATAGTCACTGCCAGAAACAAGGAACATGTGACTCTTAACTGTTGTTTTAAAGGACCCATATTACATGATGTTCTGATCTATGTTATAATGTTGTTTCCTCGTCACAAACACATGTTTAACACTCGCACACTTCTCTCAAACAGAAAACACTCCACACATCTTCACTAGAATCAGTTGGATCATTTCAGCCGTGGAATTTCCGATCTATACTAAAGGTAAAACGCAGCTGTGCACTTGAAAACTACCACTTCATGACATCACAAGGTGGAACAGAGCATTTTGAGCATTGAAGAAGTAGACTCAAATGAAACCAAACACAACTCCAGGTGTGTTTTTGAGGAGGTAACAGCATTCTAACACGGCTTAAAGCTCACAAGAGTCCATTTTGTGTAATATAAGACCTTTAAATTCAGGGAACACTTGGATTATACAGTAATTAAACACACTGTTTTGGGTTTTTCCTCCATAGATTGAGTTGTAAAAGCAACACATTTTGACACTATCCAAGAGCTGTGCAGTCAGCAGTAACACAAAGTCTGGTTCATGGCTGTGTTACTCTTTGAGATAACAGCAGGTCAGCCATGTTGGCCCTGCTTTGCCTCGGCATCTGAAAAAGCTGTTCCAAACCTGGGCACGGATCAAAAACTGACTTGATGTGAATACTGGCGATGTGGGTTTTAGCAAAGAAAAGTTCAGATTCAGAGCTACAGAGACAGAGCTGTATGAATTTCCTACATCCTCACTTCAATGTTTCAAAATGGCCTCAGTTTTAAATGTGGTCATATATTTGCAGTAACATCAGTCTGTGGTTTAAAGCTGCATTGGGTAACTTTTTCTGCTGGAAGGTCCGTCTAATGCGTTTCTCCATGGAGATGTTATTGCTTTGTCTGGAATGTTTCACAGTATGGCATTAAACCTTTCTATCTTCATGGAGACCAAACCAGACCACATTACAGGTCAGATCTGTGGAGAGGCGATCCCGCTCAGTCAGAACGCCTGTTTTTTTTAGGTATTTTTGAGCAATAAAACCACCTGTAATTGAATAAATATAAGGTAGAAGAGCTGTTTAATGTCATACTGTGGAACATTCCAGCATGGCAATAACATCTATAGAAACAAGCAAGTGACAGAGCCCAAACCAAAAAGTTACATAGTGCACCTTTAAGTGTTTTGATTTTTTTTATCTAAAAAGGTCAGTGCGATTAACTGAAAAGCTGTTGGCTAATAATATTGGAGAAGAACTTGTTTAACAGCACAAACCAGCTCACCTGTTTTAGTTTCAGCTCAGCTCTTTCTGCTCAGATTGTGTTGAAATAAAGCTCAGATTAAAGTGTAACTTGAGTAAAAGAGCTTCAGACAGACCAGTGCCTCTAGTTAGCATCGCACCCCTGAGAATGTTGATGACACCAGCTGCAAAGTATCAATATCATGAATTAACTTTCACCACATAACGACATCATCCAAGTATTTTTAAGCAGCTTTACTTTAACAGTTCTTTTTACGTGACTTTTCCTTGTGTTTGTTTTATGCACCTCACAAAGCTCCTCTGATTCACACTGACTTCTTCCATCTCCTCGCACTCTCAGATCTGACCCACCGCTGCCTCGTCGTCGTCATTAAACGCACCATAAAGACACACTTAGCGCCTGTATCTGGGCCTTCTTATCTGCGCGCCGCTCTGATCGTCTCCTGATTAAAAACTTTTAATTTCCGTGGCGATAGGGGGTTGTTTCTATGGATACGGGCGGGCGGTGCACAGCGTGGGGGTAACTGTTACAGCGATGGCGCCCTCGGGTGATGTTTCATTAACTGGTCCCAGATCTGAGACCAGAAGCGGGTCTCTAAACTCGTCGTTTGAACGTGTTATTAGAGCCAGCAGGGGGCAGTCTCTAGCACGCAGGAATCAAAGTATATGGAACATTATAGTGCCTTATACAAAGCATTAGCCTGCACAATAGGCCACTTATTCCTTGTTATCCTCTATAATACCCTCATAAATGTTTCATAACTATTATTCTTTATGCATTAGGTTTTTGAATAGAAAGCGTATTGATTGCCATTGCGTAAGAAATAGAGATTGTATGACCTGATATAAAAGGACCAGTGTTGAAGGACTTTTTAAAGAAGATATACTGTGCTTTTGTCTGCTATACAGTTATAATCTATGACACCAATGGATCTTTATGTTATATTTTCAACATTTTAAATCACAATATTGATTTCAAAAGGTCCACTGACTTCGGGGTTTATTAAAGATTAAATAAAATTGGAGATCAAAGTAAGTACGTCGCAGTGTTGACCAGATTTTCACAATTCAAAACTCGGGTTTGAATGATTGATGTAAATAAAAGCACGTAACATTGTCCATTCTCGACTCACATAATCTGAGGGATTTCTGCCGGTACCATTTTCACTTACAGTTTTCTGTGTTTTAGCTTAATCTATCCTCCTCTTTACTGTTGGTGGGTAACAAATTTGTCAAAAAATAGGGACAACTGGGATATTTCTTATACAAAACTGGGACCAATCGGTGGTTTTGGAGGAATCTGCCGGGACAGGGGACACAGGGCTCAAAACTGGGACTGTCCCGGGTCAATAGGGACGTCTGGTCGCCCTACGCACCTGTACCGGTGGCAGTGAAAACCGTGGTAGATTGAAGCAATGACATCATGAATAGAGGAGAATAAAGACGACTCAAACATGCACAAATCACTCCAAATACAACTTGGAGAGGGTAAATGAGAAGGAAACAACTCAAAGCTCTAAAAGGTCGATTTGGCAGAATAGGTGTAAAGATAAGTTTTAATTTGAATAGTTTCACACTATTCTATCCCATTCATTTAAATAAGGCAGCCAAATTCTGACTTTTCAAGAACCCGCAATGTTTCTAAACCAGCCGTTTGGTGGCTAATGCTAACGCTCCTATTGAAAATCTATTAGAGCAAACGCATGTAACGGTAACAGCCTCTAGAATGCACCGCTCAGTTTGCCAACACTTCTGCAATACTACACATTTTCATATATTAACACTTTGCAGCTGTTGCACAAATAATTATTGCACCAGCCTTATTGCACAAACAGTTATTGCACAAACAGTTATTGCACCATTGAATAAAGTGACTTAAGTGTGTCTTTGTTGTGCAGATTTGTTTAGGAGTACAACAGAAGTGGGCACATATGAGAGTTTATTTCTGTTACTCTTAAAATGTTGCACTCAATAGCGCCCCTGCCTGCCTGATGGAAGAATTTCATATTCCCCATGCAAAAGGTGAGAGGGGTTCCGCATAATCCATCTGGGCTGAGCGAGAAGGTTTGAATGTGTGAAACGTCCTGCAGAGAAGGAAACTCTTTCCTGCCAATCACCTTCACGGCTTTATTTACCAGATTCTCAAGTTTAGCTTTACACTGGACAGTTAAAGAGACGAACCAGGCGACCATACTGTCATATCAAACTCTCCAAAACAGCATTATAAAAACAAGTTATGATTTTTGTGCTCACACCAAACAGCCTTAGTGTCCTTAAAAAGTTGTTCCCTGAGGGAGGGTGATGCTAACAACAGGTTCTACTCTGAAGCTCTGTTAGACGTTAATCTGAGTTTTGTTTTAACACAATTTGACCAGAAAGAGCTGATTTGATTGGAAGTACAACAGCTCAGGTCATTTGTGTTCTTAAATTCTCTCACACATAAAATTACAGTCACAAGCTAACAGATCCATGAACGCTCGTATCGATCACAGGTTCCTGAAAATGTGTTGTTTAAATCCATCTTGTGTTTTTTCTTAAGATTTCAGACGAGAAGCTAATACGTGGATTGTGTCACCATAGTAATTGCTGAACATTCCACCATAGACATACGACATTTTCATCGCCCACCTCTAAAAAGAATCGTATGAATTATAAAAACGCTTTGAGTGAACTGAACGTTCCAACAGCTGTAGTGACTCCCTCCCACAGCGTCCCCACGGGCAGTACTAAAACTCCCCCGTGATATACTCTGTTGTATTCAGCCCCAGCAGTGTGAGCCCGTCCCATCCATCAGAGGGATATAGTGCTCGCCGACAGTACACCCCGGCCGCCATCATGGAGAAAAATGAGTGAGAAACGCGTTGCCGATCGACGCGGTGAGACTGTTAGTGGCGCGATAAGCATCAGGAGTTCTAATGGAGATTCTCACTTCGGTAATGGCCGTCATCAGTCCTGTTCACACCGGCCCTGGATCCGAGCACAGACAGTTCACATTATCCCAGTGCATAAACAAAGCTACGCTAATGATTCTCTAACTACAACATAATAAACTTCTTGGGAAATATATTTGTGCAAACTGCCAAACCACGAAGAGAAAGTAAAACCGTAGCATTCAGGTCACACAAACTGGAAAAAAATAGTTATATTGATTTGTGAAGTTATTAGGGGTTAGGGTTGTCAAAAGTATCGAAAATCAGCTACTGATTTTATCAAGTATCAAGTCTATTCCTCAGTATGCTCCAATACCATTTTGGGGGAAATCCGATCCAATACCGATACCAATCTGATACCACATAGTGTGAAGAAGTAGACTAAAGCTACTCAGTTTAGTTACAGTACAAGAGCAATACATAAAACTACTAAAAGGCTATCTCTAAAGAAAATCTATAGAATAAATTCGATTTTGAGAACGAAGTGAGTCAAATATAATGATCTTGACCATAAGTAGTGCTGTTTAAGGCACTTATACTTTTCTAACTTGTTACTTTCTACCGCAGTGCATAGATTAAAAATGCAGTGAGGCCTGTAAAAAGACGCTCATCCTCAGAGCAGACGGCTAATTATGCAAAGTAAACAAAGTCTGAGTTAGAGCTGTTGCCGCTGTTGTCGCTGCACTCTCGTGACACTTTTTTTCTACCAAGTTGAGCGTCCACACTAAAGGTGAAATTAAGGTATCAAAGAGGTAACACCAATGTCTTTTCTGTTATTATTAGCAAGTTTTAAGAGTCTGTAACGCCTCAACAGTCGATTAAACCTGCTCTGGGCGTTAGCATCTCGCATCTAGAGTGGTATCGTATCGGTGATTTGGGCTGAGTACTCGCCGATACCTGAAAAAAATGTGCGATATTGGAGCTTTTGCTGATACCAGTATCGGTATCGGAACAACCCTCATCAAAATATTTGACATTTTAGTAGCGTGGCAACACTATAGACTAAAATAAATAATCTGTGTTTTATAATCAAAAAATGGAAAATGTCTTCTTTTGGGGATCTGTCTGGGATAGTCAAAAGGCAGTTGTTTGCGTATGATTTTCATCCAACAATGTCTCCCTGATTGAATAAAATTGTTTGTCCTTGGTAGTTGCCTTCTTATGGTTCTCATCCAACAAAAAGCCTCTTAAAATGTCTAGGCAGTACCATTTATCAGTCTGTATTTTTGAGAAACCGCTGCTTTTGCAATACACTGCAAAAGGTAAAACACATTTACCTGAAGTGAAAATAGAAAAGTCACGTATATGCCTATTTAAAGGTGCAGTGTGTAACTTTTCTAATGGAGGGTCTGCTACGTGCTTATCTCCATGGGGATGTTATTGCTTTGTCTAGAATGTTCCACGGTGTGGCATTAAAGTTGTCAGTTTCCATGGAGAGGCAGGCAACTAGGCAAAGTTACAGGTCAGATCTACAGAACAGCGACCCACACTCACAGAAATAATGCGTGTTTTTTCAAGGTGTTATTGATACTTTGCATCTGATGCCATCAATGTTCCCTGGGGGTGTGGTGCTAACTGTAGGCACTACTCTGTCTGAAGCTGTTACTCAAGTTAGACTTTAATCTGAGCTTCAATTTAACAAAACCTGACCAGAAAAATGAAATGACTTAGTTGGAAATACAACCGGTGAGCTGATTTGTGCTCTTAAACGAGTCCCTCTCACATAAAACTACAGTAAGAAGCTCGTTAGCATTGGTCAACAGTTTTCAGTTAGACACCCTCACCTTTTTGTTGAAAATAAAACCATAAACAGGACCATGAACGCTCAGACTGATCACAGACTCCTGAAAATGTGTTGTCTAAATCCATTTTGTATTTTTTCTTGAGTTTTCAGACTTAAAATCTTGAAACTTTTTACATGGTCCACGTTTAAAACTCAAAAAAGTCAATTTAATGATAGGGAATTTGCATAAGAATTACATTATGGAACATTTACCCATTAACAAGAAAGACTATAGTTTAAAACCATGCTTTCTCCTAGTGTTTCTATACCACTGCAAAACAACATTAAACTAATACAAACACTGAACATTCTGCGTATAACTATTACCATGGCTTCTCCTCGGGGGTCTGTGGCGTTAATTTCCTACAGTTGTAAGTACCTTGTGCGATGAGTCGTGCTGCTCGTGTCCTACCAGGCTGTTAATTGCATTCAGAGGCTTTGGGGGGCGTAAATCATTGGCTGATTAGAATAAGGACAGAAAATCAGCAGGATCCTGGTTCTGACGGAGCCCAGAGTGAAACAGAGGAGAGAAGCAGGGAGAGCAGAGAGGGAAAGGGCCTTCTGCATTAGGCCAGTTATGCAGATGGATCAAATAAGACTGCACCATAAAAACATCCATTAACAACAACCATCCATCCATTTTCTTCTGCTTATCCGGGGCCAGGTCACGGGGGCAACAGTCTAAGCAGGGACTCCCAGACTTTCTTCACCCCAGACACTTCCTCCAGCTCCTCCGGGGAGGAGGTGTTCCCAGGCCAGCCGAGAGACATAGTCCCTCCAGCGTGTCCTGGGTCTTCCCCGGGGCCTCCTCCCGGTAGGATATGCCCAGAACACCTCCCCAGGGAGGTGTCCAGGAGGCATCCGAAACAGATGCCCGAGCCACCTCAGCTGCTCCTCTCGACGTGGAGGAGCAGAGGCTCTATTCCAAGCTCCTTCCGTGTGACTGAGCTCCTCACCGTATCTCTAAGGGAGCGCCCAGCCACTCTGTGGAGGAAACTCATTTCGGCCGCTTGTATCCGCGATCTTGTCCTTTCGGTCATTATCCAAAGCTCATGACCATAGGTGAGGGGAGGAACGTAGATTGATGGTAAATCAAGAGCTTTGCCTTTCGGCAAACCGTCCAATGCCTCAGGAGGGGGAAGCAGTGCTTCACCAACACTTTTTACAGTGCAGGTGGAGAGCTGTTGACCTCAACTGGGAATGTTGTCGGACGGTGGGAGGAATACTTTGAGGATCTCCTCAATCCCACTGTCATGTCTTCTGAGGAGGAAGCAGAGGCTGGGGACTCGGAGGCGGACTCGTCCATCACCCTGGCTGAAGTCACTGAGGTGGTTGACAAGCTCCTCAGTGGCAAGGCTCCGGGGGCGGGTGAGATCCGTCCTGAGTATCTTAAGTCTCTGTATGTTGTGTGACACGTCTCTGCAACATCACGTGGTGGTCGGGGATAGTGCCTCTGGACTGGCAGACCGGGGTGGTGGTCCCTCTTTTTAAGAAGGGGGACTGGAGGGTGTGTTTCAACTACAGGTGAATAACACTCCTCAGCCTCCCCGGCAAGGTCTATTCCAGGGTACTGGAGAGGAGAATCCGACCGATGGTCGAACCTCGGATCCAGGAGGAGCAATGTGGTTTTCGTCTGTTCATCTGTAACAGCTTTTTTTTTCCATATATTTAAGCAAAATGCGTCTTGCCCCAGTTCAGGCAGCAATCAACAATCAAACTCAACTAGATCTTACCTCAGGTAAAAGGAGTTATAGAGTTTGATCTGAATGTTATGAGAATTTTCAAGAGAAGATGTCCGACACGTGATACAAATGAGCAGCTGTGGTTGGATTGTCACAAGTTTGGGAGTTTTTTCAAGCTCTGTGGTCCACTTCCAGACACTTCTGGATTTGAACAGAATGTAGAAGAGACCGGCTGCTCAGGCACCACTTAACCACAACAGGAATATTCAGCATTGTGTCAAAGTTGTAGCAGAATGGCAAAAGGGAGCACATTCAAAATACACTCTTTCCGTTTTCATCTTAGACTTGACAACAAGATTATCAAAGCTCTACACAAAGAATACTAGATCATTATGTATTCACTGGGCTGTTTCTGTAGCCACAGCTGCCCTGGGTCAGACTGATGCAGCAAGACCAATCTGAGCCTATGTACTCTTTGGACACCACCAGTCAGGCATTCACAAACCACATGTATTTTCCCCTTCTGCTCTCTTATCTGTGTACATCTGTGTATGTTTACATAATGATTGTACGGACCTTTTATCTGCACAAGTAGGTCATGTGTTTATGTATTTGAAGTAGTATGTGAGCGGTAGAACATCGGATAGTTAACATATAAGACTCATTATAAAGGTACTAGAAGTGCTTCATTGTACTGTTTATGTAATGTATAATTCATGCTACATTTAACCTTGCTCTAAGGCTTTTATGTAAATGTACAGCTTCAATATTATCATTTATTCTGATTTTTTCTGTAGCAATCGCACATGAAAAGAACTATAGCCTACGCTCTTACAGTTTTTAAATAGTTAGTAGTTAGTACAATCACAACTGAACCTGGGTTGCCAGAGCCTTAACCTGCAGATAGAGGACACATACATACACAAGTTTTTCTCAGTTTTTCAAGTATTTTCTTAGTACGGACAGGCCAGGAAGCTCATTCTGCTTTCTGATTGGATAATATTTTAATTACAAATAAACTGGACATGAAGGCCCATTTTGTCCTTAAGAATAAATCAGCATTAGAATTGTTATCAGTAAAAGCCATATTGGATTTGAACATGTTTACCTCGTATCTAGGGACGCAGTTTATGAAATTTAAAATGAAAACATCCAGTTCCTTTAACCTGACTTAGGTCTAAAGCGTGGCACTACCGCTAGTGTCACGTGTGGAGCAGGAGAGTTAATTCCTGCTTTTTGAATTAATTATTACTCATTATCTGGTTGGTTAAAATCTCTATTTAGCTTTTATTAAACGGTAAAAGTAGTGAAGTGTTTTAATGCATTTAAATTGCTCTGATGTGAAAGAGTCGTTTGAATCATGAGACTAAATGAAGACCAGAAGCTTTGAAAGAAAGAGGAAAACTAATCATGGTGACCTGTTTTTAGAGAAGATATGAGCCAGAGGAGAGAGGCGGAGGATAAGAGAGGAGAGAGAGAAAGAGAGAGAGAGAGGAAGGGGCTGAGAGAGGGAAGGGAGAGAAAGGGAAAAGGGAGAGGAAAGGGAGAGAAAAAGGGGAAATGGAGAGAGGGAGAGGAGAAAAGGGAAGAGAAAGAGATATAGAGGAAGTATAGGGGGAGAGGGAAGTGAGAGGCAGAGGAAGAGAGAGAATGGGAAAGAGAGGGAGAGGAAGAGATACAGAGGGGATAGAGAAGGGGAGAGAGAGAAGGAATGAGGGAAAGGGGGTGGAAGAGGAGAGAGAGAGAACGGAGAAAAGGGTTGATTAAGTAGAGAGAGATGGAGAGAGGAGAGAGGGAGAAAGAGAGAGGAGAGGAAGCGAGCAGGAAAAAGAGGGATACAGGGAGAACGCTGGACTCCTGGCTGCTCCTGTGATGTCCCAGTAACACAGTGTGGACTAGCAGTGAGTTTGTGAGTTAGCACTATGAGAAGAAAGAGAGAGGCGGAGAGAGGAGAGAGATGGGCAGCCAGAGAGAAGAGAGAGAGTAGGGCTGGAGAGGGAGACAGGAAAAAGTTAGGTAGAAGGAGAGAGAAGGGAGATATGAGAGAATAAAGTGAAAGTAGAGAGAGAAGGGGAGGCATAGAGTGATGTAGATCTTCCTGTAGCCTGCAGAGAGGAGAGAGAGAGAGAGAAAGAGAGAATAAAGTGACAGAGAGAGAGAGGGGAGAGGCATAGAGTGATGTAGATCTTACTGTAGCCTGCAGCGGTAACACCAGGCGCTCGGTGGCTGATTTAAAGGCCGCTGTGTTCTGTTTCTTGTAGGATTCCTCGCTCCTCCTCTCGGCCTGAGCCAAAAACACAAAACTTTAGAGACAGAGAAGAGCAGAAGAGGAGGAGCTTCAGTGAGAGAGAGTAATAGGTCCAGAGGGTCGTCAGGATGTAATTAGTAGTGATAATAAAGCATTAGTCTCGTGTAGCGCTTTTCCAGACACTCAAAGTCGCTTTACAGTATCATGCATTATTCATTCACTCCACACTCGGTGGTGGTAAGGTAACTGTTGTAGCCACAGCTGCCCAGGAGCCGACTGATGGAAGTGAGGCTGCCAGGTAAGTATCTGCACCATCAGCCCCTCTGACCACCACCAACAACATAGTGTGAAGAACACAACTGCCCGACTCTGGCACTGACCCAGCTTAGCTTCCGAGATCAGACATTAACAGTCTTTGACAAAGAGATTTGGCCTTTAAAATAGTATCTGCTCAAGGAAAAAAGTCTGATACATTTGCTCCCAGGCTTAGACAGCAGATTGTCACTGTGCTAATATGTTAGTGGTTAGTTCTGGTCCTTCTTTAGTCCCTCTTTAGACCTGGTTAACTTAGACCGTAGTCCGGGACTTAGCTTAGATCTGGTTGTATGTCATCTTTGAGTGTTCAAAAAGAGCTATATAAATCAAATGTATTATGATGATTATTATGATTATTATGATGATGATGATGATTATTATTATCATTATTATTATTATTACTTCTGTGTATTGTGTTTTTACTTGGTTTTACTTGGTTATTGATACTGTACTCTTAAATTAGTTTGACCAATGAGTTTCTTTTTGGACCTTTTTCTGACCCGACCGCCATGATTCTTGTAGATACTTAATGTTTAGATGATATAGTTGTTTGCACAGTTGTCTATGTCACTTAGTCTGGTTTTGGTCTGGTTCCCAAACCCACTGACCTGGTACTGTCCTGGACTGGGCCCTGTGCTCTGTGTGCTGAAGACGATGCAGCGCTGAGAGCTGGAGCCGAAGACCCCTTTGGTCCGGTCCAAATAAGCCTTTTTAAAACAGTCCCGGGCCACACCGTGATCGAACACATCGTACGAGCCTGGACCTGAGGAAAAAGTATTAACATAAGATAAGATAAGATAAGATAAGATAAGACTTTATTGATCTCACAGAGGAGAAATTCACTCGTGACAGAAGCTCACAGTCAGGGGACAGTATAGTGCAAAAAGTTGTGAAAAATTGTGCAAACACTCAGAATAATAAGTAAATAAAAAATAAAAATCACAATAAATATTAACATATTAACATGTTTAATAAGTTTCACGTTTGTTTGAGTCACAACACAATCAGCGAGCATTCTGCTAAAGAAACTACAGCACAACACATCAGGTTTGTAAAGCTGTAATGTAATGTTTTGTATAATGCTTTTGTTGTGTGGGAGCAGGGGGGATATATGCCTGTGGAGCATTGGACATATCTTACAGCTAAGAAGGAGGGCTCAGATAGGATTACTCAAACATGCATGGATGACATCTAAAAGCTCTTCAGGCATGTTTTTGATGAGGGAACAGCGTTATAACAGGGTAGAAAGCTCCTGGCAGACCTGGCACAGACTTCCTCCTGTACTCGGGGCTGAAGCGGGCCGCTGTGCTGCAGAATGGACTCTTCTTCTTGGAGGAGCTGGACTTCTTCAGCAGCTCCAGAGCACCGCGCGGGTCATCATAGGCTCCAACAGGGGGCGCCACCTCCCTCACAGGACTGAATCTCTGGAGGAGACAGAGAGAGACATTTGCTGTACTGTCAATAATGTTAAAAATACGCATTATTTATTCACTCCACAGTCACAGGTTAAACTACAGCTGTACAGTCACTAACACTGACACAACAATCCAGGGAAAACTGAAACAGAGGCTCAGAGTGAGACAACCTTAAACAGTAACTTTACTGGTAAAGATCATCCACTAATCAACAACTACAACTGTACAACAACTTAATCTTAAGTAACAGATAACCTTATGCCCTGTCAATCAGCAGAGTATTTACACTGTCGTTCTTGTCTCTTGTATATAGCTGTGATTTTATAGTTTATTTTATAGTTTATTACTTATTTTTCTATTTTATTTTGACTTGTACATATACATTTATTTTTATTTTTATAATTATGTCTCATTTGACACGTGTCTCTTGCTCTTTTTTGCTACACCATCTATTTTCGTTCTCTGTTATTATATTATATTGTGATGTTTGAGCGACTGTATCCAAATAATTTCCCTTGTAGATCAATAAAGTTTGTCTAAGTCCAAGTCTAAGTCTAAGTCTAAGAATCCTGCTCTCGACATAAACATCATTTGTGGAGCGGTCAGACCCACTGACCCACAGGTTGGTGGTATGATTCCAGATTCCGATTCTCACAGATGAATGTTGTTGCTGTGCCCTTAAACAAGACACTTAACCCCCCACAGCACCAGTGTAGACAGTGTGTGTGAATGGGTTAGGGTTAGTGGTTTCCTGATGTAAAGCTTTGAGTGCCTAGAAGGTACAAAAGCGCTATTACGTGTGGCCATTTTGATGCGGCGAAACAATAAAAGATGGTTAAAAAGTCTATTTTGTAAAATATGAGTCCTTTCAAATATATTTTATTTCTGTTTTAATAGTCTAAGCTATTTCCCTTAGCAAATTCACTTTTTTAAAACTAGGGTCATGAGGTTAGTCACCAGCCCCGCCTGCTTACACTGATCCCTGACAAAAATATTATGCACTAGAATACACAAATGTTGGATATTCTGCTCATGTTTGACTGGCCAATGACTGTGTTTGATTTTCTAACTTCCTGTTGGTTATAGCAACAATTTTCTGCTGTTGTGATTATGGGCTATACAAAAATGAACTGGATTTAATGTATTGTGAAATGCGTAATGAACTAAACATTTTAATCATAAGTTTTAAGTAACTGTAATTGTGAAGTCGCTCGAAAAACTGATGCATTATTCATTCATATCAGAGTAATGAAGAAGTAAAGAGAGGTTTGGTAAAGCTTCTCTTGAACAGACTGCAGCTATACGGCCCCAGCTACAAGAATTCTGAACAGAAACATGACAACACCCAACAAAACTCTCTATTCCGACAGCCATTTCTACAAAGTAAACAGTGTAAATGTTGTCCTCACAAACACTAAAATACAGTTAGAGTTTTCCTCCTCGTAGTTATAGAGAGTGAGGCCACGGAAAGGTAAAATGGTTTAACAGGCTTTCACAGTGACAAATCCGCTCCATTGTACTTGTGCTGTTCTGCTGTGTGGAGCTCTGTACCTGATTGAGACCACACAGAGTCTGCATGAGTGACTCCAACTCCACTGAGGAATAAGAAATAAGGGAAAGGCCCAGGAACAGCCAGAATGTATAAAGAGTTTATAGTGCATACTACTACTACTACTACTACTACTACTGCTAAAGCTACTGCTAAAGCTACTGCTACAGCTACTGCGACTGCTACTGCGACTGGTTAGACACTAATTTCACTAAAACAGATTATATTTAAGATTTTACCAAAAATCTTGCCAACTAAAATAATTAGAAAAACATGAAAACCTGTCCACTCCATTTAAAGGGCCCATGTTACACAATTTCTGATCTATATTATAAAGTTGTTTCCTCGTCACAAACACACCTGGAGTTGAGTTTTGTTTCATTGCTGCATGTTTCACACACAAACCCTGCAGATTTAGTGTTCTTCTCTCAAACGGAAAGCACTCTGTTCCACCTTGTGATGTCATGTGGTAATGCAGACTTCCTCCACCTTCCTCCACTGTGTTTATAAACTCCTTACACCTTCACTAGAATCATTTGGATCATTTCATCCCTGCAATCCCCAATCTCTATGAAAAAAACATAAAAGGTATTTGAAAGTACCACTTCATGACATCCCAAGGTGGAACTGAGCATTTTGAGCTTTGGAGATGTGGACAGACTAATAATAAAGTGTGAATGAAACAAAATGCAACTCCAGATCTGTTTTTGAGGAGGAAATAACATTCTAACATGGCTTAAAGCTCACAAGAGTCCATTTTGCGTAATATGGGACCTTTAAAGGAGGATGGAGGAGGAGAGACAAGATAATGGCTGTGTTCGTACAGATTCAGGTGTTCTGGTCTGAGTCAGCAGGAGCCACAGTCTGAGCTGCACCAAACAAATGTGTAGTTATTCTAAGAGACACTGTGGGGACGAGCACGGCGAGCGGCTCAGATCACCGTGAGAAAGAACAAGGGCAAAGAAAAGGAAGGAAGTTATTAAAGAGTCCAGGAGAAATCTCATACAAATCACTATTTAAATGAATGAGCAAACTGCAGATGCTGGAATTTTTCTGGAATTGTTCAGGAATAATAAGGTCATCTGTTAATCCTCCAGCTGTTGATACTTTGCAGTGACGTTACGCTGGAGGTATTTTACATGTATCTGTATCTGATTGAGCAGCAGTTAACATGGTGACACTATGCACACATTACTTTTTAACATAGTCTGAAAACTGAAGAAAAAATACAAAATTGATTTAAAGAGCACATTTTCAGGAGCCTGTGATCAGTCTGAGCGTTCATGGTCCTGTTGGGAGTAAGTAAGATTCAGGAGCTGGACCACACCTCAACCTCCCCTCCAGCCAACCACAGCTCATCTCGACCACACCTTCAATTACCCAGAAGCCCTATTTATACAGCCTACGCCGTCCTTGTCCGTTCTCTCGACCCCGTGTCTCTCGTCCATCCTTCAGCCTGAAGACATCATCTTTAAGGAGGGGAATTTCTGAATCAGCTGGGTAGCCATTTTGGATTGGAGACGGAGCCTCCCACCCAGAGTCTCCCTCTAGCCGTCACATACACCCACCGTATTTCATTGTCGTGGCGTGGTCCTTGCTAGTGAAGCCCAGATTAAAGTCAAGCCTCTGACAGAGCAGTGCCTTCAGTTAGCATCACACCCTCAGGGAATGTTGATGACACCTGCTGCAAAGTATCAGTATTCTTTTTTATGCCACATTGCTGCTTGTACTGGATATGGAAGTGACATCAAACGTAACAACTTTGGACAAAATGAGTCTGGCTCAGTTAAAGCCGTACCGTTTTTTGTTTTTAGAGTTTTTTAATTGAATGGAAAAACATGGTTCTTCAGTGTGAATGGGCTTGCTTCTCCACAAACCTGAATCTACTTGACCTGGAGTAGGCCCCTCCTGCTTGCTGCCATGGAAATGTTGTCCCTTTGGCTATAATATGCCACAGTATCGCATAGCACCTATCTTTTTCCATGGTGAATGTTCCAAAGTACGGCATCCAGACAGTGGTGCTTTAGAGAGAAGGTAGGTGCTCCTGACCAGAACACAAAACATAGAATGGGGTGCATCCAAGTTCACTGCCCTTGACAGTTTGCTCAAAGGCCATAAGAAAAAAGATGAAGTGAAATGTTAGTGGGAACGATAAAGTCTTACAGCTTGTACTTCACTTCTACTGTAGCCGACCACAGCGCAGCGAAAAATCTCCTGTCACCGGACCAGTAACAAAGTGCCTCTTTTCATTCTTGTCGATTATGTCTTTTATTCCCCAGATGAACACGAGCGGGGGACGTATGGAGCTCTTCTACCCCACAGAGGAGCAGAGTGTGTGGGCATCTGTCTTCCAGCCTCCCCCTGGGCTCCTCCTGGCTCTGCTCCAGTCGACGTCTCTGGAGCTTAAACGTCTTTTATATTAAACGCAAAATTGAGTCTTGAGAGCATTAAGCCATGTTGGAATGTTGTTACAAATGTTTGAGCCTTTATTAGCACCAGACTATAGAGGGACAGAGGAGATAATACTCCCTACAACAACTCATCCACTGCACCAGACTATAGAGGTACAGAGGAGATAATACTCCCTACAACAACTCATCCACTGCACCAGACTATAGAGGGACAGAGGAGATAATACTCCCTACAACTGTACAACAACTCACCCTTATGTAACAGATAATACTCCCTACAACTGTACAACAACTCACCCACTGCACCAGACTACAGAGGGACAGAGGAGATAATACTCCCTACAACTGTACAACAACTCACCCACTGCACCAGACTATAGAGGGACAGAGGAGATAATACTCCCTACAACTCTACAACAACTCACCCTTATGTAACAGATAATACTCCCTACAACTGTACAACAACTTAATCTTAAGTAACAGATAACTTTATGCCCTGTCAATCAGCAGAGTATTTACACTGTCATTCTTGTCTTTTGTTTATAGCTGTGATTTTATACTTTATTTTATATTTTATTACTTATTTTTCTATTTTATTTTGACTTGTGCATATACATTTATTTTTTATAATTATGTTTCATTTGACACTTGTCTCTTGCTCTTTTTGCTTTACCATCTATTTTTGTTACTCTCTGTTATTATATTATATTGTGATGTTTGAGCTTCTGTGTCCAAATAATTTCCCTTGTGGCTCAATAAAGTTTGTCTAAGTCTAATACTAGTCTGTCTGTATCTCCAAAGCTTAAAATGCTCTGTTCCAAATTGTGATGTCATGAAGTGGTTGTTTTCAAGTTACATTTTACATTTTGTTTAGTAGAGATTGTAAATTACTGGGCTGAAATTATCCAAATTATTCTAGTGAAGGTGTGTGGAGTTTTAACACACAGTGGAGCAATTCCTGTAGAACTCAGTCTAAATCTGCAGGGTTTGTGTGTTAAACATGTGTGAATGAAACAAAACACAACTCCAGGTCTGTTTGTGATGACGAAACTACATTTTAAGATCAGAAAATTGTGCATATGAGAGGTGTTTTTCTAATTCTGAAAAACAGTTTGGTGGAATAGCATCTGTAGTCAATATTTACCATAGTTTTCCATCAGTTAAGTGGCAGTTTGTGGGGAAAAGTGGAGAAGAAAAGCATAAAAATACAGGAAGCAGTGATGAATTCTAAAACTGAATCCCTCTACCTTTGACAACAACACGGAAAACTCCATCCAGCTCCATAATTACGCACAAGAAAGGCATTTTACTGACAACAAAATAAAATAAAGATGTCATTTATTTTTATTAGTCTAATCAGAACTATTGTGTAATTTAGACACGCTTTGGCCCTTGTGGACATTACGGTTGCTAGGTAACAGTTATGGAATTTCTGGACACCTCACCTGAATGTTCCTTTTTTGTTCGGTCCCTTTTTAACTGTCAAAACCGAAATGACTCAGAGAAAAAAAGAATATGTACGACATCCCAGCGCAGAGCCAAGTGCGAGGGGAAGAGAGCGGAGAGCGGCGAGAGGGGGTGGAGGGAGTGCGCTTTCTGACAGGTTTTTTTATGTGTCACCCTGGATTAATGAGACCAGACTGAAGACGCTGTTTCAAAAGGAATTCCGTTTCATTTTTACCTCAAACACAAGCTATCGAGAGCTCGCTTTTGTACTGTCACCTTTTGCAAAATATACTTTCTGTGAATTTCTGGCGAGGCATCGGACAAAGTTTGAAATCACTATCCAAGCCCGAGCTGTTGCATTATGTGTATGTTGGGGACGTAGGGCGAATTTTCAAATAGAGTTTTTATAAATTGTGCTTTATGGTGTTTCATCGTGATGCTGATACAGTATAATCATTTATTTTTTTCATCAGTCACAGTTTAAGGTACTGTCTCAAAGTTTTCTCTTGTAGCAGTTACCTTTGTTTTGCCACAATATGCTGGGTTTCAGATGACAGATGTGGGGCAGCTAAAATGAATACTGTATTAACTTAAAAAGCTGATTCTTGTTGTGATACGTAAGCATTAAACAACGAGGAGCCGTGCGTTATGCAGTTTTAAAGCACGCTGCAGAGTCGTAGAAGTTGTTTAATGCGCTTACACCACGGCTCCAAACTGAAATGTCTCACCTGTGGATCTGAAATGCTTGTCCACTGTCTGTAAATGTGTCAAATATGAGTTATTTCAGTGTTTTAAATGAAGCTAGTCCCCACATTCTACTTAGAGGAGGTGAGGATGTGTTTACCTGTTGCTATGGTGACGTCATGGCAACGGCAGCAGAGCAGTGATATGTAAAAGCATTAAACAACGAGGAGCAGTGCGTTAAAACTGCATAACACGCGGCTCCAAGTTGTATAATGCGCTTATATCACGGCTACAAACTGAAACGTGTCACTTGTGAATGTGAAAAGCCTGTTCCCCCGTCTGTAAATGTCCAAAATATCAGTTATTTCAATGTTTTAAATGATGTAAGTCCCCACATTCTACCCACAGCAGTTGAACATTTGTTTACCCGTTGCTATGGTGATGTCATGGCGACATGGCAGTGATATAGAACAGTGATTTGTTCAAGTTTATTGTCAATTCTTCATACAAAGATCATACTAAGAATCAAAATTATGTTTCTCACTATCCCAAGCGTAATAAATAATAAATGGTAAACAGTGCAAAAGAGCAAAAGGCACAAGACTTAAAGTCTTTTTTGGGGAGAGTCAGGGGGGTCTGAGTCCAAGAGTTCTTTGGGGAGTTCTGTTCTTGGGGAGATGCAGATTTCTAGCTTCGTGGCAGCCTGGTGGGTAGAGAGGGGAGAGAGTTCAACATCCTCACAGCCTGGTGGATGAAGCTGTTGGTGAGTCTGATGGTGCTGGAACAGAGGCTCCTGTAGCTCCTCCCAGAGGGCAGGAGGCTGAACAGATTGTGTGTGGAGTGGCTTGCATCACTCACAGTTGTGATCGCTTTGTGGGTGAGGCGGGTGGTGTAATTGTCTTGCCGGGAGAGAAATGGTGCACCAGTGATCTTCCTGGCTGTGTTCACTATGCGCTGCAGGGCTCTCCTGTCATGGTCAGAGCAGCTTCAGCCCCACACAGTGATGAAGCTGGAAAAGATGCTCTCAGTGGTTCCTCTGCAGAATGTGGTCATGACGGGTGGTGAGACACTTGCCCGCGTGAGTTTTCGCAGAAAGTAGAGGCGTTGCTGGGCTTTCTTCACCAGTGATGCAGTGTTGGTGGTCCAGGAGATGTCCTCACTGATGTGCACCCCCAGGAATTGTGCGTTACTTTTTTGTACCTGTGCGTTTTGCAGCATTAACGCAGGGAAGTTAAACATTGGGATTCTCACTGCCCATGGGATAAAGTGAGTTTTAGCCTCGGGTCCAGGCACTAATAGAAATGATCAGATTCACTATTTGTGCACTGACCTTTTTAGATACAGAAAAAACAGTGTGATCAACAGGAAAAACATGTGGGAGCGTTTTAGAATCTGAAAACCACTAATATTTTGCAAAAGCAGCTGTTCAAAACCAGACCCCTGTCTCTGTCTGCATCTAAATCTCATTGATCACAAACCCAGAATAGCAGGGCTGCAGTGTTAGCGGCGTCAAAACTTCATCTTGACCCCTGGGAGTTGTGACTCATGTTCACAAACTCATGCGAAGAATTCAGATCCACACTCTGAAATGGTAACCTTAAAGAAATATCTGATCACCTTTTCCATGGTGATGTAAACAAAACACGTTCTGTTCCAAATACAGAATTTATTTAAATGGAAAAAGGTTTAGAGAAGACCTCAGCTAAAGGTGTACATGATAGCTTTTCTAGTAGAGTCCACCACCTGCTTGACTGATAAAACATGTCGATCTCCATGGAGACCAGCAGGTGACGCCATCAGGCAAATTTACAGGTCAGATCTATGGAGAGGCGATCCCGTTCACTATTAGAATGCATGTTTTTCACTGTATTTTTGATATAAAACCACCTACACTGAAATAAATGCAATACATAAGTTTAATACCATAATATAGAACATTCGTGGCAAAGCAATGACATCTCTATGGAGACCAGCAGGTAGTGGATCTTCCCTCAGAAAAAGTTACATAGTGCAGCTTTAAAGGTGGAGATGTTATTGCTTTCTCCATGGAGATGTTATTGCTTTGTCTGGAATGTTTCACAGTATGGGATTAATAAACCTTTCTATTTTCATGGAGACCAAACCAGACCAAGTTACATGTCAGATCTGTGGAGAGGCGACCCCACTCACAGTCAGAATGTTTTGTTTTCCGATGTATTTTTGAGCTGTAAAACCACCTGTAATGTAATAAATGTAAAGTAGAGCTGTTTAATGTCATACTGTGGAACATTCCAGGCAGAGCAGTGACATCTCCATAGAAACAAGCAGGTGACGGATCCCAAACCAAAAAGTTATAGTGCTGAAGAATGATTTCATACAGTATAATAATAAGAAATAGTCCACAATGGCTCATATACAAGTATTTAGCTCATTTCCAGTTATTTCTCGTCTAATAGTTCTGTGTCTGTTTTATGGAAATGTGCTACAGTGGGACCCGGAGCTCCCAAAAGCAGCAGATTGTTTTGCAGTAGTTTCCTCCAATACTGTCAGGCACGTCGTTATAAACTGCTCTGCGCTTTCCTCAAATTAGGACATATTCTAAGTATTCGACATTTTTGCCAAACACTAATTCCGGAAATGAAGCTGCGTCTCTGGGGCTGTCAGCGTGAGGCGTGTTCAAAGTGCAGGTTAGGGGCTGGGAGCAGAGGGGAGCGGAGAGGGGGACGTGTTTGTACCGAACCCCAGACGGAGGCTTTGATTTTGGGGAAAGGGGGAGGAGGCAGGGTGCTCCACAGACCTCCAGCTGTGTCTCTCATCTCCCCCTTCCTCCCCCATCCTCTCCTGCTTCCTCATTTCCTCTCTTACTTTCTCGTTTCCTCTCCTTTTTCCTCATTTCCTCTCCTGTTTCCTCACGTCCACATTTCCTCTCTTACTTCCTTGTTTCCTCTCTTTGTTTAATCTCTTGCTTTCTTTCCTGCGTCCTTGTTTCCTGTCCTACTTCCTTGTTTCCTCTCCTTGTTTCCTCGTCTGCTTCCTTGGTTCCTCTCTTCATGTCCTCTCCTTGTTTCCTTTCCTGCTTCCTTGTTTCCTCATCTGCTTCCTAATTTCCTTGTTTCCTCTTCTGCTTCCTTGTGTCCTTCCCTTTCCCTCAGGGAAGTCATGTCAGAGATAACTGGACACACAGAGAAGAGACAGATCTGAAAGCACCAGGGCTGGTAACTAAAGGGTAACATGAGCGCTCTGTAGGGCTGATCGCTCCATATGGATTTTTCTTGGTCAATACTGATGTCTGATATTGATGTCTGATTTTGTAACAACAACAAAAAATATGAACTGAAAACTACCAGGGAATAACTGAAACCATCATGAACAGCATTAATGACACAAGCCTGAATGAAGCGACTCCAGGTACGTTTTTGATGAGGAAACAACATTAGAAACTGGTACAACAACAACAGAACTTGGTACAAGCAGGAATTGATCCTCTGAGGTTGGGGGACAGACACTACATATGAATAACACCTGCCCTCACAGGCGCATTCACGTGCACTCTCACATGCACGTGCACAGGGGGCGCCGCTCTGCAGGGGAGGCTGATGACATCACAGGGCCGCTGCACAGACTCAGCGTGAGGTCCCAAAATGAGGTCAGAGACGTGTCTGAGACAGGTTTCATGTGGGAGAAGACAGAGGCATCTGCACAAGTCTCACTTTAAAGTTTAAACCTCTGATCGCTCGACATGACACATCAGAAATACTAAAAAAAAAAAACACACAGTTCTGAAAGTTGCTGTGCTCAGTCCTACTTCATCCTTATTGACCGCCAGAGGGCGCTGCTGACAGCGCCGAATGACTCCCTTCATGAATGTGCAGGGAAGAAGAAATGAAATTTCTAAAACACGTCCAGGAGCAATAACATTTGTGAATTTAAATTTCAATAATATGATTAATCTTGCAGCTCTATTAAACTATTCCATCTAAAATTCTCCTGTGTGAAACACTGGATTACAGAGATAAAACTGACAGATTATGTTTCCACTGTGTGTGTGTGTGTGTGTGTGTGTGTGTAAGGGCATCAGGTTTAAAACCATAAGTGAGTACATTAGATTAGCCCAGTGTTAGCACAGAGCCTGATGTGTGGCCTCATCGTCTCGTGCACAAAATGAAAGTGATTTTTTCTGAACTGATCAGGAGCGGCTCTTTGGAAAAACAGGAATACGACTATTTTTCTGTATAATTTGATAATGTTCTCCCTCATCATAAAAGCAGTTTACATGGCAGCACATTTCAAATTGTCTTTGGGCAAATTAGAAAAATAATCTTTTCAATTATAATGTTGTATTCCTTTCACCAGATTGCATCAAAATGTTTTCATGTGGTGGTCCTTTGAAAATAAATGTAACAGCCACAGATCAGAATCATGTGTCTTCCACGGTGGAAAGGAAATGTGGCGTATTGAATGTGATGTTTTGAGATGTTTTGAGATGTTCTGAGATGTTTTGAGTTGAAGACGGTTGATGACACATTTTGAAAAAGCCATAGCTAATCTACGACACGCTGCATTCCAAATAGGCAGTGAGCATGGGCGAGTTTTGACTCCATCGACTCTGTTTGACCGCTCTGAGTCTGATTTTGGTCTTAAAATGTTCGTATCAATCTGCTCTACATGATCTTTATCCCTTTATTTCACTACTTTGTCCCTAAATCAAGTTATGAACATTAAGATCAGACGAATCAGACGCCTTCTTTCCCAAAGGGTTACTCCCACTAGCGTTAGCAACAGATTTGATTGACACTTACAGTCGGGTATCTGTACAGTGTCTGAACAGTGTGATGGTTTGGTACCTGAGCCTGGAAGATGAAGGGACAGGACTTTGCAGAAGACCTCAAGGACCTCTGAAACTGGCCACGGATGTCGTACTGACCCGGACCCGGAACGCCCTGAAAAAACAGCAGAAAAACTGCTCACAACAAAAGACCAAAAACAGGATACAAGACAGAGGACAGAGGAGGAGGACAGAGAGGGGGAAAGAGAAGAAGAGGAGGATAGAGAGGATGAAAGAGAGAAGGAGAGAGGACAGAGAGAAGGCCAGAGAAGAGGACAGAGAGGAGCACAGAGAAGAAGAGGAGGGCAGAGAGGAGGAAAGAGAAGAAGAGTAGGATAGAGAGGAGGGTAGAGAGGAGCACAGAGAGGATGAGAGAGGACAGAGAAGAGAACAGAGAGGAGGACAGAGAGGACAGAGAAAGAGGACAGAGAGGAGTAGAGAGGAGGACAGAGAAGAGAACAGAGTGAAGGATAGAAAGGAGGAGAGAGGAGGACAGAGAAGAGGAAGATGTTCCACAAAAAAAGAGAAAAACAAAAAAAGTTCAAATGGAAACCAACAGGATGTAGTGAGGTTTGTAGAGAAAATTCAGTGCTTCAGGTTAGGCTCATTCCAGCAGAAGGTAATTAACATAATTAACATTTTGCTGCAAAATGTAACAAGTTTTATCCAGAGCTAAACTGAAGCTAAACGTGAAGATTATAACTTTAACTTCTACTTTTTGCTGAAAATCAAACTCCTAAACGGGACCATGAACGCTCGTATTCGCACAGGCTCCTGAAAATGCGTCGTTTAAATCCATTTTGTATTTTTTTCTTGAGTTTTCAGACCATCTTTTTTTTACGGCGTTTGCTAATGTGTGCATATTGTCACCATGGTAACTCCTAAACACTCCCCCAGTAGCGACAGATGCAGAACACCCCCGGCGCGATGTCACTGCACAGTATCAATATGAGGGACAGTATTTTCGAAAAGTGCCCACTGCACCACCACATTTCCCCCAAAGTTTGCAGCATTTCTCTGTCAGGGTTAAACTCCATCTGTAAGTTTTCCACAGTGGAGAAAGTCTCTGGGCCACAGTGAAACTATAGGAAGCCCCAAAGCCCAGCGTGTCTTCAGTCCAGGCTTATTCTTATTCATGAGAATCCACTATACCGTCCTCCCTCAGAAACACGCCGTCTCACACACCACAAACCTGCAGCTTAAGTCAAACTGCAGCCAGTGCATATGGAACACTTGTTATGGACTTGTTTTGGGTTTATCAGATCAAATGTACGTGTCAGCCTCCGGTCGCTCAGGCTGAAAGACTCAAAGGAGCAACACAAACTTTTGGGAAACTGGCAGAAATGTGGAAATATGGAAACCTGCTCTCTGCAAAGCCTTATGGGGGATGATAGATAAATACTAGTTCAATCACAGCACACATTTAAATACAAGACAGAATCATTTAAGAGTAAATACAGATGCCCACTATTTGCCACCTGCTTGATTCTATGTACTGTAGATGTTTATGTTCTACAGGATGGCATTTAATTTAACTATCTCCATGGAGACAAGCAGGCCATATCACAAGGCTAAGTTACAGGTCAGATTTGTGGAGAAGTGGGCCCAAGAGAAATAAGAACACCTGTAATCGAATAAATACAAGATATATATTTTTAAGGGTCCGCCGCCTTTTCCGACATGCCTTCATTACGACATGCCTCTATTTAGACGTGCTGGTTTTACAACGCTTTTTAGTATCGCTATTCTGACACGTGTTTTTTTTTTTTTTGAGAGAGTTGCGATAGTCTACCTAGGCGCGTCTCTCGCTTCCTCGCAGCCTCCGTTTTAGATTCGATATTTTCCCGAAGGCTGGCGTATGCTCTTTTTTAAAATGTGTGACTGTTTCCCACGGCGATCAGTTAGTTAGGACATTTTCCCACGGTCCAATATCCTATGTGGCCGAAGTATTTTCTTATGATATACGGGAGCGCAAAGTACAATAGGTTCACATTAATATTATTCATGTCGGAAAAGCGAAATGTTTTAAAAATAGATAGGTAGTAAGAAAAGTAGTGGGATGCTTGAAAAATAACGTTTATGCCACTCCTCCGACAATTAGACGTCGATGTTTAAATAGCGGCATGTCGGAATACCAGCGTGTAACCATATTTTTAATGCCATACTGTGGTACATCCCAGGCAAAGCAATAACATCTCCGTGAGCAAAGCTGATGGCAGAGCCTCCATCAGAAAAGCTGCACGGTGCACCTTAAAAAACCAATGTCTGAACACGGATATTGGTTTTGTTAATGATTTTCTTTTCGGGTGAAATTGCATTTGCAAACTCTATCACATTTTTTCAGTCTGTTCTTACTAGTATATTGATATTGATTTGTGTGTGCATAAACTGAGCCTGTATGAATCACCTGAATACCGAACAACGAGAACAACTACAACAACTGCCACTATAATGTATTCTATTGGATTTAAAGGCAAAACAAGTGGTCTAAGAGTAAGTCCCAACACTGACTAATTTTGATATTAAGGAAACAGCTTAATCCTCTATACCAATGCTGATACTTTAGTGTTACAAACATATAGACCTCCTGCGCCCACGTGACTAAATCTGACAAGGACGCCCTGTTGGCAGTGCTGGATTATGGGCAATGAATGTCACCAAGGTCGCTTTTGGAGGCTTTTTTGTCATTAAATTAAATCGTAGACAATGATTTATCTTCAAACTAATCAGATTAAACATAAGTGACCCTTACCTCTCACGGGTGTGATTTTAAAGACAATAGATGACGTAGATTTCGTCTTAATTCTGATATATTTGGACATCTAGTTTACTTTTCACCTTCTTATATCATCACAAAAGGTCCTTGGAGATGTTTGTGAGTTTATTATAAAGCCGTGCACATATAACGTTTACTGATACTGACACTCTGAATGATGTGTAATGGATAAAATAGTGAAAATACGATGTGCTCTGAGTAATGTGCAGATGTTGTAGCTACGTAGCAGTGAAATCACTCATGTCAATGTAATAAACTCACAAAAATCATCGCTATAACTTTAGTTTGTGATTTTATTTTCTACAATCCACATTTCTAAGCAGTCATTAACGTTAAACATATGAACAGTGTTAAGCCAAAAGCATCTGGGATCATTTCTCTTATATCTACTCGCTCTCTCTGCCTCATTAAAACACCATTTAACGCTAATCGACAATACACAAATTTACAGTTTTTGAATCGTTATGAGACTATGGTTGAGTCATTCAAATTAAACAAAACAAAGAAAAAAATATCAATGTAAAAATACGCTCATAGTTTAATTAATGTCCAGCTACTAGCCCGATTAGTTTTAGAATTTCAAAATAAAAAACTGGGACATCCCCGTTTTTTTGGTGGTTGGTAATAATAAAATTGTGAAACGAGTGCGTAATTAAGGAAAATTATTATGCAGAGACCATTCATGACTAACATGTGAGTCAGTGTAGTCACATTCTCTTTGTTTTTGTTTTGTTTTCCTTTTTAAGCAGATTTTTTGTATTTTACCTAAACAAATCACAATTTATGGCTCTCTTTACTTTTGGCAGGGATCAAATTGGCCAAAAATAGGGACACCTGAGACATTTCTTATATAAAACTGGGACAAATCTAAGGTTTTGGGTAAATCCACTGAGACAGGGGACACAGGGCTCAAAACTGGGACTGCCCCGGGTAAATAGGGACGTCTGGTCACCCTAAGCTAATAGCCCATTTAGCTGGACAAATCCACTTCTACCGTCAGTTTTGTAAATCCTGTAAGACAGACAGGCTCTTAATGTATTTATTTATAAGAATTTGGACACTTGTAAATGATGCACACGATCATTGTGCTATCTGCAAGAAATAAAAAAAGAACCTTTGTGACTGGCTCTAGTTCTCAGGGGTTGAAGTTCAAGCACTTCATATTTAGGCTGAATCAGGGAAAATAATATCTGTGTTCTGGATGTTTTCTGTTCAGACTGAATGAACCCTCCCCCTTTCCCTTCCATGGCATTAAGCTTTTCAATCTCCATAGAAACAAGCAGGAGACGCCTTGTTTTTAAAGGTCATTTTGAGCAATAAAAACACATATAATTGAATAAATGCATCTTATATAAGTTTAATACCAAATTGTCGAACATTATAGGCAAAGCAATAGCATCTCCATGGTACCAGACCCCCCAACCTGAAAAGGTACACAGTGCGCCTCTAAGCCTCATTATAGTGTTGTTATCTAAAAACATACACTATATTGCCAAAAGTCTTCACTCACCCATCCAAATAATCAAAATCAGGTGTTCCAGTCACTTCCATGGCCACTGGTGAATAAAATCAAGCACCTGGGCCTGCAGACTGTTTCTACAAACATTTGTGAAAGAATGAGACACTCTCAGGAGCTCAGTGAATTCCAGCGTGGTCGAGTCTGGGTTTGGCGGTTGCCAGAAGAACGGTGCTTGTCTGACTGCTTTGCCAAGTGTAAAGTTTGGTGGAGGGGGGATTATGGTGTGGGGTTGTTTTTCAGGAGCTGGGCTTGGCTCCTTAGTTCCAGTGAAAGGAACTCTGAATGTTTCAGCACCAAGAGATTACATTACATGCTCCCAACTTTGTGGGAACAGATGGCCCCTTCCTCTTCACCATGACTGTGCACCAGTGCACAAAGCAACGTCCATAAAGACATGGATGAGAGAGTTTGGTGTGGATGAACTTGAATTAGAGCGGAGACTGAGAGCCAGGCCTTCTCTCCAACATCACATCACAAAAGGAAGAGAGCTTCCCAGAAGAGCTGAAGCTGTTATAGCTGCACAGGGTGGACTGACGTCATATTAAACCTTATGGATTAAGAATGGGATGTCACTGAAGTTCATATGCGAGTCCAGGCAGGTGAGCGAATACTTTTGGCAATACAGTGTACCTGTAGTTGTGTTTTGTTTTATTCACACATGTTTGAGTAACCTTTTACTTTTAGTCTGTCCATATCTCCAAAGCTCAAAATGTTCTGTTCCACCTTGTGATGTCATAAAGCAGTAGTTTTCAAGTTAACAGCTCCTTTTACCTTTAGTTCAGTAGAGATTGGCAATTCCAGGGCTGAATTGATCCCGATGATTCCAGTGAAGGTGTATGGAGCACTTCCTGTATTACCACATGACATCACAAGCGCAATATGGGCTCTTTAACCTCTATCTGAACTTTAAACCATGTTGTTGATCTAATAATAATGGATTTACATTATGGGGACCAGATTTTTGGTCAGGTCTCCATGTTGTGAGCGTTTGAACAGATTTTAGTCCCCACAATGTGATAAATTTACTGCCCAAAAACACAATGACTCATCACAAAATCACACCACATATTTAAATATGGGACGGAAGCATTAAAAAGTAAATATAGAAGGCCACTATTTGTCATTTTAATAAATTCAAAGAGAAAATAAACAACTAGTAAAAAATAATCAAAAGATTAGATTCTGAATTCATTATTTGCAGTGTGGAGCTGTATTAGGCACCGCAGCACTACAGGGGGCAGTGTTATACTGCCCCCTGTAGGCAACACTGGAAAATTCACATCACCTCAACACACCCTGAGGACCGTACATGATTTTAATCCTATAATAAACATGTACTCTACTTTACCAGACTTTAACAGACATCACTGGTAGAAAGTAAATATGAAATACATTGAAAAAGTATTAGGATTTAAAGGAACTTAAACTTATCTAGATATCAAGGTTGGCATGATCATAAATTGTAAAATGTTTATGTAATTTAAAACACTGCGGATGCAAAAACAGCATTAATGTGGTAAAATAATAAAGGGAAGAATAAACTAAAAGTGTTTAAAAGCATTTAGATGTGATACTAAAATGAAAAATCTGAAATGCAGATGAGTTGAGCAGAATTCCAGCTAAAACAGGCCCCGTGGCAGAGAAGAGAAACGCCATCGGCTACAAAATGAAAAAAACAACTTTCAAAATATCAGAAAAACAAACGCAGAAATGAAAGTAAAGCAGAGCCAGAGGTCATACGGAGGTCGCACAGGGGTCACAGAGGGGTAATGTTACGCTACTATCTAAACCACAACAGCATGTCATATACAAAGAGGACATTATGAGAGAATTCACAATATTCATCATTAACTGAGGATTTGCTTTGTGGTTCTAAAACTTCTATTTGGTTTTCCGAGTATCACTAGAACTAAATCAGATCTCTAGACTAAACCAGGTCGAATCTAGGACTGAACTGAGACTAAAGCTACGACGAAAGCTATCATGCTTTTGTGATGAATATTTATGCCTGGCTTTGAACCCCTACCCGATATTTTTACCATGTTTTTGAGCAAAATGTGTTTTGTTCTCTCACCCTCTTGTGTTCCTGTAGGGGGCAGTACTGTGTCTCACCTTCTTGTGTTCCTGTAGAGGCAGAAGTTCGTGGTATCGTGGGATGAGGAGCTCGGCGCGGACCCTCTGCTCCCTCTTCAGGTTCACATTCTCGTACTGAGTCTCCTGCACGCTGCACACAACGGCACAGCAGGTTAAAGCGGGAACGACCGGGAGGTGAAACATGAACAAAACACTGGCTGAACCTCTGGAGAAAGGTCCAGACTCGAGTTCTCTGCTTATTCTAGACAAAACACAAACTACAAGTGAGAATAAACACCTAAACTCCACCCACAACCACACCTGAAACAGAGCTGGGGGTGAGAGTGAAGGGGGTGGAGGACGGGCAGGGTCTGGAGGACTACGGGGAGACTGGGGGGAGGTCTGGAGGAATCTGGAGGTATAAGAACAGTGTGTTTGGTCTAACAGGTATCCACACTTCAAACTCCGCCCCCGTAGCCAAGTATTTGTAATCAGAAACATCTGGCTATAATCGGGACAGTCCTGAGTGATGTCACATAGTACTTGAAATTGCAGAGGCCATTGGAGGCAGCACAAACTCAATTTTTGCTGCAAATGGACCTAGTTTGCACTAAAATTGCCCAAAAAAAGGACTCAGAGCACTAGAACGATTGATAATTAATAGCAAAAAAGCGTTTTAAAAAGAGTTGGTGTTTAAATGCAGGTGCGAATAGCGAGACCCAAACCAAAACCAACTAACCAAAAATAAAGACAGTGTATTGTGCATTTGAATAAACCAAAGTCGTATATCAGAGACTCACAGTTCGGGGTAGTAGTGTCCCGGACCGGGCAAGTCGTCCACCACCTCCTCCCTCCTCCTCCCCGTCCTGTTCCCAAAATGGACGCCTCTGTACTTCTGAGAGGACGGCTCTTCTGTCTGCAAAAACACAAAAATACACACAAAACAAATATATGTGAATTTACTATTTGACAACAGGAGCATTTCATGTCATACCCAGTAAATAATACTCCTGAGCAGGGCTGGACACACTCAAAATGGATTAAGTCACCTGTCTGTCTGTCAACCAATCACCTCTCAAACCATTGCTCCAAATGCACTCTCTCTCCTTCCTCTTCCCGCCCCACCTTCACCACAGCAGCAGAACTACCAGCCTCTTCAGCCTGTCCATCTGCTCCTCTTCACCACCACCGGATCAAGGCTGAAAACACCCAAGTTTCTCTACAAATTTATCTTCATTTAAACATGTTATAAAATCCCAAGAGTAAATGCCATACCGAGGAACATTCTAGACAATGCAATAACATCTCTGTGGTAACAAACCGGTAAGAGCAACCTCCAGAAAAGTTCCATAGTGCATCTTAAAATAGGCCTTCAAAATTATATATCACACCTCGGTAAATAGTGTCTGTTTTCTTCGCTCTTGGTTTAAGTCCATTTCGCACATTCACACGTCGTTATGCTAATGCCAGTATGCTAATGTTACATAACAAGTGTGGCTCAGTGTGCGCTAAAAGACAAAAAAAAAGATCAAAAAAGACAAAAAAAAAAGACAAGTTCCCTGACTAATGCACCAACAGCCTCAGTCTATAATAATGCGTGTCTCCTTCTGCGGTCAGCCATGTTGGAGTCTTCACAACACTTTGGACTAAAAAGAACCATTAAAACGAGAGAGTTTTAGAAAAGCAGGTCACAGCCGGTTAGCTCAGACAGCTCCTTAATTCTGCTGTACACTTTTGAACCGGTCGCCGCGTGGTGAGGAGGCGCTGGGTTTTAGACAGGGCCAAAGACGAGAGAAGAGCGAGGTGTTTTATCAAAGAGCAGTGGGGTAGATCCAGGCCAGGGCAAAGGAAGTCTTACAGGAAGTAAACAACAGGCTTATACTAAACTTCACTTTGGTTCCCATCGCTGTGAGGTTTGAGGAGTCGCGGTAAAATCAATAAATCCTGACAGATCCCACAGAGGAGCGTCACTGACATGTGAAAGACTGGAGGACATGTCTGTGTTTAGAAAAAAGGTCTTAGTGTCTCAAAGCTAATGCTGATTTAGACGTTTCGTGCTCTGGAGTTACGATCTGTGACACCCGTGGATCATTATCTTATCATCTGGACGTTTTAAATCACAATATTCATCTAAAACAACATAATAAAAGAATCAAGCGCGCTGACTTATGCGTTTGAAAATTGTGGTGCCCAATGGGAGCTGACGTCGCCGTAAACATCATCACAACAAAGAGTCGGCAACATTATAATTTATTGTATATTTAGACACGTTTGTCCACGTTAAGAAGTTTTGGGGCTGTGGATTTGAGCTTTAGGTGTGGGACCTGTGGTTGGGACGGGGACTTCAGGTGGAGGTCTTGTCTTGTCCAGTTTGTCTTATTCTGTTGTGTCCTGTCTATTTTTGTGTGTCTTGTCTGTTACACATGTCCTGTCTGTTTTGTCCGTCCCGTCTGTGTGTTTTGTCTGTTTTGTCTTTTTATGGATTGCCTGTTTGTCCTGTTTTTATTTTGTTATATTTTGCTTTATTTTTTGTCAATATGGTTTAATCTTTGGTTCTAATTTTTTTTTTTTTTTTTTTGTTGAATATCGTTATTGTTTTTATTTGTGTTTATTGTTATGTTGATGTTCTGTATGGTTGTATCACAGAAACTATGAATAAAATATATTTTAAAAAAAGAGTCGGCAACTCCAGTGGACAGCTGCAGATCAGGTTAGCGAGCACCAGATATTTTTCATTCGTACCAAAATGAATCCTGAATCCTACGTGTACGACCGATTAAGAAAATAAAATTGGAAATCAAAGTAAGTACAGAGAAACGGGAGTTGATGGGCAAAATGGCGTCTTGAAAATAAGTGATTAAAGATTGCTCAAACATGCACGAATCACTCCAAATACAACTTCAGGTGAGTGAATGGTGAAAGTAAACAACTATAACATATTTAAAAGCTCTGAAAAGTCGATGTTGCAGAATAGCTCTCCTTCTAACTGTAGCTTCCTCACAGTTTGCACAAAGTTTGCTGCGATGGCAGACGAGAATCCACTACCAGTTAGCCGCAAAAGAAAGTCCGTTTATGAGGTCACTGAAAGAAGAAGAGAAGGGGAAAAGGAGCAAAGCCAAACTTAGGTGATTCTTGGAGATTCCTTCCAGCGATGGCGTCACTGAAGCAGAGGGTCTAAAGACTGACGCGTTGGTCGATAAATGACTTCTGGACTGGAAACTTCTGTTTATCATTTGAAAACGTACAGTAGAGTTACAGCAGGAACAGCGATTCTGAACGCGCACCGGCTGTAAACAAATGATTTCTACCGTAAGGAGGAGGCGGGAGGAGGCGTTTCTACTTATGGAGCTGTGGAGGAGGAGGGAGGTGGTGTTACACATGCGCAACATTTGAAAAAGGACAAACAGTCGCTGGATTTCTCGCTCCTTGAAAAATCCTCTATACAATCTTTAAAGTTCAAGTCTGAGTACATTATTACTCCTTGATTTCTAGCCTGATTTGACGGTTTTAAAGAGAGAGACACTGTCTCTTTGTTTCTGTGGGACAAAGACTATGACTTCTGTCTTGTCTGAGTTTAGCTGGAGAAAGTTGTTTTGCCTCCACACACTGATCTGTTGGATGCAGTGGCAGAGTGAGTCCACTGGTCCATAGTCCCCTGCCAGTGAGACAAAGATCTGAGTGTTGTCTGCATAGTTGTGGAAGGACACATTATTGCTGCGTATTAACTGGCCTAACGGCAGCGTGTAGAACTCTACATAAAAGTCTTTACCATAGTTAAAGTCCCTGTTGGCCTCATCACTGTTTTTGTTTGCCCTGAGGTGCAGTGGCAGAAGTGACCAGGAGCTCCAGGAGGTTTAAAAGTCGACTGCTGCCACCTCCATCTCTCCTCCTCCTCCTCCTGCCATCGCGCTGCTGGCACCCACGCTCACATTTCAACACGTACATTTCATTACAACCGTTTTCAAACAGGTCCTCATTCGCACCACATGCACCCACAGCACACAATCCACCGACACTGACAACAGCAGTAGATGGTTTTAAAATAAACCCCCAGAAGAAAAAGGCTTCAAACGTTGCTGCTTGTGTCCTCCCCTGATTTTGTTACGGGGCCGCAGCGTCTGGGGTCTCGTCCGGATTCGAACCCGAGATTTTACGTTTCAGTAAAAGTTAGCATTAGCTTCGAGACAACACAAACCTATTTTTATTTATTTGATCAGTTAAAAAGCACATTCAGTTCCAAATAATTATTATAAAAAACAGATCAAACAGTAATGTGCTATGGAGGAGTATGAGGACGTTTGAAAATCTGTAAGAACATGAAGCAAATATTCAGAAAAACTATGATCAATATTTAGCACAGAAAAATTTAAAAAAGCACTCGAGAACATTGCACTGATATAAATCCATGATAGAACATCTTCTCTTTACTGTATGTGCTCTTACCTCCAGAGGGTTGTAGTAGGCGGGCCCCAGGGTGATGTCTCGTGGAGGGGGCTGCTGCCGGAGGAGACCCCCCTCCCCATCCTCCTCGTACCCAAAGGCCTGACCCGGAGACGGGATGGAGGGAACGTCAGGAAGCCCAGAGACGCGCAGAGTCTTAGTCTGCAGGAACAACACGGGGAAACAGCAGTGAGGATCCAGAACAGGCATGTCCAAACTATGTGGCCCTCAGACAAATGTTTCTTGGCCCTCAGGCTTCCAGGTGAATTGGCCCAAATTACCTTGAGCAGCACTTTTGACTGCAAGTTTTTTGAAACTCTACTTTGATAAGACGATATTTAATATTTACTGTGTGGTTTTGTAGATCTTAGCATGAATAAAGGGCTGATCGCTCATTCTAACGTGTTAAACATGAATATTTCAGTTATTCACTGTACTGAGCACCAGTCTGTGGCCCTCGATCGGCCCTCTGCTTCTTCTGTGTTTAGATATGTGGCCCTTGATGAAAAAAGTTTGGACACCCCTGATCTAGAATTATCTATTACGTTATTTTTAGTGACGTCTAGAACTGCCACGGTAACACGTTTTGAAATACGATATATTGCTGATGAAAATATAGGCGACAGTGACAAATACTGATTAGTACTAGAACAAAGGAAAAGTCCTCACCATAAAAATAAAACGTTATTGACCAGTACAGAAGAGGGCAGGGAGTGATTCTATTAGACCTGCACGATACGGGAAAATATTATGACAGGAGGAATGTCAAGAATCAAGATTATCGGGTTAATCAACAATTGTGATAATTCAAGTCACAATTTAATCAGAAAAACAAAACAAAAATAATAATCAACGCCGTTTTAGATGCCAAATTAAAGGTACAGTCATTTTCTGGAGGTGGCTTGTCACCTGTGTGGAAATACAAATACTTCAGAAAATATCGGAAATTTAGAGTATTACAGCCAATGGAAACAAGCAGGCACATGTCAGGTTTGTGGAGATGCAAGCCCGCTCACAGTATGCATGTTTTTCAGTGCATGTTATTTAGCGCTTTTTAACATTTTGCTGTTTTGGTCATGGTGTCAACAGCTGTAAATACTTTTAAAAATGTGATGTTTCTCCTCACTTGATCCGTTTTCCTCTGTGTGAACTTCCCTTTATGCGTTTTCTAATAATAAAATCACACTTTTGGAGACGGGCCCGGGCTCGTCTTCGCACTCGTGTTGTGATTCTTGTAGCCCACATATTTCTGTAACATTCTCTAATAAACAGATGGTGCTGGATCCACACACAGAAGGAGGCTCAGATCCTCATTACCAGCCCCTGCTCCGCACTCACGGCTCAGCCCACGGTACAACACGTGTGACTGTTACATGAAGGTTTGAAAAAGGCTATTCTTAAACTCACGGCTCTTGTTTGCTGAGGCGGGTTTGAGAAAGTTTTATTTATCGGTGTGAAATGCGACTGCAGGAGGGATTAAACACCTTCTATATGCAGATTCACAGGTTCGATGTTAAGATTTTGTGATTTATGATTTTGTTTTTAGTGCAGAGGATCGAACTCACGACGGGACACACAGTAAATCCTTTCTTATTTTATGTGAGAAAATACTTGCATATCCTGATGTCTTTATATTTTACTTGGGTACAATGGTTAGGCAGATTTTATGCCAGATGCTCTTCCTCTTTAAAGTGCCTATGTCAGGTTGGACTACTCATTGGACTAAAACACATTAAAAACCATTAGATTTAAGATTTTCGCAAAAACATTCACACTCGTTTTCACAATTTGGGAATTTTTAGGGTTAAAATTTTACTTTCTTGTTGGAAATTGTGACATCGCACTGGGGAATTCATAACTGTTACCTAGAAAAACTCCTCTAATGTGCACAAATGTACGAAAACACCTTTATTTTGTCGAAATCATGTGTAAAATATCATAAATGTGTTTCTTAAGTGTAAAATGTTGATAACCTTTGGATAGAATTCTCTACTTCCTGTAATTTTCAACACATTTTTAAACTTTTCTTCATTTAGAGAATCAATTATCAATTAAGAAAAGTCTGTCATACGCACTTTAATATAAGTAGTTGTCAGTGGTGGTTAGGCGCACACAAAATTGACTCTTGTTAGTTTTAAGTTGTGTTATAATGCTGATCTTTTTGACTACAACGGTTTACATTTTGGTAGAACTGATTTCCCCAAATACCAAAATAATTATTACTTGTTTGTTAAAATGATGACGATTACAATTCTCTGTCCAAGATCATATTTTTTCCTGTTGTGTCACGCGTATAAACCGTATAAAGAAGTGGACTAATGGAGCGTGACGTCGCCCACAGTTTCGTCACCAGTCAGATGAAGCTCACAAGGCTCCATATTAAGATTAGAATTTATTTAAATGTACAAAATAACAAAATAAAAACACCAGGATCATGTAGAGCGGGTTAATACGAACATTTTAAGACCAAAATGACGAGGCTCACAGCTGCCGTTACAGAGAGAGGAGCCACAATACTCTAATGTAAAGTCGATTGGAAACGAAGGTCAATGGAGCCAGAAGCGCCCCCGTGAACACTTCCTATTTGGGCTAGCGGGTTCACTATGTTCACTGTGTCTATGATCGCACGCTGAGAGCTCTACAGAGTGTAGATTGATGATTAAACTCTGACCCCTTTTCGTGGTGACTGTTTGCCCCGCCTCTCGCTCCTCGTCTGCCCCAGGGCGGGTACGACCTGGTACGAGCCTGGACCGGGCACGTCAGACACGGGCTCCACAAAGCGCTCAGAGCGGTTCTGCAAACTTCTGCCTCCATGGATGTTCACCTGAGGAGAGACCGGAGGAGGCAGACGGGGTTCAGACGGGACACAGGTTAGTGGAGGATTTATGTTGACAAAAATACACGTGTAAGTGTGTGAGAAATGTCAGAAGTAACTAAAAATCAACACTAAAACTAGTATCCAAACTAGATACTCATTTGAGCAGGTATCAATACTAAATAAGTCACATTCACAGGACAGAAATGAAGCTTCCCTGAACAGCTTTAGAATGACCTTGAGCAGAACAAGTGTAAGAGCCCATACAGTAGACGAGTGTACGCTCATGGACCATTATGGAACCTACTGGGACCACTAAGGGAATATGGGAATATAAAAGGGAATATATGGGAATATATTTCCTTTTAACATACATGAACATTCAGACAGTGGTTCCCTCTTTTCTGCATCACTCGAGGAAAAACTAAAACTAAAACACAAATTTAGCTCCATAAAATGCTTCTTTATGAAACAAAAATAGATATTTATATAACTGTACAGTTCTATGATTTAATGTTGAAAATCACATTCTACTGTCTAATTATCATCATGGTTAAACATTTGTGAATTTCCCTTCTAGATATTTCAAGACAAAGCCCATGGCAGCAGAGGACGGTGATGTGGTGGTACCTGCACGGGGGACGAGTCGTACTGCCCGGGCCCAGGGAGGCTCAGGCTGAGGGGCTGTGGGGCCGGGGTCTGTCTGCTGCTCAGGGACAGGAACGGAGCGTAGCCGTCTAAAAACACACAACATCAGGTCGATATGTGACAGCAGCAGTGAACCAGACCAGAGGCATGAGCGAAGATCTCATTTACACATTAGGACGCTGTCTTTAAAGGTGCACTGTGTAACTTTTCTGGTGGAGAACCTGGTGGAGAACCTTGCCTGGAACATTCCTCGAAGCATTGTTATTTTATTCTCAAAGATACCTTGGAAAGCTGTGGGCGAGGCCGCATCTCCACAGATCTAACCTGTAACTTGACCTGGTGTCGTCACCTTCTTGTCTATTAAAGGAATTTCTGATACAGTTTTTCCTGATCAGAAACTTTTAATTTTCATAAAATTTGCTATATTTAGCTATTTTACCAATTTTCTTAGGAGGAACATGACGGAAGTAACTTTCAAAACAAAAACGTCAAACAGGAAATATACATGGTTCTTCAAGTTTGATGTGAACAAACCAACATAGTTAAAATCAATCAATCAATCAATCAATCAATATAATTAATAAACCGTACAAACACGTTCTTACCCGACACTGGAAAGAGAAACTGTGAGACCTCGTAAGACCCCGGGCCAACCGCAGGAGACGTGCTGCTGCGCGTCACAAAAGTCACTCGTGGAGCTCGTGAGTACATTTTACCGTCAGGCCCACGCACGTGCTGAATATTAAAACTATAATACGGTATTTTACGGTATTACACTGCTCTGAGGTCTGTTTCAATAAAAGTTTAGCCCCGAGAAAAAAAACTCTCTCCCTCTTCACCGCCTCAAGTCGTGTGCGTCGTTGCCTGGAAACCAAGTGCGGTTCCTCACGTTACGCTCCTCCTGAGTCCCGCATTTCTCGGTTCAGTGTTTGTTTTACTGGTTTATAACTGAAATAATAAGAGATTTAGCCTCTAAACACATAAAAACACCACAATCCCCCCCATAAAGAACAGTTTCGTGCCGCATTTGCTTATGGCAGGAATATATTTTGTGAATATTACAGCCTGTGGACTAGGACAAACCATGTGTAAATAAATACGTAAATATTATACAGTGTTTATTAATTAAATTACTCGGACTAATGATGCTATTTAGTTATGATGTATTAAACATGTGAAATACCGTTTATGTATTTATTGTGATCTTTATAAACTAAGAAAAATATCTGTAGTGTATTTTTATTATTATCTACTTTTTCTGTATAGAGTTTTGTTGGTAGCTGTGATCATATAGACATTAAAATGAAATAAAATAAAATAAAATAAAATAAAATAAAATAAAATAAACAAACTATAATCTGTGGCTGTGATGTGTTTCCCGTATCGTCCAGCAGATGGCAGCAGAGATCTTTAAATGACCGCTGCTGCGTTTACGGTTTATTGGACATTTAAAAATAAATCATCTGATAGAGATTTTTAAATAAACTAAAATATTTATATACTGCACAAATGTAAAATGAACATAAGCAGCACGATTGGAGTAGATTAAATTGTTTTATTTATATTGTTTACATTAATTATCCCTGAGTTTCAGAATGATGAAAAACTAAACCGCTACCACAGCAATAAACATTACAAAACAAAATATTATATCATATGAATGGCCAGCCGTCCTCAAAATAGCACCATATAACAAGAAGTTTAAACCCGTGGCTTTTATATTTTTTTTATAACACGTTTCTTGAATGCATTAAATATTTACGTGACGTCGCTGAAGTCCGCGCAGGTCCGGTCCGTCCTCCACAGCGAACAGCGGCTCCTCTTCGCTGCTTACCCCGTTTTTCTGCTCCACATTTCGGCCTCCGCATCCTCTCCGCCCGTCGCCATGAGAAGAGCCCCGTTCTTCGCCGTTTCCCTGCTGCTTTTGGCCTCCGTTCTCTGCATTTCCGAAGCGGCGAGGAGCAGCAGAAACCAGCTCAACAACAGCTTCAGGCGAGCGGCCAACGGGGTGTACCAGACCCTGAGCAGCGTCTTCGGAGAGGACAATATCAAAGGCCTGTACAAGGTGATCCAGCGTGCAAAAACTGGATTTATTTTACTGGTTAACTAAAAAAAAAAAGCTTTGTAATAGGCAAGTGTTGGGTTTTCTGCAAAGGGAAGAGGAAACAGGCCTGTTGGCTAACATTTCAACATTTCCAAGAGGCCATTTTGAAAAATTAGGTGTTATTCATCATATTTAGGCTCGTAGAAGATGCTGATTTGAAGTGTTTTAGGTTTTGTGAATGAAACATCGACAATTAAAGCTTGCAAATGTTATTTTTTCATTCATTCTGTGGAGGGACGCTAATGCACTAGCATTACCCCCCCGTTGTGCAATGCAAAACGAAACCAGTGCGGTGTTTTCTGCAGAGTTTAGCCGTAGAGATGCAGATCTAAACGTAAAAAGTGCACTTCCTACTTCGTTATCTGTGCAGCCTTTTCCTGTCTCAAGTGCTGCCCGCCAAATAAAAGCTCCCATATGTTTGTAAAGTCACGTGATCGCAGGTTTGACCCCCAAAACCTGCTGCTAGAGGATGGTGCAAAACTGGGGCACCTTTAAACAGATCGTGGATTTAATTTATAAAACACTTTTTAAAACCAAAGTGCTGTACAAAAAGCAAAGAGCAATAAAGAATAGCATCCAGAAAGCATGTGAAATCAGACAGTGAAGCAGTCAGTTCAATTAATTATAATAAATAAGTTAATAAAATAGAATACAAATAAATGATGAATAAAATCAAGGTAAGACCAGCTAAAGGAAGGCCAACCGATAAAAAATGAGCTTTAAGAAGTGATTTAAAAGACGATACTAATGGTGCGGGGCTTATTTCCTCAGGCAGGTCGTTCTAAAGCCGAGACGCTCCGGACTGAAAAGGCTCCATCAGCCTTCGTCCGGAGCCTGGACTTTGGAACAGCTAAGAGAGACCTGTCTGAGGATCTGAGGTTGCAGGAAGGCTCGTACGGGGTTAAAAGTTCTGAAATGTCCTAAACGAGCTTTAAAAGTTATCAGTAAAATCTTAAAATCAATTCTAAAACACACAGGCAGCCAGAGAAGCGAAGATAAAACAGGGTTAATGTGTTGATGTCTGTTAAAACCATCTATGATATCTGAAATTGTAATTTGTATAAACTGTAGAAATCCTGCGTTACAACTGTGGTAAAGACGGTTATGAAATGTAGCCAGAGCTGCCCTGGGTCTGTATAAAGGAAGTGGCAGTTCATCTTTGCCAATGGCCTCTCCAACTACCACAGACGTAGAAGTGTTTTTTTTCCCAATAATGCGACTACAGAATGCGTTAGTTGGAGCTGGAATTGAACCACTAACCTCCCCATCATGAGACTCTACCACATTAACCACCGATCCTGCTGAGCTGCGTGCTTTCTGTCACTGTAGCCACCAGTGCAAACCAAAAGTGTGTTGCTCAGCGGTACAACAACGTCTGTGCTACTTCTGCTTTAGCTGTAGTTTTGATTTCAGTGGCTGCATTAAACTTTATATTTGTGTGCTCAGTTTTTCTCCAAAACCACAGAGCGCTTCGTCCATGGAGTGGACTCTTTCCTGGACACTCTGTGGAAGATCTGGTCCGACCTTCTGGACGTCATGGGCATCGACTGTGAGTACAAGTTATTTTTATAACCTTTGTGTTTTTCTGTTGTTTTTTCTTTTGCTGTTACGTCACTCTCTTTTAACTGGATTCAATAAGCCGGGCCTGTTCCTGGATTTGATTTATTACTTTTGAAAAGTGTTCAAAAATGTTAAGGCCGATATTTATTGCCAGATCAGTTTTGATCATTTTCCACAAAAATACATAAATTGAAACTACAACTAACTTACTTACTACGTACTTTAAATTTCGCAAACTAGTAAAAAAAAGTATAGACAATTATATTTAAAGGTGCATTGCGCAACTTTTCTGGTCTCCATGAAGATGTTCTTGCTTTGCCTGGAATGTTCCATGGTATGACATTAAACATATCCATCTGGCATTTATTCATTTATTCATTACGGGTGTTTCCATTGCTCAAAAATACAATAAATCTGTGTGAATAGGGGCGACTCTCCACAGATGTGACCTGTAATCCAGCCTATAGTTGCCTCCTTGGAGACGGATAGGTTTAATCTTTACCATGGAACATTCTAGACAAAGCAAGAACATCTCCATGGAGACAAATAGGTGACAGGCCCTCACCAGAAAAATAAAATGTAATTGTCTATACTTTTTGACTGGTTTGAGAAATTGAAAGTATAATAATAAAATACATTCACAGCCTTGTTTTTACTACGAACCCATAATGAAGCAACGTCACCTAATTTTGTGAACGCCATAAAAACACACTGAAGTGTTAAAATAAAGCCTTATGCTGCAGTTGGTCAACAGAAACCAAATATCGGTCTATGCAGGAGATTTAAGGCCGAAAGCCCATGTTTGAAAAAATGAAAATATCGGCCTAAAATATCTGCAAATCTTAGACTTTATTGATCCACAAGGGAAATTATTTGGACATAGTAGCTCACACGATAAACACATCAGAATAAAAATAATAACAAAGAGAATCTGTGTCAGTCTCTACAAAAATGTATTAACAATTATGACGTGGAGCGAATTGTAATGTTTTTTGTTGCACTTCATTCAAATTAGCCCTAGTTCCTTGTCCCGACATCTCACGTTTGAACTTTTCTCTCTTCCAGCGTCCAACCTGACCCACTACTTCAGCCCCACCTCCCTGAGCAGCTCCCCGGCTCGCGCGCTCCTCCTGGTGGCCGCGGTGTTGGTGGCGTACTGGTTCCTCTCCATGTTCCTCGGGGGGTTCTTCTACCTGCTGCACGCCCTGTTCGGACGCTTCTTCTGGGTGGCACGCATGGCTCTGTTCGCCCTCTCCTGCCTCTACATCCTGCAGAAGTTCGAAGGGGACCCGGAGAAGGCGGTGTTGCCCCTGTGCTTCATCATGGCCGTGTACTTCATGACGGGGCCTGTGGGGGCGTACTGGCGCAGGGGCGGGGGTCAGGGGTCGCTGGAGGAGAAGATCGACCACTTGGATACTCAGATCAGACTCCTCAACATCAGGCTGAGCAGGGTCATAGACACTCTGGAGCGGCCCGGCGAGCAGTAGAAGTCATACTTAAAAGGTGCACTGCGGGACTTTTCTGGTGAGGGTCCACCATGGAGATTTCAGCACTAAGCTTTGGCTGAAATGTCCCACAGTATGGCATTAAACGCATCTATTTAATATTAATTTGTATTGCTCAGAAACACCTTGAAAAACAAACATTCTGTACCCTGTATTTTGCCTTGGGGTCGTCTTCGCGTCTCCATGGAGATAGACAAGTTTAATGCCACACTGTGTAACATTCCAGGCAAAGCGAGAACATCTCCATGGAAACAAGGAAGTAATGGTCTCTACCTTAAAAGTTACATACATAGTGCATCTTTTAAAGGATTTCCACACAAATGGGGTTTTTATTTAATACACGACTAATGTTTCTCTCAGATTCTTAAATCATGAACAGTTCGAGGGAAATTTCTATTTTTTATTTTTTATTTTATTTTTTATTTTTTTTTTTGACAAGAATAGATTAAAAATGCATTTCGTTCAGATTTTGTGGCAAAAGCTTGTAAAATTATTAAACATCTCTATGCATCTGACTCAAACTGCACTCGCAAGACTCCGCCTGCAGGGGGAGCTCATGCAAAAACTACTATTTATGCAGAAAAAAAGTACTAGGAAATAATGTATTAAAGACAGATTAAACTTGTGATTCATGAGTTTATTCTGCCTTTTTACAGATAAACACCAAAAAATGCAAAATCTTCAGTTAACCCCCTCACTTCTCTCTGCTGTTGTCCCATATTAATACTTGCCACAAACTATGCCACACTCCACTGTTACCAGCAGAGGGCAGCAAACTCTATAATCTACATTCAAATGGCCAGTATGATCTATTCTTTGTGAAAACCCTTACATTTTACTACTTTACTAACTCGAAAACGAAACTAAAATCCCATTTGTGTGGACATGATTTCGATTATCAGTGATCATGTGACCCGCTCTCCTTCAGTATTTTAATCTTAACGACGATTCTTCACCAACTCAACGATTTTACCACAGCGTTTGACCACTAAAAAGACTTTGACCAATCGGAGAACAGTATTTTAACAACGTGAGGAGTTTTTATTCCAGACACAAACGGACACTTTTCATTTTGTAATTTTTGCTGTTCAAAGGTATGTAAAGTTTCACCGTGTAACTTTTCTGGTTTCACTTGCACGTCTAATTGAGAAGACGCCGTCGTTTATCTCGAAATGTTCCAGAGTGTGGCATTAAACGCAGGTATTCAACCGCAGAAACGCCTCGGTACACGTGCGCTCTCACTGTAAGCGGGGCCGCCTCTCCGCAGATGTGACTGGTCACTGCACCTGTATCACGTTTCTATGGAGAGAGGAAAGTTTAATGCCATAACACGGAACATTCCAGGCAACGTAATAACATCGCCATGGAGACAAGCAGGCACCAGAAAAGTTACGTATTTTACCTTTTATCTCGGTGCAGTCCAAACTACACATTTCTGGTACGTTTTAAATGCTTTATCAGTGAAATTAATGAAGTGTAAATAGAATAGGAGAATTAAAGGCCCTGTATTACACAAAACTGACTCTTTTGAGCTTTAAACCACGTTATAATGTTGTTACTTCATCAAAAAACACGCCTGGAGTTGTGTTTTGGTTCATTCACACATGTTTGAGTAATCCTGCAGTATAGGCTCTATTCACGCTTTTACCGGAAGACGTTTGGAAACATGCGGATGACGACTTCCGGTGTATTACCCGACACTCGTACCGACATTTGATAAAACCGTGGATTCAGCAGCAGCGTCTTCACAACCTGCCAAAGATTTCCACGGGGGACGGGACTCGAATCGGATCTTTGACGTCATTTACAGGAAGCTGGTTGGAACTGTCGATCTGCCGAACATAACGGAACGCTACAATGACATATTTTTTATTCTTTTTATGAAGTTAGATAAATTATAATACACAAATTAATAGGCAGTTTATAAAAGGAAAAACGATAGATGAAGAAAACTGTGTAATTTTCTCAGTTTTCCCAGATTTTGTCAGAGTTACCATCTCCAACAGAGCCCAAAGGAAGTCGTCATCCGCATGTTTCCAAACGTTTTCCGGTTTTGTGGCGTAAGCGTGAAAAGAGCCCATTAGTCTGTCTACACCTCCAAAGCTCAAAACGCTCTGTTCCATCTTGTGATGTCATGTAGTCGTGGCTTTCAAATCAACAAACATCTACCGTTTACCTTTAGTTCAGTAAAGACTGGCAGTTCCAGGGCTGAAATCATTCTAAGTGAACTGATTCTAGTGAAGGCGTAAGGTGAAGTTGGAGTTTAAAAACATCCTAATAAATGCAGAGTTTGTGTGTTAAACATGTGCCAATGAAACAAAACACAACTCCAGGTGTGTTTGTGACGAGAAAACATTAGAACAGATCATAAAAGTGTAATACAGGCCCTTTAAACACAATCTGTTCGTTTATGAAGTCGGATTAAAGCGATTTTTAACGTCACATTTGAAGATGTCACTTGTGTTGGGTCATATATTTATTCTTTGGATCATGTAGAGTAGTTTCCATAGTAACTGAAGACAGGAGGACCTCGTGTGAAAGTGAATGTTTGTAAATGTTTCTGAGCAGCACTGCGGATTTAAACAGGGGTGTCCAAACCGTGGCCCGGGAGCCAAACGCGGTCCACTGTGCTGTTTTTTTGGGCCCTTAGGTTTTGTGTTGACATCAAGCGTCATGTTTTAAAGATCCTTAAGGAGCTGAAAATGTCGACTTTCAGTTGTTTTATCAGTCGAGCAGTTGTTTCTATTTTGTTTTGGAAATTTTACCGTATTTGACGTATTTGTCAGTGGAATCCCTCAGTCGTTCAGACGGGGATCATAGCCAAGGATTAACTTGTACAACACTGTCCAGTTGACAAAATGCTACGTTATTTTGCTACCCTATTTAAAGCCACAGTATGTAACGTTTTAGCCAAAAAACAGACTAAAACAAAAGTCCGTCTTTTTTTTATTTTGGTCGCGTTTATTGCACTAAAAACTAGGGATGGGAAGAGACGCAGTTTCCACAAGATGAGACGGGATGCGAGACAAGATGAGATTGATATAATTTCGAATATGATTTTTTTTTCCGATTCAGTGTCCAGTTTTTTATTTATTTGATCTAATATTTTTGTTTCCATTCTAGCGTTGCTTTTCAGAACAGTAAGAGATGTAACTCACAGACGCGTAACCCTTTTTCGGCGAATCCAAATGTAAACACTTGGGGGAAAATCTCACAAGATCGTTTTTCTCTTGTGTGCTCGATTTTGCGGCAGTTTTGTCTCGCAAGACCTTGTCCCATTCCTACTAAAAACCTATTTTGAGGGGCTCCTGATAGAAAATGATTACAAAATGTACCATATTTACATAATGGTAGAGTCTTTATGTTAAAACCCGTTTTCAAACCTGTTAACAAATGGTATGTTAAAGTTTATTTCTGCTCCAGTTTTAAAAACTCTACTATTATTTCTGTAGTTTAAGTCACGAATATTCAGATTAGTTTCAATTCCAGCCTTACTAAGTTTGGACACCCCTGATGCAAAGTGTCAAAAAATGTTTTTAAAGAGACAGCAATTTCTCAGGGACGCAAAAACAACTGGACTAACATGAAGAGAAATGTCACTGGTTTTGGTTCATTGCACGATAATGTTTGGTGCATTTAATTTACGTTGTCTGTAACCCACTTTGACCACTTTTTAATCGCAGAATATCTAGTTTTGTTTTCACTTTTCACTGTTCCTTGCACTCAAAAAAAAAAAAAAAAAAAAAACCTAATTAAGCCACATTCCTTCGTACCAGTTTATGACCCGATGCTGTGGACATTTTAAGAGAAAAACTGTCAAATGAAAAATGTTAAGTAGAACGTCTTTATAGATTTGCCCAAATTAGAATGTTTCTCAATGTGGTGAATGCGTTTTTGTACAAAGATAGACCAAAATAGTGACGTGAAGTTTAGATTCAAAATTAGCCTTGAAACAAAAGTGCTTTTTACTATTAAACAATTGCCAAGTTTATTAAAGAGGGGGTATTACGTAAAAATCGACTTTTTGGAGCTTTTTACCATGTTCTGTACCAACGTTCTCTCATCAAAAACACGCCTGAAGAGGTTTTAGACGTCATCCATGCACGTTTGAGTAATCTAGCGATCTTACAGTCTCCTTACAGTTAGCTGTAAGTGCCTGTACAAGACAATTCTCTATAAATATACTAAAACATGATATAAAACTGTACACAGCAACTTCACAAACCTGATGCGATGTGCAGGAGTTTCATGAGCGGATTGTGTGATTGTGATGGTGCTCTGAAGGAGGAGTGACTTAGCGTGGAGAGCAGTTAACAGTGTAATACCCCCTTTTTAAGCCTAACAATTGGTTCCACTTTATGAAATACTGTATTTTTTATCCTTTAAAAGCATCTCCCCCACTTTTTATACTTAAATAACTGAACGCATGCTAAATGTTTTTTTTTCTTTTCTTTTTTCACATTTATATTGTTTAGTTTGAGCAAAATGTGATTGGTAAATTGTTGTTGTTTGAGATTCACCTGTGTGTTAGTGTGTTACATGTGTTCTTTTAACCTTCAAAATGAATTATTAGTTGGACCAAAGAAAAACAAAATTGTCAAATGGTTATTGTCCTGCTGCAAATGTCTGGAAGTGCTAAAATTACTTGTATTCAAAATATCTTGTTTTGCGTAGTTTCTATTTGCTTTGATAGCCTAAATTTTCACTGATTCGTTTTGATGTTTTTTATACAGTTTTGTTAATGATTTATTCGCCTAATAAGTCCAGTTGGTTAAAGAATCCTATTTGATGAAGAGATGATTTTGCTGGACTTGTACAGGAAAATAGAACCCAGTTTGAAACGCCGTGATGCCAAAATAACTCGACAAAACTCAAATCAAACTCCTCAAATCAACACAAAATTATCACTCAGCCTCAGCGATCCAGTTTATGTGGTCCATATTACACCGTTTCCTCATCAACTACTCAAAACACACTTTGAGTTTTGTTTTGTTTCATTCACACGTTTAACACACAAACCCTGCAGATTTAGGTGCTCCACTGTGTTTTTAAACTCCACACGCCTTTATTAGAATCATTTGGATCATTTCAGCTTTGGAGATGTAAACAGACTAATAATAACAAAGGGTTACGCAAACGTGTGTGAATGAAACAAAACACAACTCCGGGTTTGTTTCTGATGAGGTAACGTTATAACATGGCTAAAAACTCACAAGAGGAATACAAGACCTTTAATGAATTCATGTTTTTTCACGTAGTTTTGCTTTTTTTTTTTTTGTCACATTCTGTATCTTAAATGTTTCCTGCTGATACGACGATAGGCACATGGTCCTGCTGTCTTGAATTCTCATGTTATATTAGTACTGTATCAATCTATTTCACTGTATTCTACCATTTGCAAGTTTGTTTGTTTTTTAATATGCCATGTTGTTGTTGTTGTTGTTGTTGTTGTTGTTGTATAGATTCTGAATGATTTTGTTGTGTTTTTATTCAGACTTCGGAGGATGTGTCGTGATGACGTAGTTAACAGGATACACAAGTCTGCTGTCTCTTTGTGCGTAACTGAGGCAAAAGTATGAAGTGAAATGAGGTCCATATTAAATGAATGAATTAAAGTGTAAACACTGATATTGTTTTCTCTGGGGTCGTGTCTATAAACTTTTTGTAGCTTTTCGTTTTTATGCGTTCAGTAGTTTTAGATCAGGGATGGACCTTGGGAAGTTTATCGGTGCGAATATTGTTGGTGTTTTTATTCTTTTCATTTCTTTATTGGAACCTTGGGGTGGGCAGTTTGTCAAAAAAATAGTCCCATTACGAACTAGCAGGTGTTTAATACCGTCTTAAAGAGGTGAGAAAAGAAGTTCGACCTCAGTGTAATTAGTTAAAGTGGAACTAAACACTAAAATCCACTGTTTTCGCTACAGAAAACAGTCCGTCTATATGATGTTTGTCTACTGTTCCTCGTCATTTTTGGCAACGTCAGTGCAAATTAGGTACGTTTGGAGCTTTAATTTAGTTTTCTGCTGCTTTCAGTGACCGCTGTGATTCCCAGTAGTTGGTAATATCACATAGAACTGCCCTGAATACAGCCAGGTTTGAAGCGCGGATACCTGTTAGACCAATCACACTGTTCCTTTACCTCCAGACCGTTTTTGCCCCTCACGCTCCCCTTTAGTCCTCCAGGTACCGTCCAGTTTAGCAGCTCTATTTAAAATGTGTTTGTGGGCGGAGTTTAGTTGTTTAGTCGCACTTTAAATCCACCGATATTAAAATGCCGTGTTTTAAATGCCAATGGTTTACATGCACACAAAAACACAATTTCCATATTTTATAAAAAGTAATTACTGTGGTCATTTTATTGCATAGTAACTTCAAACATGCTCAAAAGTACAAAATGAGTCAATTCTATGAAAAATATCTACAAATGTTCTAGGATTAAACTACTGAACTTTTGATGAAATGGCGTTTTAAACTACATTCTCAGTAAAACAATGATTTCACAAAGTGCTGTTTAAATGATTCTACAGTTTTAAACCTGCCTCTAGTGAGTGTTTTCCACAGTGCAGGTGCTCCTCACAGTTACAGGGTCCTACATTCAGCTGCTCTATGTGCAATGGCAGTGACAGTTTTATGTCAAACTCCACCAGAACAGTTCAGTAATTAGTAAAAAAAAATAAAAATGACTTGAATTCATAATATTTTATCTGGATTTGGGAAGCTTTGACTTAACAGACATGATTTATTTTAAAGTTAAAGACATATTTAAAGTTAATCAATAATAAAATCGTATTAAGATACACTGCAGCTTTTGTCATTATGGAGATGTTAAAGTTTGCTTGGAATGTTCCACAGTATGTCATTAAAAATCAACCATTCCTTTTAAAACTGTTTTTATTGGTGTAAGCAGCTTGCCTCTCCACAGATATCTGAAAGCTGGTTTAGGGTTAGGGTTAAAATCCTCCAAAACTTTCATAAGGGTGGAGACTTTAACCACAACGAACATTTTATTCCAATATTCTTTTAAAATCTGAAAGTCAATCACAAGATTAGACTGTGTAGGGCCACCGTAGTCTCCTCTATTAATGGGAAACACTATATTATATATTAGTATTAGTTTTATATAATTTTATACATACATATTAGTTTTACTCAACAAGTCAAAGCTTCTCAAACTGAGATAAAAGATTATTTCAGGTAAACTTGTAGATTCTTCCCGCGTTCTCATTTCACCATTTCACAGATGCGTCTTTTCTGGCCACCACTTTGTCCCATGGTGTTGAATGTTTGGGTGCAAAGAGTTAAAACCGAGCGACCAGTCTGATGTCCACTCCCCCCGAGCCCCCTGAGCCCCCTGAGCCTCCTCCCCCGTGGGCATGGGGCTGGGTCTGGCCCTGCGGCGAGCCGTGGCACAGCTGGAGGTGGTGCAGACCTGAGTTGAAGCTGGCACAGATCAGATTGACCGGGTCACTGGGCGCCAGGGACACCAGAGGACCCGCTCCGTCCAGAGAGAAGGTCCCCAGACAGGCTGAGGGCACAACAACACCGGGGGCTATTTGTTATGCAGATTTTTATCACTTTTCTATTTTTCTACTAATACTCTAAAAGTTCAAATGTGTGATTGCAATATATTCCTTTGATTTTATGAAAGTAACTCTTCTGAATACTGCCAAAGTAAGTACCTGAGTAACTGCACAGGAATACAGGTACACAAAAATATTATCAGTAGTTTATTGGTTTAGTTCTATATAAAAAACAACCACCACCAGTCACTCTATCACCACATTTATACAGGCAAGTGTCTTGCCCAAGATAGAGACGCCTCTCCGCAGATATGCCCTGTATGACCTATGGCTTGGTGGAGTCACCTGCTCATCTCCATGGCGATAGACAAGTTTAATGTAGACAAGCAGGAGCCCTCCACCAAAAAAGTTACTGACTGCACCTTGAAAAACACCAGTGCAATTTCTGAACTACGACAAATATGAGTTTTTCGTAGTAACAGTGGTTTGGTACCTGCAGTGTTCTGGTCCCAGATCTTGACGGAGCTGTCGTGAGAGGACGTGGCCACCAGAGGGCTCCCCCCGGTGGTGGAGGGGAGGAACACGCAGCAGGCGGTGGTCTGGAGGTGGCCCCTGTACTCCACCACTTTACAGCCGGGCTGACGGAGGTCCCACAGCTGCAGAAGATACAACCAATACTTTTACTACATCTGATACACACACTACAAATGCAATAAGAAAAAAAAAATCCCTTCTTGACATACGTTAGTGTTTTGCCTGAAATATTCACGGTTTGGTATTAAACTCTTTCTCCATGAAGACAAGCACCACCACTGTTGGCCCTTACTATTTTTATAATTTTTTTAGCAGTAAAAATATCTGTTATTGAATAAAATGCTAGATCGATCAATTTAATGCCATACTGTGAAACATTCCAGGTAAAGAAACATCACCATGGAGACAAGAAGGTGGCAGACCCTCCCTGCAGTATGCACTAAGTTACATAGTGCATCTTAAATATTTGAGAGATGACAAAAAATTAACTGCTAAAATAAAACAAAAATCCCATTCATTTCACAACATAATCACAGAGGTCTGAACTCTGCTTCTCAGGTCTTAGTGGTGAAATGAGCGGTTGGACTAAACCAGGGGTCGGCAACTCGCGGCTCCAGAGCCGCATGTGGCTCTTTCATCGTTCTGTCGTGGCTCCCTGTGACTTTGGAAAATAATCATGAGTATTTAATTACATTGTATTTTTATTTTAGTTTGTTCGTTTGTAAATGTAAATCTAAAATTGTAGATAATGGTAATCTTGTAACGTTTAAATAAAACGTTTTTAATATTTTTGTCGCTCAAAACATGCGTCAAAGCCGCTGATGTGCGCCACCCGCACACACTGGCAGCCCGGACTTACCGCACCTACATCAGCAGTATGATTTTCAGCCCAATGATGATAAATCCAAGAAAAGAAAAGTTTCTGAAGAAAACAGAACGCTTAATGCTCCGTGGGCAGATTCATTTGCTTTCACGGCTGATGAGACTGGTACACGCGGTACACGCGACAGTGGATCATTTAAGTTTGGATTTTTATTTCCTACGAGGAGGACTCAAATAATAATGTGTTTAATGCAGCTTTGCGCACATTTGTTTACGTTATACAGAAGAGAAACTTAAAACCACATGGCTCATTTGCATAAACTAGAAGAGCTGAAAAAACAGCTGCTCCTTGTGCCACTGATGCGTCAGCTTCTGTCGGACTAAAGGGCAGGACTCCGTGGAATATGCGTGTTCTTTCTGTGACTGAGGGATGTTCTGCCTATGGTGAGTCTGTTCTGTGCTTCTATCGCGTTGGAGATGTTCATGTTAAACTTTTCAGAGATTATACGTGTGCAGGTCGTACGTGTGCAGCGCAGTTCTTTATTTCACTCATGCACTTTATTTATGTTGCTACTGTTGTGATGAAAAGACTGAAAGGTGTAAATAATTCTCTTAAGACTCGCGCTTATGAGCTGTAGTGGAGGATGGTGCTTGTTGTAGTCTGTGTTCTGGGAGTTGTAGTTTTGCCTGTAGTTCCTCTGGTTAGCGCTGGTTTAGAGTCAAAAGGGTTTTGTGGCTCCGGGTGTTTTCTTTTCTGTGGGAGACGCTCCAAATGGCTCTTTGAGTATTTAAGGTTGCCGACCCCTGGTCTGAACTCTCAGGTTTTAGACGGTTCAGTGGTTCGTAGGAGTAGGTCTTGATCTGACCGTGGCCTCACAGCCTTGTCCCCCGAAGCCGTTGCTGCTGGACACCAGGTAGTGCCCGTTCACAGACACGTCACAGTGAGTCTGGATGTACTGTTTGGCAGGAAACGTGTGGGTCACCTGCCACACCCGGCTGTCCCAGATCCTGCATAAAACAACAAGTAAAGGGGCAGAGTTACACTGGATGCCCTTCCTGCTGCAGCAAACCATCTACAGGCAAATCCTTAAAGTGCATATCTCTGTGTTTCCAGGACTAAACCAGGACTGAACCAGGACTAATTGAGGACTAATTGAGGACTGAACTAGGACTGAACCAGAACTGAACCACATCCATACGCAGATATTTTGGGGCATCTTGATAGACATGGTGCTCCATTATAAAACATTAAAAGTTTGGGGACATTTCATCTTTCATTTAACTGGATGACGTGATCCTAATGTGTGTTGGTTCTTTCTGTAGAATGGGGCTGGTGCAGGAGAAGGCCCTCGGTCTAATTAATATGATTTTCTTTGAACAGATAATCCATTCTGTTATAATTGTCCCAGAGTGAACTCCTGGGCAGATCTGAGGTCAGGTCACCACCATCTGAGACCTGGACTGACCTCAGACTGCAGCGGCACTAAAGTTCACGTTCACACTGATCACAGCAATTTCTGCATTAAAGGGGATGTATTATGCAAAACAGTTTTCCCTCATTATTCACTTACAAGTTGCATTTTGATTCATTCATGCATGTTTGAGTAATTCAGTATTGTCCTGTACATGAGGCTTAAGTGCTCTGAAAGTGTCTGTTTTCACCAAACCCCTAGCCCCGCCCACAGTTCTCTAATTATTTGATTATTTGTTCATTAAATTCAGACTCCAGGTCGTACATGTTAAAAATAAGTATAATCTGTTGCTTGTCACAACAGGAAGTTAATGGACCTGTTTCTATTGATTTTAATAAGCTGTTTTTAATAGTCTGTACTCAAAATATCGTTACAGCAAAATATCGTTACAGATACGTGTATTAATATGAGCCTTTTAAACAATATTAATACTGTAATACTGCAGTACAGCTCAATCTGCACAGCTAAAAAAGTGACTTATTCATATGTTTTGACAATAAGGGTACTGTGAACATGACACTCCAATGTATTTTGCTACTCCACATAATAAAACACAAATGTAGTGCACTTTTAAGAGTCGTTTTTAGGGACATGCTTGTATCATGAGGTACTTGGCAATACGCAGCCCGAGTTCACAATGAACCAAATGCATAATAATGATCTATGTATTGTACGTTATATTTTGATACTTCTAAATGTTTTGGAGCTTTTGAGTTTTATTTTTAATTATGATAAATATTAAACTTACCTGATGGTCTTGTCCTCAGAGGTCTGGGCTATAGTGGAGCTGCCGGGCACCCAGCACACGTGAGTCACCTGCAACATATTTACCCTGTTATTCATAAATCTCTTCTCCTTCAGACTGTGTAGAACATGAGGTCTTGGTCTCACCAGGTTTCTGGAGATGTTGTGGCGCTGTTCACATTTGGCAGATTCTATGTCCCACAGACACATCCAGTTGTCACGGGAACCACTGCACAGTTTCCTCCCGTCTGAGAAAAACACAAATACACATCTCAGGAGGGTCAACAGGGATGGAACAAAAACGGCAAATTAGCGACATAAAGATATTAGGTCCTTAAAAACAGTGTGTATAAGTAATGTTTTGTTTTGTTGCAGTGGAATGCTGAAAAAAGGTCATGGGGATTAGAGCTTGAACGTCGCTATTTGTGGAATTGTGTTTCATCCCAAACCGAATATGTCATCTATTTTTGAGAAACATTTTAACGTGTGCAATATCGTGTCCAGCTGCTGAACCGTGACTGTTCTGTGCATTTGGACATTGTCACATCAGTAGAGTTTCATGTTTTTTAGACAACAATTTCCTTCCTGATTTGAAGGAATTTGGGAGGACCCGGTGAGGACCTTTCCCCATTCAAAGGCTATAATACTGACCACGGAAGACAGGTGCCATAGCTTGAAACCCGTGAATCAAAGCTAAAGTAAAAGTTTGTCGTAACGTACCAGGGCTGACAGCGATGCCGTTGACCACCAGCTCGTGTCCACAGAACTCCTGGATTGGCTCATATCCCTGGTTCAGGTCCCACATAAAAACCGTCTTATCCCGCGAAGCACTGAAGATCCACGTGGTGCCAGGGTAACACAGCACCTGACAGACAGGGTCAGCCTTAGCATTAGCATACAGCAGGAGGGGCGCTCTGTCTCACTGCACAGGGGGACCAAAGACATGATCACATCACGAAAAGCCTGGTTTGGAAGGAGTTTTAAGTGAGAGGGGAGAACAGACATGTCATAGAATAAACATGTACTTTTCTAAAGCTTTACCTTGGTGACCTCCCGAGTGTGGCCCTGGAGGGACTGGCACATGCGGCCCTGGGTCCAGTCATACACCACCACAGCCTGGACAGAGCACAGTGTAACATACAGGAAGTCTTTACATAAATGTACCAGGATCTCAGACTTGACAAAGTGTAAAGAAAAGAAGAAGAAGCCGAAAAAAGAGAGGAAATTAGAGCAGATTAGCAAAAGTATCACCGATGAATCCTGCACTGAACCACTTATTGACAAAAACGCATTAGCTACAGAGCAAAATTAGTCAAATTTGGCCCAGGTTTCAGAAGTAATTTTCCCATTCATTTTTCCCATAAACTTAAGAATTAAGTATTTTAAAAAACACAACAAAGACTATGTGGTAACTAAAATCCATAACGCAAGTGTGTTTAGTCTAAAAAGAACTCATTTAAAACTTAAAATTTAACGAAATAATAACTCAGCAGGTTTTTTAGGTCTATGGGGAAAATCATGGGGATCATGTTTATTATAGTATAGTATAGCGCTCAGGATTGAACATTAAAAACTATGGCCAGACATGCAAAACGTCCTTAGAGATTAGGGTTGTCAAAAGTCTCAAAAATCAGACACTAATCCAGGGGTTTCCAACCTGTAGTTCGGGAGCTACCAGCAGCTCTCCACCCCCTTCCAAGTAGCTCGTCAAAGGATTTCTGAATTATATGTACTAATAACTAAAATCTGATTAATTACCATTGTAAATGTGTCATTTTGATGCTTAACTTGGGCACTAATAAATGGATAATGGTTTATGTTTTATAGACATCTTAACTGTACATGGTCTAAAGCTTACCATCGCTCTTCTACTTTCTCAATTTCTTGCAACCGCTAAAATGAGCAGCTCTCTGGCATTTTCGTTTTATAAAGGTAGCTCATATAAGTCCAGCCTCAACATATGGCTATGGTCAAGTCTCCTCCCGGTTTCACGGATCTCTCGGTTGATATGAGGGAGTACAGACCTCCACAGAGCCGACACACTGACCTGGTCACTCCCTCCGGACACACACGCCTCTGGGCTCAGGCTCACCACAGAGTTGATGGAGCCCTGATGAGCAGGTTCATACTGCAGCACCTGACTGTCCAAGGCACTGTCCTCCTTCTGACCCCCGGACGACCTGCACACAACAAACACAACACAATTGTACAGAAGGGCACGAGATGATGGAAACATTTACAAATCTGATTTTTATAACAAGCAGTGCATTTGACATGAGTTCTTTCAGAGTTATAACATTAAAATATGAACTGATAAACAGCAGTCTTGGTCTTTGTTGGAGTTACAAATAACACACTTTTAGGTTGAAATAATTCTGAGGCGCACCACCCCCTAAAACACTTTCAAATCACACTATACAACACCAGTGTTTCCCGTTAGTACAGGACACTGTCATAGCGGTGCCCTCATAGTCTAAAATTCTCCTCCATAGCCTAAAAACAACCTGGACAAGATCGGCAGAACAAAATTAGACTTTACTGCTTATTGTATTAATGTAAATTTATAAAAGTCAAAAAATTGTGCTTAAAGATTCTAAATAATTTGTGTCGCCATAATAAAACAGATCTATGGGAAACACTCAATACTAATTCATTAAGCCATAATCAGTAATACAACATGTTAATAAATCACATGTTTTCTACTGTATCTCAGTGGATGTTCGACAGTTTACAGACTAATACACACTGAAACATCAAAGTTCACATGACCACACACTGGCCTCTGGTGCAGAACACAGGACGTCCTAATTATCCCAGTGCCTCTCGGGTGGCACTGAACATGTTTACCAGCCCACATCATCTGAACAATAGACTGAGTTCACCTTCTACAGTTTGCACGATTTCAGATGGAGGGCAGGGGCCTGTACAGTGTAACTCTATGGGAGACTCACTGTTTGGAAGAAATATCCAAAAAATCCATAAATGTTGAGCCTTATCGTTATTTCTTTGGGACTGGCTCCACAAACTTGTCATATTATCATTATTCAACATGAATAATGGCACTACTTTCTGAAGCTACTGTGAAGAAATGTTTCACTTTTGTTTATTTCTCCCGACAGAGAAGACGTTGAACTTTGTGTCAGTTTTTGTTTCATGTGGATAGTTCCAGTAATTACAGAGATCTGAACCATAAACCAGGTCAACAAATCTAAAATCTGACACAAACTCCACTGAGAGTTCTGACCTGTCTCCAGCTCAGGTTAAACTATAGGAATCTTTCAGTGTTGTGAATGTGTTCTGGTCAGAATACCACGTTAGCAGTACTTTGATCAATGAAAAAAAAAAAAAAGAAATAATTTACCTGTAGAGATTCGACCTCTTGCGGAACTTGCTCTGTAGTTTCCCCATGTCCTCTTTCGGAGCCTATAGAGAGATTCAGGGACCATGTTTATTATAGTATAGAATAGCGCTCAGGATCGAACATCAAAAACTGTGGCCAGACATGCAACACGTCCTTAGAGATTAGGGTTAAAAGTATAAAAAATCAGACACTTATCCAGGGGTCTCCAAACTGTAGCTCGCCAAAGGATTTCTGAAGTATATGTATTGCGCTTAATAACTAAAATCTGATTAATTACCAATGTAAATGTGTCATTTTGATGCCTAACTTGGGCACTAATAAATGGATAACGGTTTATATATATGCATATTAACTGTACACGGTCTAAAGCTTGCCATCGCTCTTCTACTTTCTCAGTTTCTCTTCGCTCTCTCTGGCATTTTCGTCGAGACCTCTGCACTAATCGATACTAAAACTACTATCAAAACTAGATACTCTTTGAGGCAATATCGATACTAAAAAAGTCACATTCACAGGACAGAAACGAGCTTTTCCTGAATGTCTTTAGAACGATCTGGAGTTGTAACAGAACAAGTATAAGAGCACATAGACTAGTACACGGCCACGGACCACTGAGGGGAATAGAAAAGAAAGTACTACCATTATGTTGAAAATCACATTCTATTGTCTAAATAAAGAATGTATTTATCATCACTGTGTTATTGGAATCTGTATTTAGTATCGAGTCTATTCCTTAGTCTGGAAATTTTGTAAAAAATAATGTTAAAAAAAAAAAAAAAAAACTAGAAAGAGCCATGGAACGACCCAATACGCAGCTGTCACGACCGAATGAACACTTTTAGTATTCAGCATCTTAAAATCTCCACTGGTTTAACATCAGGCTCAAAATTCTCTGAGATTAGACGACATAATCCAGGGCTCCATTGTAATTAGTGCCAATTAGTAGTCACACATATTTATATTATTATTTTCAGACAAGTTCAAGTTCCTGTTTAACATAGAACCAACTATTTTCCAGCTTTTATGAATGTGATTTTGATGATTTCATACCGTCTCCAAACCCCTCCCATATAGCACTGCTTTATACTAATTAGAGCTGGGAGATGTATGGAAAAACTGTTGCTCTGGAGATCTGCAAAATTAATGAAATTAAATGAATAGAAAGGTCCAGTGTAATCTCACAAACAAAAGTATAAATGTTATTTCTGCACTTTTGCAGTTTTTGTCATGCTTCATTCACGTTTTCCATAATGTTTAAACAACCAAGACATTTACAGAGGCTTTTCAGCACATTTCTGATCCACTATCAAATACTGTGATCAAGATCATGCAAAAAACAAACCTTGAGATATGAATTTTTGGTAATTACTCACCCCTGCAATGAAAAAAAAAATGCCATAAATGTATTTTAATCATGTTCATCTGAACTACAAACACTCGAAACGCACAAAAAGACCTTTTTTATAACAAACCAAGCAGAATAATTTTAACAAACTGTATTAAAATATAAAATTATTTCAGATTTTCATACATAAAACACTTTATTTGTGCATTTTCTCGATTTAGAAGCCTTCAGTCTCCACAGTTCAACTTTTATTTGGTTAAAAATGTGAAAAATCATCATTATTTGCAGCTGTACTAATATTAATATAAAAATGATTCTATATTAAATATCCATGTCTCTGTGTTATGTGTTTGTGAAGGCTGATGAGATGAGCATGAGTGGAGGCAATTTCCATGATATTTACAAGAACCACAAACTACTAAACAACTTGGCTATAACTTATTATGAAACAAACAGATCCAGTTTTTCCTTTTATTTTTCTGTGACCCGGTTTAACAGTGAGGTTATCCTTAGTTTTCCTGGATGCTACTCCAGCTCCGGGCAGGAGGGAGAGGCTCAATCCTATTAGAGGCGCATCATTACTGCCAAAGGGAATTAGGCTACGGGAACACCTGCTGAGCACCTCCACCGACGTTACGCAACAAAAACAACACAAGTTTACCAAATAATTATCATCAACAGTGTAGCAGTGCGTAAAAGTAATAAAAGTACCATCACAAACCTGTCACGAGCAGGCGTGGTCGATGAGATGCGGAGATCTGGAGGCTATTTTGCTAGCATGCTAACTAATCTTTACCACGCCGAGTTAAAAAAAATAAGCTTTTTAGCACGGGGAAAAGGTGGGAAAATATGGAAGGGGAGATTGCGGGGTTAAGTGACAAAATTCTCGGGTAGATGCCATCATAACCCGCGCTTGAGGTTTTATCTGAGAGCGTAAAAACGGCGCAGAAAAGAGCGGAGAATCCAGGGCTCCGCAAACTTCATCCTCCTCCGGCTACGGCCCGTAGCAACAGCGACGCTCTGCGGTAGCTAAGGAGCGGTCACGTGGTGCAGGCAGGGTGGAACCGGAAGTGGGCCGGATAGTTTCCTTTTTCAAAATAAAAGACACGCACAAAAATAAAGTAAAAATAAAGTCTTTTTTTTTTTTTATTGCAGATTTTCAACTACAAACAAAAATGGCACCTTTTAAAAGTATACCGTTCACATGAAAATAAAATAAATAAAAAACACAATAGTGGATAAAAACATATATACACATATATGAGAGCTCATTCAAATTTGTGGGAGATTACTCATTATAACTAGTTACATTAATTTACATTATAGATATAGTATAAAGTTAAAAAAAAAAAAAAAAAAAAAAAAAAAGATATTGTACTTTTCAGAATAGTTTTACATCATACTTTTACTTATACTTGACCATACTTATTGGGAGAAGTGGTGAAAGAAGTACTACATTTTGTTACTTAAGTAAAAGTACAGATACTGAAGCAAAAAATACTCAAATAAAAGTATCACATGAAAAATCTTAAGTAAAACTATTAAAGTACCCATTTAAAAATTACTTAAAGAGTAAAAAGTAAAAGTATTTTGCTCAGTCTTTGAGATCTTAGAAAGCATCAAGTGTACTTAAGTAAAGTACAGATACCTACTGTAAATACCTACACATTATACGGCACCTTATAAAAGTATACAATTCACATGAAAATAAAATAAATGCATTAAAACAGCATGAAAATAGTGAATAAAACACATTCACATATAAAAGAGGCCTAAAAAAATAAAGTCACATGTTACTCCATTGTCTTCTTTACGGTCTGTTTAATACAAAAAACATTAAAAAAAATAAATAAAAAAAAAGAAGAAGTAGATGTATTAAACGTGTACTATGCAACTTTTATGGAGGAAGGCCTGCCACCTGCTTGTCTCCATGGAGATTATAATGTTTTTCCTGGAATATTCCACATTAGGGCTTCAGAATTTATTTATCTCCATGGAAACATCCCGGATCTGTGGAGAGATGTTCAGCTCACAGTAAGAATGCATGTTTTTCAAGGTCTTTGAGAAATAAAACTCATGTAATAATAGCATCATGTTACAAAAGTTTAACACCATAACATCTCAACAAAGTAAATTTCAAAAATCCTCTAGACCACATAAATTAAAATAATATCTGATGGTAGGGTAAGAAATACAAATGTTCACATTTTTTGCCACAAAACTTTTCACTTTTTTTGCTAAACTGTGTATATGGTGTAGGTAAATTAGCAGCTTTCTGGACAAAAAAGAAACAGCTAAATGTAAGTCTGTGCTGCCTTCAGTGGCCTCTGCGATCTCAAGTAGTCGGTGACATCACACAAGACTGCAAGTTTCTTATTTGAAGTGTGGATACTTGTTAGACCAATCACACTGTTCCTTATACCTCCAGACCCCGAACTATTTAAGGTTTTATTTTGCATTCCAGTCGCCATAGTCGGAACACCAGCGTCTGCACTTGTGTGGGGTACACTGTATGCATTAGTGAAGGCCTGAATAAGCTCGTGTAGTTTAAGCACAGTATTTGGAGCAGCGCAGGTTAAAGTGTGACTGATCTGTGAGCGACTGCCTCTCCACGGAGCCACTGGGGCCCAGGGTACTTGCTCAGGTTAGCCCACAGCAGAGCACCGAATCTGGGACACTTCAGCTCACGACAGGCCTCTGCTATAAGAGCTCCATCCAAATTTGTGGAAGTTGGCTCATTATAATTAGTTACATTAATTTACGTTATAGATTGTTTTACTATACATAAACATACAGTATAACTAACAAACAAAAGATACTGTACTTTTCAGAATAGTTTTATATATCGTACTTTTACTTATACTTGAGCAATACTTTTATAGGTTATACTTATTGGGAGCAGTGGTGAGAGAAGAACTAAATTTTGTTGCTTAAGTAAAAGTTCAGATACTGGAGCAAAAAATATTCAAGTATCACATGAAAAACCTTCTTAAGTAAAAGTATTAAAGTACTGTTTAAAAATGTACTTAAAGAGTAAAAAGTAAAAGTATTTTACTCAAACTTTGGGATCTAATAAAGCTTCAAGTGTACTTAATTATAAATTTAGGCATCTGTACTTTACTTAAGTACAGTATTTTACAACTTTTATATCGTTACGTTCCACCACTTATTGGGAATATTTGCATTTCTTGCTCCTAACCTTAGGTATAATTTTGTTTTTCTAATATTTCTGAGTTATTCTTTGGAAATACCCAAACGTTAGTTCATGTTTTGTCTGTCAGAATACATTTTATGTCCAAAGTAAAATAAAATAAAATACAGTAGGCCTTAGGGATGGAACAAGATCTCGTGCCACAAGATCTCGTGAAACAAAATTGCCACAAGATCGTGAGAAAAATGATCTTGTGAGATTTTTTTTCCAAGTGTTTACATTAGGGTAAGACAAAAAAGGGTTACGGGTTGGTGAGTTCCAAACAGCAGTGCTAGAATGGAAAATATGAAATCAAATAAATAAAAAATTGTGAGGCCAAAACGGGAAACTGAATCGCGAAATTTATATATTAGAAATCTCGTCTTGTCTCGTTCTCGTGGACCTTGTCTCGTATCTCGTCTCGTCTTGTGGAATTTGTGTCTCGTCCCATCCCTAAGAGGCCTATAGTGAACTGAAAATCGTGATATACTCAAAAGTTGTCCTAATTTAACTGGTCTAAATGGGGCACTTAGCCCACTTAACTACAAATCAACATGGTTCAATACCTGCACACGAGGCCCCAGTGTGCCCTTTAGTTTGTTTAAGGCTGAAAAACTTTGAGGAAAAAAATATCTGCTTGCATTTTTTTTTTTTCTTTGTATTAGACTTAGACTTAGACAAACTTTATTGATCCACAAGGGAAATTATTTGGACACAGCAGCTCAAACATCACAATATAAGAACAGAGAGTAACAAAAATAGATCGTGTAGCAAAAAGAGCAAGAGACAGGTGTCAAATGAAATATAATTATAAAAATAAAAATAAATGTATATGTACAAGTCAAAATAAAATAGAAAAATAAGTAATAAACTATAAAATAAACTATAAAATAAACTATAAAATCACAGCTATAAACAAAAGACAAGAACGACAGTGTAAATACTCTGCTGATTGACAGGGCATAAGGTTATCTGTTACTTAAGATTAAGTTGTACAGTTGTAGGGAGTATTATCTGTTACATAAGGGTGAGTTGTTGTACAGTTGTAGGGAGTATTATAGTATGAATGTAGTCCTGAATCTCTCACTGTTTGAGCGGAGCTGTAGGAGCCTGTTGGAGAATGAGCTCCTCTGTCCCTCTATAGTTGTAGGGAGTATTATCTCCTCTGTCCCTCTATAGTCTGGTGCAGTGGGTGAGTTGTTGTACAGTTGTAGGGAGTATTATCTCCTCTGTCCCTCTATAGTCTGGTGCAGTGGGTGAGTTGTACAGTTGTAGGGAGTATTATCTCCTCTCCCTCTATAGTCTGGTGCAGTGGGTGAGTTGTTGTACAGTTGTAAGGAGTATTATCTCCTCTGTCCCTCTATAGTCTGGTGCAGTGGGTGAGTTGTTGTACAGTTGTAGGGAGTATTATCTCCTCTGTCCCTCTATAGTCTGGTGCAGTGGGCGAGTTGTACAGTTGTAGGGAGTATTATCTCCTCTGTCCCTCTATAGTCTGGTGCAGTGGGTGAGTTGTTGTACAGTTGTAGGGAGTATTATCTCCTCTGTCCCTCTATAGTCTGGTGCAGTGGGTGAGTTGTTGTACAGTTGTAGGGAGTATTATCTCCTCTGTCCCTCTATAGTCTGGTGCAGTGGGTGAGTTGTTGTACAGTTGTAGGGAGTATTATCTCCTCTGTCCCTCTATAGTCTGGTGCAGTGGGTGAGTTGCTGTACAGTTGTAGGGAGTATTATCTCCTCTGTCCCTCTATAGTCTGGTGCAGTGGGTGAGCAGGAGTGTCCATGATGGAGAGCAGTTTGTCCAGTGTCCTCCTGTCCCTCACTGTGACAAAAGTTATTGAGTATACCGTAACATTTGACAGAAGACTAAAATATGAATGTTTTGTTAAGAATCACATGGAAAACCGAACATGTTTGTAGAGACTTAAGTGAAACAAATGCAGACACGACTCTAATTTGAGCATTTTTCTGAGCTTCACTAAAGCACTTTAAGCTTTTTGCACTTACCTACAAATGGTAAATAAACTAACCTAACCATTCTAATCAGGCCGTAGACGTGTTACTTTCTTTATGTTATTGATTCCATGGGTTTCTTATGTCTTATATTTGATTTACATGGTGCAATACCGACTTTATTTATAAAGCACTTTAAAACTTTACAGCTGGCCAAAGTGCTGTACGCAAACATAGAATAGACAAGGACAATCACAGTCAAAGTCACAATACAACTACTAAAAAACAAAGAATAAGATACTCAAGTTAATTAACAAGAACTGTACATCTCACTTGTCAAAAGCGAAAAAAAAAAAGTGATTTAAAAACAGGTACAGGTAAATGAAACAGATCTTTGGATGGTTTGATTGGGAGGTTGTGGTCAGGACACGCTTTCATCGAAACCTAAATGTTGACGGTTCAAGCGTCGCTCTGACCGGTATCATCATGTCCTTGGGCAAAACACTTTACTTACCTTCCTTTTGTACGAGTTCCCTTGTTTCCCTTTGTTTGTTTTGTTCGGCGGTCGCAGGGGCCGATGGCACAGCTGGGCAGCCTTGGTTCCGTCAGTCTACCCCAGGGCAGCCGTGGCTACAGTTAGTATGTTAGTAATCAAAAGCGTCTTTGAGAACCGGGGAAGTGTTATATGAAACTAATGAAGGGGTCAAGTACTATTATTTACACAGAAAAGTTACACAGTGCACCTCTATAGCAACCAACTGTCTGTCAAACCCACTATTTTAACAGAGATGGGTATGCTCAGATACATTTACTTGAGTAACTTTTTAAAGAAACTGGATTTTTCATTGTAGTGACAGTATTCTTTTACTCCTACTTCTGTATTTTTATTGAAGTAACAGTACTCTTACTTGACTTAAAAGCTGTGGTTCCTCTTCCCACTGTGAGTAAGTCTAAAGTGAAGCTTTATGTGGACAATCTGAAAGGATCTGAACGTTTGTGTTTCTCGCAGCGCTCCTTCAGATGTGATTTATCCAAGTCCAAATCTATTTAGTTTGTCTTTTTTGTGTCAATCCCTTGAAAACACCAGATTTTGTGCATTATTTAACAGTTTGTCCTTCGAATTACATTAACTTAAAATTATAAATGATGAGATGTTACGTCCCTGCGTCATTCTAGGCACAGTGATGACATCTCCACTGAGAAAAGTAGACTGAACGACCCCCCACCTGTAAAATTACACAGTGCAGAATGAGTCAAAAAGGTTCCGATTCATTCAGTTTTTACTTTCTTTTCTCATTTGTCCTGTGACTCGCGTGTCCACTCGCTTATTGTCAAACTCGATTGTGACTTTGTGTTTTTGAACAATAGTGACGTTCGCTTCTGTGGCGCGCGGGGTAAAGTCGCCTCATTGAAGTTGCCTATAGCCGTGGGCGACGTGATGCAGGAGGCCTATAGGCTCTGAGTCCATTCATGCCGCCGCAGTCTGCAAATAAAGAATAAAATAAACCCAACGGAGCCGGGAGAGACATGAAATCATGATTCATTCACATTTCCACTCCACAGGTTGGGCTCACTGGGCTGGGATTTGACGCGACACGCCTCCTGTTTGATGGGAGGCAGCCGACGTCACCCTGGCAGCGGAGGAGTGGATGGCCTCTGGAATAAAAATACATGAAGAGAATTGAGGCAAAGGAGAAGATTGCCCGCTCCAAAAAGCAAAAATACGGCGTTTTCACCGCGCGTAAAGCCACCATTTTGATCGCGATGGGCAGGGCAGCTCCTTAGCACCGCGCCTGGCTTCGTTTTCGCTGGGTTATGAGTGGATTTCTTGCAGTTTGGAGCAGACAGAGGCAGATAACTGTACTGTATCCCAGGCTAGCGGATTGGAGTGATATCCGCCATATTCTGAGTTACCACGCCCGGGAGTCGAGCCAGTGGAAAACACGGACAGCTTTCCTCCATGCACGTTTCTCTCGCCTTTTTCGTCTCCACTGGACACTAACCTGAGCGTGTGGGATATTTTAGCGGATAAACATTGTCGGTACCGTGAGAGGGAAGCCGGGGCACGGATGGCAACGCGTAACGAGGTCCCCCACGGCAGCAGCAGCAGCGGTATCGGCGGCGGAGGCGCAGCGGCACCGGGGATGGGTCTGGAAACAATCTGTTGATCATTTCGAGTTGGGAAAACAGATCACGCCAATTACGCGTAACAACTTTTAACTCCACGCGCTTTTGGACAAGTATTTGGAAGGTGTCCGAGGCCTGGGAGACAGGGGGGAGGGGGGAACCTATCATAAATATATCTGTTTTTCGCTGGACTCATGATAAGGGCGTTATTTTGTTGCATATAGGCTTGAATGTGCACGCCACTTCGCCATAACCAACAGGCCAGGGTCGGTTCGCTGTGAAAAACTAGATGAATCGCAGCTAAGGGGCGTTGGATCGGACGAGCAGCCCTAAACGCGCGTGTGTTTGGTTTAAAAAAGACACGGAAAGACAATAACATGACCCTGGAGTCCATTATGGCTTGTTGCCTCAGTGAAGAGGCCAAGGAAGCGCGGAGAATCAACGACGAGATCGAGAGACAGCTGCGCCGAGACAAGAGAGACGCACGCCGCGAACTCAAACTGTTGCTTCTGGGTAAGGAACTATGGCACTACCGCCGACACGGGCAAAGCAGTGGGGTGAGAGGAGGAGGTGGAGGAGGTGGAGGTGGTGGAGGAGGTGGAGGAGGAGGTGGAGGAGGTGGAGGGGGTGACAACACCAGAATTCCTCTCACCAAAAATACCTTTGTGGGGTTGGGGGCAGAGAGAGACGCGGCCAGGGGTTTCCCACCTGAAGGAAAGTTGACAGATTGAAATGGGCGCAGCTGAAATCAAAGCTGCCTTGTCCTGGTTTGATCCTGGGTTTGATCCTGGGTTTGTCCCGCTGCAGACCTGTTGATTTAGTCCAGTTCTGGTCCTGGTTTCGTCTTGGTTTTGATGAGGTGTGTGTGAACGCAGAATGTGCAGTAATTAGTGCCACGCATGGACGTAAACAGGCTGTATGTCTACAAGCCCACAAGACCATAGTCCACCCACTCTCCACGGGTTCAAAATGATGAAAAAGTAGCACCGTTGCCATAGCGATTGACAATTTAAAGGTCCTATATTACGTAAAATTAACTCTTGTGAGCTTTTATTCATGTTAGAACATTGTTACCTCCTCAAAATCGTACCCAGAGTTGTGTTTTGTTTCATTCACACATGTTTGAGTAACACTTTATTATTAGTCAAAGCTCAAAACGCTCTGTTCCACCTTGTGATGTCATGTAGTGGTAGTTTTCAAGTGAACCGCTGCGTTTTACCTTTAGTTCAGTAGCGCGTCCTTTGCTGAAATGATCAAACTGATTCTAGTGAAGGTGTATGGAGTTAAAAAAACAAAACAAAACACAGTGGAGCACTTCCTGTATTACCGCATGACATCACAAGGTGGAACAGAGTGTTTTCTGTTTGAGAAAAGAACTCGGCCTAAACGTGCAGGGTTTGAATGAAACAAAACACAACTCCAGGTCTGTTTTTGATAAGGAAACACCATTATAAAGAAATAAATCAGAAAAGTACAGTAATATGGGCAAAATATTAGATCTTTTGAATTGTGAAAAGTCTTTATACAATGTCACCGATAACATAAAGCCGAAACCAATGAATCAGCTACAGACAGAGCATGGCATAACACTAGCAATAAAGGGTACTAGATTCCTATTGGCTACTAACTGTTCAGCCCCATTGACAGTTTGGACAGTTGAATTTGACTTATTTTATTTATTTCCCTTTTACAAAGCTTGTCATTTATTACTGAGACTTGATCCGTGTTCCGTGGGGTTGGGCAATACTGATAAATCTCACTGTTTGTTTTGCATTGTAAGGTTGGCTTCATTCCAACAGTATTAAACCAATCCGTCATAAATGTAAAAAAAAAAAAAAGCAGAAATATGACTTCTTAGTTATTACTTTAATTTGATGAATTCTAAGTATTCTAATTTTGTACATTTCCTGAAAACCTGTGAGGAACTTGACATTTTAGGGGAGTTCACATCCACCCGAGAGGGAGTATTAGTAATTAAGAGATGCACTATACTTTTAGGTCAATATTTACTTGGACAAATTGGTAACTTTCTCTTATCTTTTTGTAGTGCGTTAATATTTGAGTTATAGAAAGTCGTATAACATTTCATGGCTTATTACAGAAACTACTGCTGCTACTACTATATAAATTAATAGGAAGAGGGTCCAATTCTGGGCCCCTAAGACAGTTGGGTCCAGGATGTTTATGTTTTAAGTCTAGTTCATGCGAGGTTTTCCTGTGATAATCCTGCTTTAGGGTTATTGTGTTTAAAAATAGTGTTTAGTGTAACGTCTTAACCTGCGCAGACCCTGATGCTTTCATTGATACTTCATTCATACTAATAGACTTAGGTAGGTTATAGGTTGTTATCTGGCATGTCTGGAATGTTCCGCAGTATGGCATTAAACCTGTTCACGCGTGGGGCAGGTGCTGCGGAGTGGAGAGCGCAGATTGTCAGTTTGACCGCTGCCTCGGCCCATGCACCGAAAAACCACAATATTTGAATAATTGCCGCTGTAGCGCGAGGAAACAAATGATCCTAGAGGAATGTGAAAGAGTTGATGTGGTTTAGTGCCTGTGCCCCGAACTCACCACAGCAAAGATCATTTAAAGCTGCACTGTGTCATTTTTCTGTTCGAGGACCTGCCACCTGCTCCATGTCCTGTCTCAATGGAGATGTTATTTGGCATGTTTGTTCCAGAGTACGGCATTAAAGCTATCCACTTCCACGAGTCAAGCAGTGACACCAGGCCAAATTATAGATCAGATCTGTGGAGAGGCGACCCCACCCACAGTAAGAATGTATGTATGTGTATTTAAGTGTTAAACACAAGGTAGATAAGTAATTAAAAAGAAAAAGAATAAAAAGGGCACGATAGCAGAGTGGCTGACACACCTGCTTTACAGCAAGAAGGTTCCAGGTTCGACTCCCGGGCCTTTCTGTGTGGTGTTTGCATGTTCTCCCTGTGTCTGGGTGGCACTTCTGTTTCCCTCATAGGGTGACCAGACGTCCCTATTCACCCGGGACAGTCCCATTTTTGAGCCCCCTGTCCCCTGTCCCTGCAGATTTATCCAAACCATTGATTTGTCCCAGTTTTATACAAGAAATGTCCCAGGTGTCCCTATTTTTGACTAATTTTATACCTGCCAACAGTAAAGAGAGGCATAAATTGTCATTTGTTTAGGTAAAATAGAGAAAAGCTACTTAAAAATGACCAAAACACAAAGAAAATGTGACTATACTGACACATGTTTGTCATGGATGGGCCGAGTTCAGAACGATTTTCCTAAATTAGGCACTCGTTTCACAATTTTATTATTACCAGTCATCACAAACCGGGGGTGTCCCAGTTTTTGATTTTGAAAATCTCATCACCCTATTCCCCCATCAACCCAAAACACGCACAACAGGTCAAATGCTGCAGCTAAGACCAGCTCCTGATCAATAAAGTTAACCTTAATGCCATGCTATGGAACATTTCAGCCACAGCAATAACATCTCCATGGAGACAAGCAGATGGATCCGCCAGAGAAGTGACATGGTGCGTCTTTAAATATCAATTAGAATTTCACCAAAATGGAACATCTCTGATTCGTTCTCCAAGAAATCAAACCCGCGGCCTTGGCTAACATCATGGGTATTAGAAGCTACTTTAGCATTAGCGTAGCGCGGCTGAGAGCTTTTCTGTGTGATATTGCGGCTAAATGGCTTTTGGTGGTCTAGTATTACTGAAAACAACAGCGTTATCGTTTCCGCCGCTAATTCCAGTTCAGCGCTCTGCCTCTTAAAAGCCACAGTGGGTGTAGCTGTTAGCCTGTTAGCATCCACCCCGTGTGTGCGAGTCTCTTAACCGGGGATCCCTGATTATCAGACAGCACCCAGCCCTAAGAAAACATTTTCATCAAGTATATTTAAAGTACACGTCCTACAAAATGAGTAACAGCTTACAGCCATCATAAAAGAGATAAAGGATCTATATCAGCTGGGCCTGTTACGATAACAACAGTAAAAGTACAATGTATTACTACAGAAAAGTAAACGATAATGTTGAAAACGACTGGCTTTTTTCTTAGTGAACCACATTTTAAGACGTGACCAGCTTTTAAACACTTTAGTAGTGAGTTCTACCGTCTGTAATGTGTCATAGATGTTCATTATTTTACCAACTACAGCTCAAATGTAACATAGTACTGGATTTCAGGTGATTTTTAGATTCTATAGGCCAAGGCTAGACGTCCCTGTTTACCCGGGACAGGCCCAGTTTTGAGCCCCCTGTCCCAGCAGATTTATCCAAACCCATTGATTTGTCCCAGTTTTATATAAGAAATGTCCCAGGTGTCTGTATTTTTGACTAATTTTATACCTGCCAACAGTAAAGTAAGACATAAATTGTGATTTGTTTAGGTAAAATACAGAAAAGCTGCTTAAAAATGACCAAAACACAAAGAAAATGTGACGATACTGACTCAAATTAGTCATGAATGGGCCAAGTGCAGAACAGTTTTCCTTAATTAGGCGTTTGTTTCACAATTTTATTGTTACCAACCACTACAAACCAGGGTTTTTGAAACGCTGGTCACTATAGGCCAATGATATTTAATACAGACGGGGGCAGCTAAAATTAATATTGTTAAAATGCAGATTGTGTTTTTAATACATATTTTTTAATACTTGGGTCTAGTTGCTAAAATAAATGATCAGGTTCAACATCTGTGAATTTACAGTTTTTCTTATGTTATTAATAGGAAGAACTCGTCACATTCTAGAAAATTAAAACCACCAATAGATTTAAATAAAATAAAACAATTCCTTATGACTGGAAAAAATGTATGTGGTAATTATTAAGACTAAAAACTATTGTTCTTTGCATCATTCTAATGGTTGTGTATTTCCAAACACCTTGATAAACAAAACGAACACTACTAAAAAAATCATATATTGAATTATAAATTGATTTAATAGTCCTAATAACAAGGTGTCCCGTCACGATAACTCATTCAGAAGCACTATATATTGTTACAGAGTTATACTGCGATAAACGATAATATTGAAACTACTTTACGCCACTGACAGAATAGAAATAAAGCAGGATAATCCCAGTAAACCATTTTTCAATAGACGTATTTAAAGGCTTGAGCTGCGGCAAATAAAAAGCGGAATGAAGCAACAGAACCACAGAGTTTATTCTACAGCTCAAAAATGTAACTAATTACAGCTAAAATGACAAAAAAAGAGCACAGACATGATAAACCTTAAGACAAAAATATATTATTCCAGCTCATTTATTGAAATATAAGTCGATTATAGTAATTATCGTGACAGGCCTACGTGTGGCGCTCACAGGAACATGGCTATTGTAGGAAAAAAAAAATCAACAAGGCTATAAACTTGACGCTCCATCAATGTGTTTTTGTAAGAATGCCTCAAAAACACCGTCAGAAATGAGCAAAAATAAAAAAGTTCGTAGACTGTCTGTGCGGGTGACCGAGGCGTAAGTGTTCACTGTATTTCCACAGTTAAAATCACGATAAACAGTGATTTTTAAATTACTTTATGCCACAGACATGACGACCCAAAGCCAGATAGTCTCTTTAAACCTTTTTCTAAATGAATCTCAAGGTGAGGGTTTAGATATAAAACTTTAATGTTGTGGTTTATTGTCAGAAATAACGCCATGATTTAACATTTATTCACGATTATTAACACCGGCGCCAAACAACAGTGAGATTATTAATTTTCTAACCTGTTACAGTGTGTGACCTGGTTTATGAAATGAAACTTTCTGAGTAATAAGTAAAGTTGAGGTGGTATAAACTGCCAGATGAATGGAGCTCAACAGTGTTTGCCCGTTCTGGTTCTGGAAGTAAATTTTCCAGTCATTTTTCCCACAGACTTTTGTAAAAATTAAAATATTAAGACATTGTGGAGGCCAAACGAGCTACGTGCTAACTAATATTCATAACACGGTTGTTTTAAAGCCAAAAAGTACATTTAAAACACAAGATTCAGCCAAATGCTCTAATAACTTGCTGGTTTATAAAGATTTAGAAACAGATTTTAAACAAAATTGCAGGTCTTGTGGTCGTCAGCCTGAGCATCTCACAACTGCAGCTTTTTTTGGAAAGTCTATGGGAAAAATGTATGAGAAATTTACTTCCAGAGGGTGGGCGGACACTGTTGAGCTCCATAAACACTTACTTGTAGTTTATTCCTGAACCGATTCAATGGAAAATACTTAATTTTGCTTCTACAACTGTCACTAATGATACGTTTTTTGCTTTTACGAGAATATTGTGGCCTGAATAATCCTGATTATCGATTAAGACCATAACCTTGACGTCCATCACGGGCTGTTTGTCTCCACGGAAATGTTCCTGCTTTGCCTGGAATGTTTCACAGTATGGCATTAAACCTGTAAATCTCCCTGACCTGAACACGAGCAGGTGAGAGCGCGGGACCCTGTGATCCGATTGGCCGCCCTGGTCCGGACCTGTGCGGAGGGGCGGAGTCTGAGGCGCTGGGGCCAAAGTCTGCTGTTTATGGGAGCAAAACACACAGAGTCCCGCTCCGCTCCACACTGGCAATGATTACACACAAACACTAGAGTCTTTACCATAGATCTATACATAGGGTCTCATTGATACCTCGCAGCTGGGGTGTGATGCTAACTGTAGGCACTGCTTTGTCTGAAGCTCTGTCACTCATGAAGACTTTAATCTGACCAGAAAGAGATGATTTAGTTGGAATTACAACAGGTGAGCTGATTTGTGCTGTTAAACAAGTCCCTCTCACATAAAATTACAATAGCCAACAGTTTTTCAGTTAGTCACTCGTTTTTTTGTTGAAAATCAAACTCCTAAACAAGGCCATGAACGCTCGTATTGATCACAGGCTCCTGTAAATGTTTTGTTTAAATCCATTTTGTTTTTTTCCTGCATTTTCAGACTTTCAGACTGTTTTTGACAGTGTTTGCTAATGTGTGCATTGTCACCACGGTAACTGCTGAACATTCCGCCACAGACGTACATGCAGAACACCCACAGCGTGATGTCTCTGCAGAGTATTAATTAATTATAAAACCGTAACATTTCTGCGTTGTTTGGTCGATTAATCCTTCGATGGTGTATTTGTCGACCAATATTTGTATTAGGTGACTAATCATTGTAGAATGTATGGTGTTAGCTGGCTTTATCTGCCTTTTTACATAGAAATACAGTTTCCTGGTACATTTCTGTTTAAAATAGTTGTTTTTGCTTGCACTAGTCTTGTGAGTGTAGTTTGGGCTCAGATAAACGATGGTCAAAAATAATAGTTTTGACCGTTTTTGCCATGCCCCATTTTAGTCTGCAAACTGGTCAATTGGTTATCGGAAAATCGACTACAGCCATAAATATTTGTAAGTCATCTTTGGTAGAATTTATGGAGCTGCTCATTTAATTAAAATAGCGATTATGAACTCATGAAGGCCGCATTCGTTTAGGTAATGTCCTCAGCAAACACTAAAATGTCCTTTTTTATGAGAGAAAAGCTGCAAACTCCACATATTCTGAAATGCCTGGGGTTCATGGATTATTTTAGCAGCTCATATTTCAGTCTTCTCTCATTAATGCTCCAGGATTAAACTTTAAAATACGTAGATTATTTATTATTTTGTTCCTCGTACAACACAATATTGATCTGAACTGGCTTGATGATGGATGGGTTCCTCTTCATAGTGGCATTAAACCGTACACTAACTCCCGTCCTCCTTTAAAGGGCCCATTTTGTGCTATTTTCTGATCTGTTATAATGTTGTTTCCTCATCACAAACAGACCTGGAGTTGTGTTTTGTTTCATTCACACATGTTTAACACACAACAAACCCTTTGAGTTCTTCTCTCAAACAGAAAACTCTCTTCTCCACCTTGTGATGTCACGTGGCGATACAGGAAGTGCCCCACTGTGTTTTTAAACTCCACACACCTTCACTAGAATCATTTGGGTAACTTCAGCCCTGGAATTGCTCACCTCTACTGAACGAAATGTAAACGGTAGCCGTTAACTGCAAAACTGAAAGCTGAAAACGACTGCGTCATGACATCACAAGGTGGAACAGAGCGTGTTGAGCTTTGAAGATGTAGACAGACGTAATGCGGGATGACTCAGACGTGTGTGAATGAAACCAACACAACTCCAGGTCTGTTTTCAATGAGGTAACGACATTCTAACATGGCTAAAAGCTCACAAGAGTCAATTTCGTGTAACATAGGAGCTTTAATAAAATAATTAACTGACTAATAAAAAAAAAAAGTCAATAAAACAACTCGCTACAGCCTTTACACTTGAGCAAATATCACGATTTTTCACGTTTATTTATTTTTTGTTGCATTTCTCCTTTTTGTCTGTCTTATTCAGTTGTTTTCCTTGGCACAAGTAGAGGCCTGCGTGTGTGTGTTAGTGTGTGTGTGTGTGTGTGTGTTTGTGTGTGTGTGTGTGTGTGTGTGTGTGTTAGAGAGCCCACAGAACCAGACAAACCAGATGTTCCTTTGTGTAACCATGGGTGACACTTCACTACAGCGAAACATCTCAGCCGTGGCATACAGCTGTGGGGAATGCGGAGTCACTTTGTGTTTATGACTGGCCCGTAGAACAAAACAAGTTGAGCACTTTTTTGCGTATTGATCACACTGTGTAACTTTTTGGTTGGGTGGTCCGTCACCTGCCAGCAACAACAACAGAAGACAGACTTTACATTATATACATTAAGGTTTGTAAAGCTGTAAAAGTTAGAAGGCCTCGTAAAAGCAGATTACGGGGTGACGCATAACTCCTGTCTGTAAGAACACAAACACACAAACCTGTACAACAACAAGTCAACAACATCTTATACAAGAACCTGTAAGAATCACATTTCAGGACATGTTTGTACAGATCTAAACTACAGGGTTAGCCGTTTCATGTGTAACAAAACAAGAGATTTTGTTGTTTGCGGAGGAAAATACGGTGCTTCAAAAATTGCAGCGATGTGCTAATAGGCTCTATTCACACTTTTACCGGAAGACGTTTGGAAACATGTGGATAACGACTTCAGGTGTACTTCCCGACACTGGGCATGTGATAAAACCGTGGATTCGGCAGCAGCGACTTCACAACCTGACAAAGATTTCCATGGGGGACGTGACTCTAATCGGATCATCGACGTCACTTACAGGCAGCTGGTTGGAACTGTTGATCTGCCGAACATGACGGAACGCTACAATGACATCTTTTATTTATTTATTTTTTATTAAATTAGACAAATTATAATGCACAAATGAATAGGCAATTTATAAAAGGAAAAAAGAAAGAATACAATGACATCTAGATGAAAAAAAAAGGGCCATTTTCTCAGCTTTCTCAGATTTTGTCAGAGAGATCACTGACAGAGCCCAAAGGAAGTCGTCATCCGCATGTTTCCGGTTCAAATTCCGATTTCGATATGATTGGGATTAATCTTGCTGCCCTCTAGAAGCCTACAGTCAATATATTTGACCTTGTATAAAAAATGTCAATGTACAGTAGAAAATATCTTTACTGGGGAAAGGCACATTTTGCTCAAATACGTGGAAAAAATCTGGTACAGGGTCTAAACTCGACAAATGTGTGGTAAAAGTTAACCTCTGTGTTTTCAGTGACTAGTCTTTGTACATACAAGCGTTTCACCACAGCGCGAGTGTAGCTGGCGATGGTGTCAGTATATCTGTTTTTACAGCGATTATTCACCACCGAAATGTTGGTTCCAGTCAGGAAATCGTCTCCTCTTCATTGGATTTAATCAGATTTTCAGCCAAAGCCCATTAGCTCCGATAACAGTGGAGAAGAGAGTGCTTCCACAGATGAGCTGTGCCCACCACTTCAGCTCTGGAACACACAGGGCCAAACTGTAACACCGGGTTCGACCACGAGCAGTGTTTAGATTTTTAATTTGAGCCAAATTTTGTACCAAGAGAGAGACAGTGGAATCTTAAATTGTTAGAACTGAGCAGTTGAAAAATTATGGATTGGAAATTGTCAGAAAAATGTGATTTTTGTTGTTTTTGCAATGTTTTTTTTTTTTAAAGTTAAGTTTGAGCTGTTCCCATTCCTCACTTTCTTAACACATTCCAACTACTGAATTCTTGAAAGAGTTCATACTCAGGCCGCACGGTTTTGGGAAAGAAATGGAAATGTGATTTTATTTGAGAGAATACTGCAATTATGATTTATGTTTCAAAAAGTAGGATCGTGTACACATAGTATCGTACAATAGTATAGTACAAGATGTTTGGAGAGGTCTAAACTACAGATATAATAAGAGGACACTTTACTTTACTTTCTATTCTCTAAGTAATTGTAGCTTTTGTGATTTCATAACATCTCAGACTGTGATTTGAGCTCTAAAGTCTCCGTGGAGGCGTTCCAATCAGAGGGACAGTCGGCTCGACCGTTTCCGCTGTAATATAATGTCTTAGGTTTGAGGAGTCGCGCTGAAATCAATAAATCCTGACAGATCCGGCAGGGAGCTTGTGTGTCGGTGCTGATGCTAATTTTGGAGCCTAATAAATATTTTAATAAATCGCCACAGACTGAAATAGTCTACACCTAAAAATACTTGTGTCTTCTTTAAAACAGAATTAATTTTGTTGTTTTAATAGAAGTTAGCATTAGCTCTTACGCACACAGACGTATTTTTGTAAAAGTAAAAGTGTCCTCTGGTCTTCAGTTTTCACATTTGTAAAGTGTTTAACATGTCCTCAGTGACGTCCACCCACAGCTCTTTGTCATAGCCGGACCTGTCAGGATTTATCAATTTTTAGTGCGACTCCTCAAACCTCATAGACGTTACGTTATAGTGGAAATGATTGCGCAGGCTGTCCCTCTGAATGGAACTTGTGCACAGAGTAGAGTGACCAGACGTCCCTATTTACCCGGGACAGTCCCGGTTTTGAGCCCTGTGTCTCCTGTCCCAGCAGATTTATACAAAAACAGTGATTTGTCCCAGTTTTACTCAAGAAATGTCCCAGGTCTTCCTATTTTTGACAATTTGATCCCTGCCAACAGTAAAGAGAAGCATAAACTGGCATTTGTTTCAGTAAAATACAGAAAAGCTGCTTAAAAATCACCAAAACACAAAGAAAATGTGACTATACTGACTCACATGTTAGTCATGAATGAGCCGAGTGCAGAACAGTTTTTTTAATTACTCCCTTTTTTCACGATTTTATTATTACCAACCACCTCAAACCGGGGGTGTCCCAGTTTCTGATTTTGAAAACCTGGTCACTCTAGCACAGAGACAACTGCAATATATATTTTGCAGCCCGAGTTCATGAGCACGTTTCGTAACTTCAGCTTCAAGTTTTAGCGTCACAACACTGCAACAACAACCAGCCTGCTAACAGCACACCATTGCTCTGAATTTATATTATATCGAAGTGTGACAAATTCAAAATGATCAGTATTCTAAGAACCAGGGCTGCAAGATTAATCACAATCAAATCGAAACTGCACTTTGAACGGACACGTCTGTACAAACCTGTTCTGAAAGGTGATTATTGTATTAGTTTGTCATTTCATATCTTGTCTCTCATATCTCTTATTTCATACTTTTTTGTTTAAAATGTAAACTTTGAACAGAATCTCATTTTTTAAAACACAAACGCAAACCTAACTGCAGTCGCAAAGCTTGTCAGAGAACTCGAAATGAGATATATGAACCGTTGTGCCTGTCTCCTGAGCCTGAAGTTTGAGAGTAGCGTGTATTGGGGTTAAACGTACTGAATTGTATTAAAAAAGGCCTGATTATTAATAGCCACGTCCCATTATCTGATATTGAGGTTCCAATCCGTGTTAAATAAATCAATTATCAAACAATTATCACGTTTGCTTCAGATTTAATGAATTCGTAATGACTTAATTAGTAAAGTAGTGCAGTATCCTCAGGTGCCCGTAGGATCTAGTTTATGGCGACTGTCCCCCTTTTGTTCAGACTGTTGTTGGAGCATTCGGTGATTTAAAAGATCATAGTTTTCACAGAAGTATAAACGCCCCGGTACCTGGTTAATGTCCACGATCAGAATGTTAAAGCTACAGTATGGAACTTTCGGGAGATGGCGCGTCACCTGTGTGAGTCCGTCGAAATAGAAAGTTGAAGCCATACTTTGGAACATTCTTCATGGGGATACATTTTAGGTTTAATGCCATATTGTGGAATGTTATAGCCCAAGGAACGACATTGCCATGGAAACAAGCAGGAGACCCTTCTCTAGGACAAATAAGAGTCAGGTTTGTGGAGATGTGAGCCCATTCGCAGCAAGGACACTTATTTTTCTGTGCAATAAACGCACACCCAAATGAGAAGAAGAAAAAAAAAAAAGTTTTAAAGTTTTAATTTTAGTCTATTTTTGGGCTAAAAGTTACATATTCTGGCTTTAATTACACGTATTGATACTAAAGATATCTTATTTACCTGTCTTGTTTTTATTCACTTACTGTGTTTTTATTTCTCAAAAATGCCATTAACAAACATGTATTCTTTCTGTGAGGGGGTCGTCTCTCCGCAGATCTGCTTCGTAACTTGTGGTGTCGACAACTTGCCTCCGTAGAGATGGAAAAGTTTAATGCCACGCTTTGGAACATTCCAGGCAAAGCAATAAGCGGGTACAAAATAATATTGTGCACGTTTTTAAAATAATTGATATAACTGATGGGGTTAAACGGTTCTGGAAGTTTGAGATGTTTTAAAATAGAAAATCTGTTTCAATTTTAAACATGTCCAGGAGAATTATTTGAGAGAAGAGAAAAATTTGAACTGGTATCTAACTAATACAAAAATCCTATGTATTTCAGAACATGTTTGTAGCTAAATCGAAACTACAGGGTTAGAGGGAATTGAATTAAAGCTGCATTGGTGAAGGATCCGTCAAATGCTTTTCTCCATGGGGATGTTACTGCTTCGTCTGAAATGTTTCACAGTATTAAACCTTTCTATCTATAGACCAAGTTACAGGTCAGATCTGTGGAAAGGCGACGAAGCTCACAGTCAGAATGCCTGATTTTCTAGGTGTTTTTGAGCTATAAAACCACCTGTAATTGAATAAATGTGAAGTTGAGCTGTTTAATGTCATATTGTGGAACATTCCAGATAAAGCAATGACATCTCCATGGAGACAAGCATTTGACAGACCCTCCACCAGAAAAGCTACGCAATGCACCTTGTAACTAAAAAATAATTCCAGCAGAGGACACGATTTTGAATAATTTTGCTAATTGTGGCCATTCAAATTACAATTACGATTTCATTCTGATCAGTATTGCATCGAAATACATTGAATTGAAAAATTGTAATGTGTCTGTCTTCTTTAGCGGTGTTTGTGGAGCAGAGGAGGTCTGCGCTCTTACGGTTTCATAAGCCTCCCAAAGTCCAGGGCTGGTTTTCTTTGAGCTTTTAACACACAGCTGTAATAGGCAGAGGAAGTCGTAAAGATGCCATTTCATCTCCTCTGCATTAGTGAGACTTTTAAACATGTTTGTGTTGTTAAAAGCCCCACCGTCGAGTCGGATTATTATTTCAACCCAGATAAAACTCGCCTGGGTGATATCGGGGAATTTTTCTAATCGATGCAGCTCGCGATTGTGACGTCAGAATTTTCAGTTAAAGGCGAGTGGTGTGACTTTTCCGGGGGAGGTCTGTCAAATGCTTTTCTGTGTCGAGATGTTATTGCTTTGTCTGGAATGTTTCACAGTATGGCATTAAACCTTTCTATCTGCATGGAGACCAAACCAGACCAAGTTACAGGTCAGATCTGTGGAGAGGCGACCCCGCTCACAGTCAGAATGTCTGTTTTTCTAGGTATTTTTGAGCTCTAAAACCACCTGTAATTGAATAAATGTAAAGTAGAGCTGTTTAATGTCATACTGTGGAACATTCCAGGCAGAGCAATGACGTATCCATAGAAACAAGCAGGTGACGGACCCCCAACCGAGAAGTTACAAATTACAAGTTGAATGGATGGAAAACCAACGCTCTGAAATCTGTTTATAATTGTGATTTTTGTATTCGTTCAGGAGTTCATATTTCAGTCTTCTCTGTAGGGATGCACCGATTCAGCTCTTCCAGTTCCGATACCGATTCCGATACTATGGCTTTAATTATCTGCCGATACTCGATATCAACCAATAGCAGTGCAGAGACATTCATTTCCTTAAGACAAAAATAAAATAAGACAAAACTGATCCAAATGTGTAGAGTAGCTGCTATTTATCCGTCAAGTAACGAAACAACTGTAAAAATTAAAGTTCAAACATGAGACTTTCTTACCCCAATAAGACCTGTAAATAGTAAATAAATCTCATTACATCAATTGGCATGTCCAACCAGGATATCAGCTGAAGTTATTCGATACCAGTATTTAGGGCCGGGTACCAAAACTTGGTTCCAAATAGGAACCGACTGAAAAGATTTGTTCTGTGCCAACTTTCAGTTCCTTGGCTTTAAAAGTATTTTGTTAATAATACTGGCCATTAATTTACATAAAAAAATAAAATAAAAAATACAGGCACAGAAAAAAGAACCGTTCAGGTGGTACCACAGATCCAACAGTATTTTTTGCTTGTAAAAATATGAACTTGACATGAATATTAAGGATGTAACGATATCCAGATTTGTCGATACGATATTTTCACGATATGGCTCTCACGGTATGATATTTATTGCGATATTTTGTAGAGGCTAACAAAATTGCAACTATACGACTTTTTCCTTTCTAAATACCTTGACAAGCCTTTGGTTCTGTCGTAAAGCAAAGAGTTAAGATTTAAAAGTGCTCTTAAGTTATTTGCTCGTGTAAATTGGACTGAAACAGAGCAAAGAATTATGGTCCATGTAGCAAGGAAAGCAAATTCGATATATTGTGATGGCCAACGATCTTGAGACTTTTGACGATACGATATCACGACATTTCGGTTATTTTTACAGCCCTAACGAATATGAATATGAATACGAACAGAATCCAACAATTAAAACATAAATCGAAGCGTAATCGCAGTCAGAAAAATCACCATTCAGTATTTTGCCATAGTTGTTAAGCCCGAGTTGGCCTAATGTTACTTTTGTACGTTTTGGCTAATTCTGCACTACTGAAGAAACATGGACAGAAACATGGAAGATTTCCATGGTAACGGTTGTTTTTTTTGGTTTTGTTTTTGGATTTAAGTTCCATCACAAGCTCTGCATCGGAGAACTTGCCCAATAAATCAGACCATAACTTTTTCATCTCTTTGCGCTCATGGTTCATTCACAGTTTGGCGTCAGATTCGTCTTTTGGTGCACTGTGTAACTTTTTGGGTCTGCCTCCTGTTTTGCCCGGGCAAGTTTTAATGTGGCTGCGCAAGTTTTTAATTAATATTTACACTACCAAAAGTCAAAAGTTTGGACACACCCTTTCCTTTAATGGTATTTTTTTTTTCTTTGTTTACTACTTTTTACATTTTAGATTCGTACAGAAGACGTCAAATATATGAAGCAAGATGTGTGGAATTATGTAGTAAAGTAAAAATAAGTGAAATAACAACATATTTTTAAATTTTAGATTCAAATTCCTCACAGTATCCCTTTGCTTTGTGGACAGCGCTGCAAATCCTTGGCCTTCTCCGAATTATTTGCATTATTAGCTAGCCTGGACTCAAATATGGCTCTCCGGGGGCAAATAATTACCCACCTCTGGTCTAGAATGTTCCACAGTATGGCATTAAAACTAGCTATCTACATGGAGACGAGCAGGTGACGCCACTGGGGTTGTAGACTCATTTAGTGGATTAATCAATGTGTTTTTTTAGTCTGATTTGATTAAAAGACCAATTATTTTATTAAGATTTGAAGGATTTATATCGACAGCAGACGGGAGGAAGCATGGAGTCATCTAGAGTTTTTGGAGCGACTGTCTGCCTTTTCACTCATACTGTTTACTTGTACTTCTGTGTACGTAGTAGTTTTTTTTTTGCAAGATCTTAACAGTACGGAGATGTTTGACTAGTGCAATGCCTCCTTTTAGTTGATTCATCGATGCACAGGACATGTTTTGAGAATTTGTTTTGTAAATTACAGCCCGCTCACAGTAAGAATGCATACTTTTTGTCAATAAAATCAGGCCCCAGTGTTGTCACGATATTAAAACCTCAAACCCTTTTTTGATACTAAGACACAGATGTGATGATGATGCTGATTCCGATGCCACAATTTCTTTAGACAATAGAAAGTGATTTTTAACTTTACGTCATAGTACTTCTTTTATATTCCCGTAGGAGCTTATATCTGTGTACTCCCTCAGTGGTCCAGGTCGGTTCCACAGTGGTCCATGGGCGTATACTCGTCTTTTTGCTCTTATACTTGTTCTGATGCAGCTCAAGATCATTTTAAAGCTGTTCATTTCTTTCCTGTTACTTTTGTTAGTATCAATACCCGCTCAAATAAGTTTCTAGTTTTAGAATCAATTGGTATCTGATTTTGGATACTTTTGACAAGCCTCATACGCCTTTATATGTGAGTAATAGTGTTGGTTTCATATGTCGTGTTTCTTCACATACTTGTTTTGAGTTCAAACCCACTGGTCGAGATTATTCACCGCCTTGTTTCCTGTTTATGACTCTATATTTAGATGTGCTGGTGTAAAGCTTGAACGGCTCTCTGGGTTTAAGGTGCGTTTGGCTGGAGGCGTGTGGGCGTGAGGCAGGAGGCAGGTCTGGAGCTCCACACAGCCAGAGGAGCAGAGCCGGGCACCGCCAGTCCTGCTCTGGGGCTCTGTGGAGAATTAGACGTGTTTAAAGGTGCACTGTGGAACATTTCTAGAGAAGGTCCCCCACCACACTGTCACCATGGAAATGTTATTGCTTTGTCTAGAATGTTCCACAATTTAGATTAAACCTACCAGTCACGAAGGAGACAAGCAGGTTACAGACTACGCTACGTTACAGTTCAGATCTGTGGAGAGTCGCCCTTATTCACAGAAGGAATTATTGTATTTTTGAGCAACAGAAACACCCGTAATGAATAAATGCTAGATGGATCTGTTTAAAGTTATATCATAGCAATAACATCTCCATGGAGACAAACAGGTAGCGGACCCTTCATCAGAAAAGTCATTGTGCATAAAATGAACCATGAGATGGCATTTTAAACATCAAGTTTGATTCCAGCTTAAAAGACTGGAACTTTCTTTCAAATGTATTTAAAATATAAACATAAAAATGAAAAAATAGTATTACACTATTTTCTGATCTGTTCTAATGTTGTTTCCTCATCAGAAATACCTTTGTACTGCAATAAGAGCTGATTAAAAGTGAAAGTGGAAGGGAATGAAACTAATGAGTTTGTAGAGGGATATTTCTGCTTTTTTGTGTTCAAGTTTACTGTGGTTTCACATTTGTCTGATGCGTAAAGGTCCTATATTACACAAAATTGACTCTTGTGAGCTTTAAGATATTTTAAAAATTGACCTCCTCAAAAACATGTCTGGATTTGTGTTTTGTTTCATTCACACATGTTTGAGAAACCCTTTGTTATTCGTCTGTCTACATCTCCAAAGCTCAAAATGCTCTGTTCCACCTTGTGATGTCACGTAGTGCTAGTTTTCAAGTTGACAGTTACCTTTTACCTTTAGTTCAGTAAAGATTGGTAATTCCAGGTTTGAAATTATCCAAATTATTCTAATGTAGGCGATTGGAAGGTGCAGTGAAGCACTTTCTGTATTCCTACATGACATCACAAGGTGGAACAGAGTGTTTTCTGTTTGAGAGAAGAACTCAATATGCAGGGTTTGTGTTATATACGTGTGAATGAAACAAAACACAACTCCAGGTATATTTCTGATGTGGAAATAGATCTAGAGTAAATATTGGCCCTTATAAACACATTTCTGTTGGATTCATGTGATATTATCTGAATGTGGTTATTTGGATACTCCACAAAATATTGAGATTGTTTTTTTCTATATGAGGCACTCTTATCTTATTGCAGTGATCACATATAAAATGTACAAAAGGAAAGAGAGCTGTGGACTCTTGTGAGCTGCGGTTCCACTTTCACTGTGCTAAATAAAATGCCGTAAAGGTTGTAGTCTCATATTTGTGTTGTGTCTGTCCTCAGGCACTGGGGAGAGTGGGAAGAGCACCTTCATCAAACAGATGCGCATCATCCATGGAGCGGGCTACTCAGACGAAGACAAACGAGGCTTCACCAAACTGGTCTATCAGAACATCTTCACCGCCATGCAGGCCATGATCAGGGCCATGGAGACGCTCAAGATCCCGTACAAATACGAGCACAACAAGGTAACTTCAAGTATGAGACAAATACACAACAACAAGGCAACTACAAATACACAACAACAAGGTAACTGCAAATACACAATAACAAGGTAACTGGTAGGGATAGGACTGGGCAGTAAGAAGGTCGGTAAGTAGCCGCACTGAAAAACCACAGTTTGTTTGGTGCCAACTTTCAGTTCCTTGGCTTTAAATACCCGCGTCAACACATACACCGCACTGATTCATGTATTGGCAGCACAGGAGCTCACGCGTGCCATTAATTTGTGCAAAGCGCAGTCGTGACAGCAGCACTCAGGTTTAACATACAGTAGTCCTGCATGTGTCCAAACAAAGCAGTGTGTCTTACTAAAACAGAAGAGCTGAGGAAATGGCGTGTCCAACGTAAAACACATCAAATCTCCAGTGCAGGGCCTTTACAATGTCTCAAAGTGCATAGTTATAAATCCACATTTAGTCACAGTCTGCAGTGTCCATGTAAAATTGAAGCCAAACAGACAACATGAACCAAACTCCTCCAAAACCCGTCCTCCTCCTCCCGGTAAAAGCGTAATTCACAAATGTGGTGGAGTAAATAAACCCATTGTGGAGCATTATGCAAAGATCCGAACTAGACGTTTGTAAAGTTCCCCATAATCCTCCTCCTCTGCTCAGGTAACCGCAGACTAAAAGTGTAAATAAAAAGCATGTGCTCCACAGAGCTGCCTTTTGATCTGAAGTGTCACACACGAAGAAAATTAAAGAGAAGTTTAAGCGTGAGTGAGGATCAACTCTATTTTTTTTATTCATTATTATTGTACTTAAACTGCTCAGTGGGCTTAAATAAACACATAAATAAAGTTAAATTGATGGATTGTTTGTAAACTGGTTCATCAGCAGCTCCTTACTGTAAGTGTAAACTGTAAATGTGGCTGCTTCTGTAATGGCCAATATAAAAGTGCACTCACTATTCGAGCCCTCGTCCATCTCTACTTCACTGCTTTCGTTCATGGTCCTGAGGTGAGAGACCTGTTTCATAGCTCAGATCAGATCACCTGTTGTATTTCCGGCAAAGTCAGCTCTTTATGGTCAGATTGTGTTAAAACAAAGCTCAGATGAAAGTCTAAAGGCCTATTCATATTTCAAAAGAACATAAGAACTTTGTTCTTGTTCTTGAGGTGATAAGAACAAAGTTCGTTTGGGCTCTGGCATGTCATACTTCAAAAGATGTTCTGCTGCCGAACTGCCCCGCCCCCTCGCTCTGCCCGAGCCTCGTCTGAGCCTAAAATATTCATCCGAGTCTAATACGTCCGCGATCTCACGCCATGAATTTCTTGCCATTTGGCAGTCTTTATAGTCATTGAGCGTTGTGTCGTATAGATGTTTGTATTTTCTCACCATTTCCGCCAGCTGTGACTCAAAACCGTACATAGGAAGCAGGCGTTGGATGTCACGCGCCTGTTGGCTCCAGCAGATAAACCACGCCCACATAAATAACCATTCAGAGTGAAGATGTCAGACAGCGCTGCCGAACAAAGTTCTGCTCAGCTGAGGTGTTGAGAATAAGCCGCAAGGAGCTGGCTGAACAAAATGATGTCATTTTGTTCAGCCAGCCCAGGGTGCACAAAGTTCTTATGAAGTATGAATAGGCCTGAACTTGAGTAACAGCGCTTCAGACAGAGCAGTGCCTCCAGTTAGCTTCACAGCTTTCCAGGAAATGTTGACATCAGCTGCAAAGTATCAATAGTTTAAACTGAGCTGGAAGTCAGAACTCTCAGGTGGAGTTTGCTGTGGAACTGTCAGATCCAGATTTGTTGACCTGGTTTATTGTTCAGATCTCTGTAATTACTGGAACTATCCACATGAAACAAAACCTGACACAAAGTTTAAAGACGTCTCTGTCAGTACATGTAGTGAAACAGCTTCAGGAAGTGGTGCCATTATTCAGCCCCAAAGACATGATTGTTGTCAGTTGAAAGGACTTTAAACCATAAGATTAATATGAAAAGTTTGTGGAGTCCCAAACATAATCCCATGAATTTAGACATTTCATTCAAAACCCGTGAATCTGCCATAGAGTTAAACCGTGTCCTGCCCTCCATCTGAAAATATGACGTCAACAAATTTCAAAGCGTAATCACAATACCTTTTATTGAAATACTTAGGGATCCTTTTCATGTGAGCCTGAATTACCCTGCGTGTTTGTGATGATCTCTGTGCCATTGTATTGTTGATAGAGGAAGTTTTGCGTCTGGCTCGTCAGGAGGAAGTGAAATGAAACCTGTCCAGCCTTTGTTTGGGTCACAATGGACAGACGTTCAGTGTCTGCTGGGACGCACGACACTGCTCTGTTTTATAATGTACCAAACGAAAAATTAAAGGGTTAAAGAAGACACACTGTGCTTGTGTCTGCTATATACTTACAATCTACGACACCTGTGGATCATTATGTTTTAATGTGTGCATTTTAAATTGCAATATTCATCAAAAATGACTTAATAAAAGAAACAAATCCACTGACTTCCATGTTGGAAAACTGTGGTGCCCAATGGGATCTCACGTCGCTGTAAACGTCGTCACAACAAAGCGCCGCGTGCTGTGGCTCCCTCCTGTGGAGAGCTGCACATTGCACTAGTGGGCAGCAGATTTTTTCATTTGTACCAAAATGAGTCTGTAACACGTCCTACGTATATCACAGATTAGGAAAATAAAGAAAAAGCGAAGAGGAGAACAAAGTGTGTACGTCACACTGGGTGTGTACGTCACACTGGGTGTGTATCGGTGGCGTTGAAAGTGGGAATTGATTGGCAAAATGGCATCATGAAAATAAGTGGTTAAAGATTGTTCAAACATGCACGACTCACTCCACATACAACTTCAAGAGGGTCACTGAGAAGAGGAACAACTATGACATGGTTAAAAGTTCTGAAAGGCGGATTTTGCAACAGGTTTGCTTTAAATCAGCAGTGAGTCGTACTTACCCAAGCCACTTTATTTGGAGAGCCCATTTCATAAACAGTTTCCAAAGTTCTAAAACAATAAAAGCAGTAAATCAAATAAGAGCAGACCATAAAAATATCAATAAATAAATCAAATCAATCAAATTTGAGAGAGAATAAAATTGGGGGGCTGTTTTCCCTGCGCAGCCAGAACCACACGCTTTGACAGAACTTTACAAAGACGAGTAGATGGAGCCGTGTAATAAGTTCATGCCAAATATACCATTTCCATGAGCCATGCTGGTGACAGACTCTTTACAGGAAAACTAACATAGTGCAGCTTTAAAACAGGGCTTTTCGTTTGGTATTAGCGGGAGTGGCTTCCAGGCAAATCCACTGATATTTCTCCATATTTTTATACAGATTAACAGTCTGGTCCCCACTCCCTCCATCACATCTCAAAGCCAAACCAAACATTATCGTCCAATCAGAGTTGTTTATTTCAGTGACTCATGTGATTTTGTTGAATGGTGACCAACGAGCTCCTTCATTTCACGTTTCTCTCACCTCAGATGAACAGATTTTAGTGCTTTGCTCACTGATTCTGCAGAAATCCAAAATATTTCAGTGCCCTGTGTGTCCCTGATTGGCTAATCCACCTGTCAGTCACGCCCATCTGAACTCGGAGAGATTCACCAGCGACCAAACTCACATCTTTGAAAAGTATCGCAGAAGTGAGTGCTCTGGATCCCAGGCAACAGGAGTCCTGTAACTTTAAAACAAATGTGGATCATTTAAGGACAGGCTCACTGCCGGTTTCATATTTTGTGTGAATCTGGGACAAAGTTTCCTGTTCGTCCTCAGTGGATTTAAACTCACACGAGCCTCAGGGCCAATACACAAATGTATAAAGTCTGTGTATTCTATTACTGATGTTTAATTGGCTTTTTAAATAGGCGTTGCAACATTAGAATCCCTAAAGTTTAAACTGAGCTGGAGGGCAGGTCAGAATTCTGTCAGATTGCAGATTTGTTGACCCGGTCTCTGTAATTACTGGGACTATCCACATGAAGCGAAAGTTCAGCAGCTTCTCTGTCAGCATAAATAAACAAAAGTGAAATTACTTTTACACAACAGCTTCAGAAAGTGGTGCCATTCTTCAGCCCCAAAGACGTGATTGTTGTCAGTGGAAAGGACTTTAAACCATTAAATTAATATGACAAATTTGTGGAGCCGATCCCAGACAAATAATGTGAAAGTTCAGCATTTGTGGATTACCTTTTTTGTGGTTTACATTTCACATTGGATATTTCTTCACACTGAATGTCCCATAGAGTTTTATAGGCCCCTGCCCTCCATCTGAAATTATGACATCTTCAAATTCCACGACATGACATTAAACAGCTCTACCTTATATTTATTAAATTACAGGTGGTTTTAGAGCTCAAAAATACCTTGAATACCGCAGATCTGACCTGTAACTTGCCTGGTTTAGTCTCCATTATGATAGAAAGGTTTAATGCCATACTGTGAAACATTCCAGACAAAGCAATAACATCTCCATGGAGAAAAACATTTGACGGACCCTCCACCAGAAAAGTTACACCATGCACCTTTAAGGGTAGTGCTATTGTCGTTATAAAACATGGACTGTCTGAACTCAAAGAAAACATTAAAAATTATGATTCCCCCCCCCCCCCCCCCCCCATAATCATTCAATCTTGGTTTATAACGATCTAAATACAGTTGTGTTGTTGTTCCAGGCCAATGCAAACATCGTGCGGGACGTAGATGTGGAGAAGGTGTCCGTGTTCGAGAATCCGTACGTCGATGCCATCAAGAGTCTTTGGAACGACCCGGGGATCCAGGAGTGCTATGACCGCCGGAGGGAGTACCAGCTCTCAGACTCCACTAAATAGTGAGGGCACATTACACGTTATACTGTGTTTAGGCCTGTCACGATAATTATATGGACTTATCGTTCAGTATTTTTGGGAGGTCAATATTTATTGTGTGTACATTTTTTGCACTAGTGGGTAATTTGTGGTTATTTTTGGTTTTTACTATGACATTTATGCTGTAAAAGGTTGAAATAATAATTTGTATGACTCATTACAGATTCAAACTAAGTACTAAAGTGTTTCATTCTGCTGGTTGTTTATTACAGATAATGTTTTTTAACAATATTGTAGATTTAGAATAGTTTTAGTGGTTTAAATCTGCTCTTGGGTTATTGTGTCAGTGGAATCAATTAGTTTCAATATTGTCATTTATCGTCTATATTTACTGTGTTATCCTGACAGGCCTAACTGTGTTCATATTTACAAATAATGGACAAAGATAGTTTTAGTTATGATTTTGGTCAACAAATCGCCATGATAATTTTGTAAACTCAGTGTATAATGCGGGGGTAAGATACTTCTGCCCCCCTGACAGTTATAAACCACTTAGACACCACATTCATGCACAGGTACGGTGGCTGGAGTGTCTTGCTTAAGGACACAATGATAAGTTATTGGAATAACTTCAGTTTTGTTAACTGCACTAGCAACGACCACACCACAAAAATATTATGCAACGGAGCTCAACAGTGACCGCCGCTCTGCTTCCGTTTACTGGAAGTAAATTTTCCGTTCATTTTCCCTGTAGACTTTTTGAAAAATTCAAATATTAAGAGTTTAAAGCCATCGAGGAGACTAATCCGCTACGTTCTAACTAAAACGGTTGTGTTAAGTACAAAAAGCACATTGAAAACACAAGGTTCAGTGAAATGTTTTAATAACTTTTAATAACAGTTTATAAAGTTTCAAAAACAGACTTTAAATAAAATTGTAAGTGTTGTGGTCATTAGTTACCAAAAAGCTGATTAGCCCTGAACTTTTATATATAAAAGTCTGAATGAATGAGACATTTACTTCTGGAACTGGGGCTGGGCCGTCACTGTTTAGCTCTATAAAGATGTTTATTACTAGTTGATATAGATGGATTAGAGGTGGTTGTGTAGAGAGACTAAGGATGGAGGTCTTCATGACATCTGAAGGCTGACACCCACAGGAGACGTGGGGTGAGGAGAGGCTCACCTGAACGCTGTTGTTGCTCCACAGTTACCTGAACGCTCTGGACCGGATCGCGGAGCCGGCCTATCTGCCCACACAGCAGGACGTGCTCAGGGTCCGAGTGCCCACCACAGGCATCATCGAGTACCCCTTCGACCTGCAGAGCGTCATATTCAGGTACAACAGGAACATCTTACAAATCTCACACAGAGGCATGTTTTAAAAGCAGCAGTGTCCAAACGTTTTTAGATGGAAACATAAAGCACATGTATATTCTCTGCCATCTATCGGTGTATTCCTTTATTCATAAATTAATAAACATTTGAACTTAAACCTCGAATAAAATACATGTGACTCTTGTATTAGTTTGTCAGTTCATATTTTAGTCAATTCTTCTGGACTTGAACTGTGAACACAATGCTAATCTCAATCACAGTGCTTGTTAGAAAAATCACAGTTTCATATTGCGTGCTAATAATAAAGTATTTATATTTCTTTTCAACTCAAAAGTAAGGGCCAAAAGCAGCGCTCTGATTGGCTGCTTGGGAAGTCCAAGCTAGTTTCACTTTGCTGTGTACTGAGTATTAACAATGTGCCACAGGGTTTGTGGGAGAAGATGGATAAAGTTAGATTCAACTTAAATACCTACTTCCTCGCTCTGTGGTGTCAAAATCAGGTTCACCAGCTTTAATCTTCCATTAGATTTATTTTTGTCAAATTCACACTGATTTTGTGCACGTTCCCACTTTGCCCTGGTTTTGCCCTGACAGGATGGTGGACGTGGGGGGTCAGAGGTCAGAGAGGAGGAAGTGGATCCACTGCTTTGAGAACGTGACCTCCATCATGTTTTTAGTGGCTCTGAGCGAGTACGACCAGGTGCTGGTGGAGTCCGACAATGAGGTAATCTACTCACTTTTTTTTAGTTTAACTCAATCAGACAAATACATCTGACTTAAAATGACAATAAAATCCTCCACTCTCCCCCAGGATCCTTTTGAACCGCAGTTTCTAAGCTCAGTGCTCAGTTTCACCTTTTATTACTTTTTAAATGTTGAGTTTCTACTTTAGACCACATTTTTACTGCTTCTTTGCTGACCTCTAGTGGCGAAGGAGACAGATGTTAAAGAAATCAGGCACGTTGAAATTCTGGTTATAATATAGGAGTTCTGGTATTAATTAATGCAGATTGTAATGTGACTTAGCATGAAGATGAAAAGGAGGCGTGAATATAGCATTTTTAAAACGATAAAAGGTAAGCTGGTGATCTAAATACGTTATGTGTTAGTAATTAATAACCCATAGAAGTGTAATACCCCCTTTTTAATAAAAATTTGCTCATTATGATGTTTTTATTTATTATTTAAATCTTTTTTCATGCTTCCTCATGACTAGTTAAAGTGTTGTTATTATAAAATATTACCCATAAATCTAACTGCTATACCAAAAGTCTGATCTGTTTTTGTTCGTAAATGTTCCCATGTATTGCCTGCACTGTTCTTAGTACTGGTTCAGAATAAGGACTCACCTGTTGTTTGTTCTTTCTAATGTGTGTGTGTGTGTGTGTGTGTGTGTGTGTGTGTGTTGCAGAATCGCATGGAGGAGAGTAAAGCTCTCTTCAGGACCATTATCACGTACCCCTGGTTCCAGAACTCCTCCGTGATCCTGTTCCTGAACAAGAAGGACCTGCTGGAGGAGAAGATCATGTACTCACACCTGGTCGACTATTTCCCCGAGTACGACGGTACGGACTGAGCGCGCTCCAGACGCTTACAGAAACAACATAAACTGGATCTACGCTCTGTATTCAAAAACAGGAAGCGTTGTTATGGCATAAAATCAGAAAAAGATTAGGTTAAGTGATATGGCTGCTAATTACTGTTATATTGATATTATCGCAATATATTTTTATTTATTTTTTATTATTTACAATTTATTTTATTTATTTTATTTTTTATTATTTACAATTTTTACAGTGCCATCCAATTTCTTAAATTAAAACTAAAACTAATCTGACCTACATTTTAGATGGAATTTTGTTTATTTATGTCTTAGATTAAGGATTAATTTTTAGCTCTACTTCCTGTAATTTTCAATGTTTAACTTTTCTTCACAGTGCTAATGCTAAATTATTACCACAGGTACTATCACACCAAACCAACTAATAATTACAAAACCATGAAAACCTGCCGCCCAAAGTTTTTTCCTCGGCAGGCCAAAATAAACGCTCATTAGTGGGTCGAGGACCAAATGTAATGAGTTTGCACATAAAAATATTCTTCTGCAAAGAAATGTATAATTAAATTGACTTTAAATATTAGGAAATAGACATTGGCCTCCTTCCCGTCTCCTTCTTGTCTTTTCAGTACGAAGTTGAATCAAAATAGATTTTTCTTAAAATCTCAGAGACTCGTCGCAGGCCAAATTAAACCCCCCGGAGCGCCACGTTTGGCTTTTTTGGGCACCTCTGTTCTAAACCGCACTGTCTCCCTGCAGGCCCTCAGCGAGACGCCCAGGCTGCGCGGGAGTTCATCCTGAAGATGTTTGTGGACCTAAACCCGGACAGTGACAAAATCATCTACTCCCACTTCACCTGCGCCACCGACACCGAGAACATCCGCTTCGTGTTCGCCGCCGTCAAAGACACCATCCTGCAGCTCAACCTCAAGGAGTACAACCTGGTCTAGACTCACGCACATGCTCCAAACCAAGTCGCACCCCAGTCAAATGGTCCACCAGTGTTCATTCGTTTGCCATTCGTTGATCTGAGGAGTTAGTGAAAGCATTGGGGAGGTTTAAATACACAGATCTGACCCTCTCTTTTGGGGTTTTTGAAGTTACGTTCCGGGTTAATTTCACCTGTGCACCTGAGGGACCCGAGAGTGGAACATCTGGCTCCTCCCCCTCTTTTTTATAAGTCCTTCCTGTGTACCAACTCCCCCTAATGGACTGATTGGAAAGTCGATAATTACTAGGCATAAACTGTGATTTTTAAATTATTTCTTAATGATTTCTTCTTGATTAATTGATTGATTTCTGAACTTTGGTACATCTGTTTTGTGGCGCCTCGAAGCACATGGCTGAGGCGAAACTAGCTTAGGAGTAAGAGTCCAACACTAAAACTGGCTTGCACAGGCGCGCTAGTGCTAACTGCTAACTGCTAACTGACTGAAAGGCAGTGTTTATTTATGAACAGTGGTGTACAATTGTTTAACTGTGCCACATATTGCTTTTTATTCTGGTAGTATGTATATTTATTGCCAATGCCAAAATGTCAGACTCCACTTTTGCGCTGTTTACTACTTTTAAAGTATTTGCGAGAAACATGCAGGGCTAGCCAACCGCAAAGAGCGATTTTTATGTTCGACTTGAAGGGACTATCCACGCGAGCTACAATTTTTTAAGTATTTGCGAAAAAGTATTCTCTTCTATTCAACGAACCAATCATGAACATTGCATAGCCCCTCCCATCCTTTTTCTGAACGTTAGAGTTAAAGATGCACCGTGGGACTTTTCTAGTGGAGGTGGAGAGGTTATAGCTTTGTTTTGGTCTGTAAAAACTGCAGTGAAAAACATGCGTTCTTACTGGGAGCGTGGGCACCACTCCACAGATCTGACAAGTAATAAGTTTAATGCCGTTCTCAAACTCGATATTGAAACTTAGACACGTCCATGGGCCACCTGGACGACTGTGTATTTTATTCTAAACTCAAGATTATTCTAAATTGATTCAGGAAAGGTTTTTTTTTTTTGTGAATGTGACTTTTTTAGTCTTGACACTTGCTCAAATCAGTACCTAATTTTGATACTTGTAGTACTGATTTCGTATACGATTATAGATACTTTTGACAACCCTAGTGCTGTGGCGAAGAAGCAGGCGGCGTACCCTTCACTAGAAAAGTTCCATAGTGCATTTTTAATAATTGTGACTAATTTCTACTTAATCAAAATGCGTTGTTTCAGTTTGTACCAAAGTAAGCCAATGATTTAAAATGGTTCACATTGGCGTAACATAGTTTGAACACGAAAAGCCTGTAATTTACATTTAACTGAGGCATAGTGCAATTCTGAATGCTATAACCATTGTACATACATCTCTATATATATGGCAGCATCTTGTTGGCTTTGTAATCATAACTTTTTTGGCAGATTTGAATGTGCGGTATTGAAAACTATGTATCTGTGTAATTGTACTGTATGTCTAACAGCTAATTCATTTTTGAGAGACGAAAATGTTATTGTTTTATTTTCCTTTTTAAGAGGAGAATGTACATTTTGTGTAATAATTTTTTGTTTTTTTCAAATTTTTATTTCATAGCAAAGGAACAGCTTCAGAAATGCGAAATGACAAATTCTAATCTTAACTAAGTATGCCAGTATAGTATCCTGTTTTGTTCAATCGATTTTTATATGGAAGTGATCATTACAAAGTGAATCCAATGGACAGGGCTCTTGTAGTGTTGTAGTTGTAAAGACATTGTTTTTTATTACACGGTTTATTAATGCTTTGCTGGAGCACTGCACATTTTGTACCTGCCCCACACGCCGCCATTTTAGACCAGTTTGAACTCATCTGTGCCACAAGAAAACCCAAAAGTGCAGTTGTGACAAGTTCAAAACAGACTAGCCAACGAGAGGAGGCCTACACTGCAACAAAGAATATTCTAGTTTGGTTAAAATGACTTGAAATCTGCATTTTAATTCACATTTCTTCTGGTTTAGTCCTGATGAAGACTTGTTATGGTCCTGTTCTCATTCTGGTTTAGTTCAGGTTCTGGGTCTAGTCAAAACTTGAATTGGTTTGATCCTGGTCTAGTCCAGTTATAGACCCAGTTTAGTCTCAGTTAGTGGTTTGGTCCTGGTTTAGTTCTGGGTTAAACTCAGGTTCAGTTCTCAGTTTTGCACTATGTGTGTAGAATCCCTCAGTCGTCCAGGTAGAATCCATGGCAAAAGGAGAAATTTAATTTGTCAACTGGACAAATTCAGAACTGAAGAAGCAGCTTGGATGAGCTGCGAAACGTATTCGACCAAATAAACTCTGTCCAGTTGACAAATTAAATTTCTCCTTTGGCCAGTTTTGCACTAGTTTAATCTCAATTTTGAGAATCACAATCCCAAAAAGCTGTATCGTCAGTGAAAAAAATTCACAAAATAGGAATGCGCTGATATGGTGTAATATAAAAGAATGGATAATTATAGTCATATTTTTGAATGGTTTGGTCCTGGTTTAGTTCTGGGTCTAGTTCAGGTTTAGTTCTGGGTCTGTTTTGATGTGGTGCATGTGCAGGTGTGATGCACTTTTAATTTCAGTAGTTTTCACAGTTTATTTTATTTTTAAACCTGGAATATTTGACTTATTTCGATGCTTCTTACTTGTAATACATTACTTAAATACATACATTAAATAAATTATTACAATCACATATTTACCAAAGGGGACAGAAAATTGGCAGATGGAAAAATAAAACCACATTTAGGCGTCTGTCCTAAAATGTGTTTTTAAAAAAGTCAATAGAAACGTTAAAAATTCCACGCCCAAACTACTCAAAGCATTCAAATCATTCAAAGATATTTTGAACCGAGGCTGGATATTCTTTTTTTGCAGTGTACGGCAGCCCAGAAGGGACAAGTCTCATGTCAACCACAAATGTCCAAACGAAATGAAAACCAAATGTGTTAGCTTTAGCCTAGCGTCATAACCCTCTGGTCTTTTTTCCCTTTCTTCTGTGATTCAATCGATTCAAAAATAAAAGAGTATTTTATTTCACTTGACAAAGAAATACTGACTTTAAATAAATGCATCATGTCGTCTTTCTCAATGTCATTTTTCACGTTGACTCAAAGCAAATATTGAAATGATGTTGAACTACTTAAAATGACATATTAGTATTTACATCATATATTTGAATTAAAAAGATCACACAACACTGTTTTCCACAGATTTCATAATAAATTCATCAATATATTTACAATAAAGGGTTTTAAGTTTTCTTTTGGGTGCCATTTTGAGGACTTTTGACCATTCAAACCCTTTTTAAACTGTTTGCGGTGGTCCAAAGTTATTCTTCACTTTCCTGACACATTCCTCTCATCCAGGTTGTTTTTAGACTTGGAATAGTCTCCTGTTTTTTACTTCATACCTTCAAATAAATGTGTTATTTTACTCACCTATCCACATATTCTATATTTAAGGAACTGAATGTAAGATTTTTATTTTATATTTCATAAACTTGAGTAAATTCTGCAGGTTCTGAGCTTTCACAAGAGACACAGCCTGCCCATATACTGAGGATGAGAAACACCAGAGGGCGCTATAGTAACACTGTTTGGATTTTGCAGGACACTGGGCTCATTTCTCTTTTCTCGTTTCCTTCTCCTTGATTCCTCTCCTCGATTTTGCAGGAAATGGGTGAGGAAGCAGAGGAGGAGAAGAGACAGGAGCAAAGGAGTGAGGAGCAGAGGAGCGAAGAGCAGAGGAGCGAAGAGCAGAGGAGCAAAGAGCAGAGGAGTGAGGAGCAGAGGAGTGAGGAGCAGAGGAGTGAAGAGCAGAGGAGCAGAGGAGTGAGGAGCAGAAGAGCAGAGGAGCAGAGGAGTGAGGAGCAGAGGAGCGAGGAGCAGAGGAGTGAGGAGCAGAGGAGCGAAGTGCAGAGGAGTGAGGAGCAGAGGAGCGAAGAGCAGAGGAGCGAAGAGCAGAGGAGTAAGAGCAGAGGAGTAAGAGCAGAGGAGTGAGGAGCAGAGGAGCGAAGAGCAGAGGAGTAAGAGCAGAGGAGTGAGGAGCAGAGGAGTGAAGAGCGGAGGAGTGAGGAGCAGAGGAGTGAAGAGCGGAGGAACGAAGAGCAGAGAAGTGAGGAGCAGAGGAGTGAGGAGCAGAAGAGCGAGGAGCAGAGGAGCGAGGAGCAGAGGAGCGAAGAGCAGAGGAGCGAAGAGCAGAGGAGCAAAGAGCAGAGGAGTGAGGAGCAGAGGAGAGGAGTGAGAAGCAGAGGAGTGAGGAGCAGAGGAGAGGACAGAGGCAGGTGGAGACATGAACTGAGGGTGAATGGGACACTTTCCTCAGGCGTTGGTTCAGACCAAAATGACCCCATAATGAGGACTATACTAAGGATTATTTTAGATGATTATTTCAGGACTTTAAAATCAAAGTCAAACCACTGTCTTTATTTTAAGATAAATGTGTTTTAACATATATATATATATATTTTTTAATTATTTTAATGTTAAATTAAGTAACATGTCAAACATACTTTACTGCTGTCCCTGTCCTTGTGTCGTTATTTTAATTGACGTCTGCTTCTCAAACTCTCCCAGGTTTCCTCAGTGTTTCCTTCCCGTTTTCTCTGAGCTTTGGGAGGCCCATAATATGACACAGGATCGAGGAGAGGAACCAAGGAAAAGGAAGTGAGGAAAGAGAAATGGGATGTGCCCAGTGTCCTCTCAAATCTAAACAGTGTTACTATGGCGCCCTCTGGTGTTTGTGAAAGGTAAGGCAGTATTATGTATCGTGCACTTCCTGCTGGTTTAGACTGTCTTCACACTACACACACCACATCTAAACTGGGACTAAACCTGGACTACAGCAGGACCAAACCAAGTCTTCATCGGGACTATAAACCGGGATTAAACTATGCCAGCCATGTGTTTAAATTTAAAGGTGCACTGCGGAACATTTCTAGTAGAGGGTCTGCAAATGTTATTGGTTTGTCTAGAATGTTCCACAGTTTGGATTAAACCTTCATCTGTCATGAGGGAGACATGCAGGTTACAGCACTACACTACATTACAGTTCAGATCTGTGGAGAGGCGCCTCTATTCACAGAGGAAATTTTATTTTTGAGCAGCAGAAACACACGTAATAAATAAATGCCAGATGGATCTGTTTAATGCCAAACCACGGAACATTACAGGCAACACATCTCCATGGAGACAAGTAGGTGGCAGACCCTCCACCAGAAAAGTTGCACAGTGCACCTTTAAGACGTAATGAATTGCTTTATTGAGGACACATGTAAGATGATTTCAGTCAATCTGGCAACCCAAAGTAAATTCTGCTGGATTCTGATTGGATAATTTGACTTGTATATTTTTGTTCATTTTTATTGTGATGCAATTATCAGTAAAATCAATATTTGATTGAAACATGTTTACTTCATTTCTGAGGCACTGTCTTTGTTACTACATAAACAGTTTGGGTACACACATGTAAAGCATCACAGACAGTAAATCTGTGCAAAACCAACAACGCACACAAATGTTATTATTATTTTTAATAATTTCACATTAACACAGTCATTGGCATAGAGTGAATAAGAGAAAACAAAATAAAATGTTGACAGAGAATGACATAAAGATGTTTTCTTACAACATTACCACAGAGGCTTTTCCTGATCACAATAACAATAACACATGTACCACCACATCTGCCCCTCATCATGGCGCTCCCCATCGGCCGCTGCCAGACCCTTCACTTCTGGACTGGCACAAGTTGGAATCATTCACTTCAAGCCAATCACAGCAACCAATTAGCTGAACCTTGTTCACAATTATCAGTAAAATGTTTTTGTTGGAAAATCTTAACTCTACAACAAAACGTTGCGCAGACTCAGAAGGATTAGCGGGAGGAGCTGCACAAGATGGATAATGGTTAAGTTTCAAAATGCAAAACTCACAACAATACAACTTGGACCCAACGTTTCTCCAAAAAAAAAAAAAAGATAAAATGAGGAAACACAAAAAGTGCAGGGCCATGGGTGGAGATAGGGGGAAGGTGAGCACGAACCCTGTAAAAACTTTCCTCAAACATGCATAAATCATTCAGAATCTTCATCTTCATATCCCTGAGAAAGCGTACAATGACACAAAGCCATTTTAAGACTTAGGTAAAAGTTTAATAGGCCCAGAACTTTAATGTATTAGTGAGACTAGAGTCAGACTGGAGTTCTTTATGTAGAGGCCAACTGCTCAGAGCGGTTTGTACCTGATTCATTTTTTACTGACCACTCTTATTTATCTGGACACATTTGGCCTTGTGCTTGAAACAAATGAGCTGATGCTCTGTGCACTATGGCCCTGTACAGTTCTGTACTTTACAAATGTGGGGAAAACGGAGGACGGTAACAGGCTGCCATTCCGACATACCGCCACTCCGCCATTGACGTCTAATTGTCAGAGTGGCGGCATTTCCATTTTTTATTAAACATCCCTGCACTCCGACCTTTGTTTTTTCCTTGGTCGGAGGGGCGGCACTTATAGATTATAAAAGCTTTCAGAAATATTTGTGTGCATAGGATAGAAATCTGTCCATATTTGGGAAATCCAGGCATAATTGGCTGTAGTTGAACATAAAATAAATATTTGTAAACTCTCGAATGAGTCCAGTCGTACATAAATATGTATTGTGTGTATTTTCAGAATACGAATTGAAAAGTTACGACATCAAGAATTACAATCACAAAATGAAAATTTGTAATTTCGCTTTCTTCATTACAAATACAAATTCACAGTCGCGACTCAAAAATATGTCTCTTCACTTCACAGGCGTTTTTTATTGAGCAGAAGAAACATCAGTCGAGATGCCGAACGTTTACGCCACATATGGACTGAACCAGGACCGAACCAGGACTAAAACAGGACTAAGCCAGGACTAAACCAGGACTAATCTTGGACTTGAGAGAGAGAGAACCCGAGCCCGTGGAGCAGGGTGTCCACAAAGTGCGATCGTGCGACAGCTGCGCTTAGCCCCGTGGGGTGTGGAGCTCTGTGCTGGTCCTTTCGCACAGGCCCGTCCCGACACTCAATCCTGGTTCAGTTCTGGTTTAGTCCTGGTTTAGATCTGGTCTAGTCCTGGTTTAGTCTTGGTTCAGTCCTGGTTCAGGCAAAAAAGGTGACGCTCCAAACTATGAGTGGGTTGTCGGAATGGCGGCATCAAAAAGTGTCGGAATGGGGGGGTGTCGGAATGGAGGGTTGACGGAATGTCGGGGTGGAGGTGTGTCAGAATACGGTTGTACCCTGGCACTTCTGTGTTTGCAAAGGTACATCTTTGATGCTAATGCTAACTGCTATTAAAACATTACTTCTAACATCACAACAAAATTTAATTTGTAGTTAGGACGACCTGATTATTTTTAGGTGTAGATTATTCCAGTTTGTGGAGTTATTTTAATATGTATTAAGCTTTAAAATTAGCATTAGCATGACACACACAAAGACGTACCTTTGTAAACACAGAATTGTCCTCTAGTAAAGTTTTCGCCGCATTTATAAAGTGATCTGTCAGGATTTATTGATTTTAACGCGACTCTGCAAAAAAACATTACATCAGAGCACCACCCAGGACCGACATGAGCTTAATTCTGTGAGGAGTGTGTCTGCTCTGGGCCATCAACTCAAAATCGCAAAGACGAAGCGAGTGTTCTCAGGTTAGACAAATATTTTATAAAATCACACAGGAAGACTGGTTCACTTTCTCTACTAAGTCACTTATTTCTTTTTCATGTTGTTTTTGCTTAGTTTCCCTCTCTTCTTCCTGCTCTTTTTGCTTTGCTTTTTTCTCTTCGTCATTTGTGGCTTTGTTTATTTCTTTTTCATGTTTTGTGACGAGTTCATTTATTTCTTTTTCATGTTTTGAGATTAATTTATTCATTTGAATCAACTTGCCTGGTTTTGCCCAAAGTCGTTTTACTAAAACACTTATTTCTTTCTGATGCTTTTCCATCTTCTGCCTCTCGTAATGAGTGGTCAGTGCCTGCAACAGATCATAACTCTTATCTTTTTCTTCAAGTTGTTTCTTGTGAACTTGTTTCAAATACTCTGAGTCCCTTCTGTAATTTTCTTTGAACTCATTGTGCTCTTCAGCTTCTTTTCTGGCCTTCTCTTCATAATTCCTCTTCAGATCTTCCACTTGTTTTTTATGTTCCTCCTCTAACTCTTTTCTCTTCTTTTCCTCTAGTTTTAGTTTTCGCTCATCTTCTTTAATTCTTTCATTATAGTTTTTCATTTCCTGTTCTATCTCTTTTTGTCTTTTTTCCTCTTCTCGTTTTCTTTCTTCATCTTCTCGTTTTCTTTCTTCATCTTCTTGTTTTCGTTTCTCCCACCATTCTTTCCTTTCATTTTCCCACTGCGCTCTCTCCTGCTCCATCTGTCTCCTGTTCTCTTCTAGTTGTATTTCTTTTGATTTTGCTTCTAATTGGATTTTTTCTTCCAATTCTTTGTGTTTTTGTTCCCACTCAAGACGCTGCTGTTCTTCTTCTTCCTTCCTTTTTATGTCTTCTTTTTCTCTGTTTTCCTGTTCTCTTTTTCGTTCTTCTTTATATCTCTCCTCTTTTTCTTTCAGTTCTTTCTCTTTCAGTTCTTTTTCTTTTTTTATTTGTCTCATTTCTTCTTGTCTTCTTTCCTCCAGTTGTCGTCTCTCTTCATCTTCTTGTTTACGTTTGTCCAACCTTTTGTTTCTTTCTCTTTCCCACTGCTTTCTCTCCTGTTCCATCTGTCTTGTGCTCTCTTGTAGTTTTATTTCAAACATTTCTTTCGATTGCTCTTCAGATTTTGTTTTTTCTTCCAGTTCTTTGTGTTTCCGTTCCCATTCCCGGTGCTGTTTTTCCTCTTGTTCCTTCCTCTGTCTGTCCTCCTCTTCTCTCTTTTTTTGTTCTCTTTTGCGCTCACATTCTTCTTCTTTAATCTTCATTTCCTTTGCTTTAAGTTCTTTTTCTTTCTGCTCTTTTTCATTTGCAATTTGTCTCATTTCTTCTTGTAATTTTTTCTCCTGTTGTCGTCTTTCTTCATCTTCTTGTTTTCGTTTCTCCCACCATTCTTTCCTTTCTTTTTCCCACTGGTCTCTCTCCACTTCCATCTGTCTCCTGCTCTCCTGTAGTTTTTCTTCAAATTGTTCTTTTGACTGTTGCTCTAGTCTGATTTTTTCCTCTAGAGCTTTTTGTTTTTGTTCCCACTCCTGACGCTGGAGTTTCTCTTCTTCCTTCCTCTTCCTCTCTTCTTCTTCTCTCTTTTCCTGTTCTCTTTTCCGCTGCTCTTTCTCCTCTATAATCTTTTCCTCCTTGTCTCTGAGTTCTTTCTCTCTCTGGTGTCGTTCTTTTTCAAATTCCTCCTTTTGTTTGTCCATTTTTTGTTTAGTATCTTCCATTTCCTGTTGGTATTTTCGCTCCATCTCCTCCCTCTCTTTCTTCATCTCCTCTTCCTTCTCTTTCATAATTTTCTTCATCTCTTTTTTAATGGCTGCGTCTGCCTCTTTGAGCATGTCGTTGGTGTAGCAGCGTCCACCGTTTTCCTTCACCATCTCATCAATCTTCTGCAGCAGCTCCAGGACCTGAGTGCGATTCTGTTTATCAGAGTTATTAAACACATGGTACCTGTTCCCACACTTAGAGATCAGTTTCTTAAAGGAACTTTCACAATGCTTTTCTATGTAATCTTGAATCGACATTTCATCATTGACCAGCTGATCTCCATGTGTAAAAAGAATAACAGTAAACTTTTGTGCCTCTTTTCCAAATGCTTCTTTGATGAGTTTTAGTGTGTCGTTCTCTTCTTTTGTCAGTCGTCCAATTTGTAAAACCAACAGAAAAACATGTGGTCCAAGAGCTAAAAGACTGATGCATCTCAGCATTTCCTCAAAGACCTCATCATGTGACATGGTTGTGTCAAAGAGTCCCGGAGTGTCCACCACAGCCAGAGAGCGTCCATCTACTGTACTGTGTGCCCTTTTACAAGTTTTAGTGACAGATATTTGACTGGACATAGCTGAAAACTCCTTTCTTCCCAAGATGGTGTTTCCTGAGGAACTCTTTCCATTTCCTGTTTTTCCAATCAGCACAATCTTCAGACAATCAGGACTCAGACTATCACCGCCTAAAAAATTATAAAAACATGTAAGAAATGTAACATGTTTAAATATAAAGTATATGTGTAACAGAGCCAGGTTCTGGTCCTGAAACACTGAAGTTTCCTTTTGCGTCGCTTCTGCCATATGGGCCCTTTTCATGCTTTTCATGCTGCTGGTTGGCTTGGTCCAGTTTTCTGAAAAGTGTGGATCCTCACTTCCCTCTCCATTCATTCTCTATGAGGAATTAGCAGAGTCACGCTAAAATAAATCAATGTTTAAATATCAGGATGCAGACATCGAGTTACAGACGGATAATCACAGGCAGCGAGTTAAGACCTTTATTACGATGGAAGCACTTCACTGGAGAAAACTTCTGTGTTCATAAAAGTAGCTTAGTGTCTGGATGATATTTACATGCTGATTTATTTTAGCAATGGAGTGGGAAGTGCAGAACCATGCAAGAACAAGTCACGAGAAAACGCATGAAAGCATGAAGAGGAAGACCTCTGACCTTACAATAGTTTCTCATAGCACTAAGCGCCACCTACTGACGTGAGGGTGTCATTACAACTTAACAAAGTTATTGTAATCAGACTTCCCCATTTATTTCATACAATAAAACATGATGCGAAAACACATTTCTGTGTGTCACACATAACACTTTGTTTTGCACCGAGTGTGCAAAAATAATCGTAAAATTTTAAAATGCACTTAATAAAAATTTGTATTTAATGGAGTAAATAAGATTATTAACAAACATACTCACTTTTGTTCATTTTTCTTTTCATGTCATCAATTTCTTTGTGTTGAGCTGAAATCTTCTCTATTTGAGCTTGCTGAAGTGTCTCTGTGGTGTAGCTGTAAGTTTCATTTTTTGTCTTCAGTGAGTTTAAATAATCCAGCAGCTGAGGGACCTGCTGCTGGTCCCTGGGGTTGAATATAAAATATCCTCCTCCACAGCTCTGACACAGCTCCTGGATGTTTCTGTCTCCTTTGACAAACTGAAGCACCGCTGGAGCAGTGGGCTCCGAATGAATGAACAGAATCATAGTTAAGGGACGGACTCGAGAGCTGAGTGTGTCCTGGATGGTCTTCAGCTCAGCCTTGTCTTCATCGGTGAGGGGACCCAGCGGTAGAACCAGGATGAAGACATGGACGCCCTCAGGAGGACAGAGGGAGATGCAGTGGAGGCACTCCTCCATCACTGTCTCCAGAGGTTTTCCAGACAGAGCTGGCAGCTCCACCAGAGACACCCGACGCCCACAGACCTCTTCCTCATGTTTAACACACTGCCCTAGGATTGCTGCAGGGAGCTTTGCTCTCCTTAAAATGGACTCAGCTACTGAGGTCTTCTCTGCTCCAGTTTTCCCAAAAAGAACCAGGTTCAGAGAGGGTTTCTGCTCCTCAGTGAGGGTAAGGAAGGACGCTTTGTTTTGATCTACAATGCTCTTGAGGGAATGGGTCAAGAGTTTGTGGTTTTCATCAAACATGTTGTAGAATCTTCCACCACAATCACTAATGAGCTGTGAAACACTGGGGGTCTTCTGGATGTTGTGTGTGAGAACCACCATGGAGTGTTTAAAGGCACCTGGACCAAACAGACTCAGGATGAAGGTCAGAGTTTTCCTGTCGTTTTCAGTGAAGTCTGAAGGCTTCACCAGCAGCAGCAGGACGTGGGGTCCAGGAGAACATTGAGACACACATTTCTTCATTTCTTCTGTCACAGTCTCCACAGACAGACTGAACAGGTCTGGGGTCTTTACTACCAATGGTGTTTCTTTCCAAATCTTAGGAGCAATAAAGGTTTGTTGTGTTGCCGAAGCAAAGTTATCATTGGGCTTCTGATGAATAAAATTGAAAATTTTTTCTTTTTTGTCCTCACTTTTTCCAAACAGAACAATCCTGAGAGCAGAGTCTGGAAAAAATAGTTAAATCAAATTAGACATCAATGTTGAGGGAAACCTTTTTACACAAGTATTTTTGTTTAGTACACAGATAATGAGATGACTTAGCTGTGATGCTGAGAATTATTTTAGGGACAGGGAACATTTTTTAAAATTACTAACCAGAATCAGTACCAGAACGTGACATCTTTAATGTGTTAAATCCTGTGAAAAATTTAATATTTACTCAAAAGAAACACATGAAAGTTTATAACCTAAATCAACTGGTTACCTTTTTTAATTGCTGTAAGAATGACGCCTTTTCTTTCTTTGGTCTGATGAGCTGCTGTAGGAGCATCCACAAATATATCATGTGTAACATGTTTTTCATTGTTCTCTTTAAGTATTTGGACTATTTTAGTGAAGATCTCTTCATGTACTTCTGAGATCAAATGTGTTTCAAGGCTCTTCATCCACTGATATCTGTATTTGCACTTTCTAATCAGATCTTTTAGAGGGGGAGAATGCACATAATCCTCCATTACACTTGTCTCTTTTGTTGCTGTTAGCAGCACCAGTGAATGCTGGAAGGTCTGCTCACTGAAGCTCCTCAGGACTGACTGTAGTCTGAAGTTGTGTTGCTCAGTGAAGTCTTCAGGCTGTAGAACCAGCAGGAACACATGAGGACCAGGGTCACAGACGTCTGCTATGCATCTGACGAACTCTGACTGTGCGTCTGCAGTGAGGACGGGCTGGAGCAGGTCTGGACAGTTGATCACTGAGATCTTCTTGTCTTGGAGTTCTCCTGTTTATCTGATGGGGCTTTCAGGTTCTTTCATTGCATCAAACACAGCCTCATTCAGTAACAGGTTTCCCACAGAGCTCCTCTGACTCCAGCCGCTCCCCAGAATAAGCACCCTCAGCTCAGACACTGGAAATACACAAGAACCAAAATAGAATAACTAAGAAAAAAAATCACCAGTACTAATTATGTAACTTGTCCATTTTGATTAAAAAAAGGGGTCTGGATGAAAAAAGTCCTGATGTGTTCAGAAAAAGTGTACGGCATTTAGGAAACAAAAAAATGACATACCAGTAAACTGAATTATTCATAACATAATAATACTGTATGTACATTTAAGCAAATTCTCATTTAAGGAATATTAAAATCCAAATAAATTCTGAAATAGAGGACTAAATATTGCATTTATCCTGAGAGCTTGTTTTTATTTCTTAAGTCTCCTTGTGCACGCTCACTCACGTGTGCCCGTGTGAGAAAAAAGCACTACTGCGCATGTTCAATGGCAGTGAGCCACCGGAAGTACCAAGCCAGGCTAGACTAATGTGGAGACATACGCCACTGAGCCTGGCCCACTGACTTTAACTGGCGGCCATGTTTAGACCATGGATCTATTTAAATAACTGGATAGGGTATTGCTAGCTTAGAGCTGTCTTGAGTTGGCTTAGCGGCCACCCTGGATCTACAATAAGAACTGGACTAAGACACTCCCCCTCTGTCCGTGAGTGAGATCAATTAGTCTTTATTTTTACAATATGAACTTTCTACAATTTTTAAATCGTCAAAGTGCCTAAATGTTAGCTTTGTAAGATTTAACCTAGCCTCTGTGAGCCCGCGCTAGCGTCACTCTAGTAGCTAGCGCTCTGATTGGTCAGAACTGCACGTTTCTGACGTTACACATTGGGCGGCGTAAGACCAGTATTCAGGAAGTAAAGCAGAAGTAAAGTAGTGAGCACAGGTCATTGAAAACAATACGGCGCCATCTTAGATTAATTTTCCAGATCTTATTATACTTCAATGTGTCTCCAGATTAGCCTAGCCCGGAGAGGCACTTCCGGTGTCTTTCCCGCACATCGACCATGTGCAGTAGTGCTCTTCTCTCACACGGGCACAAACACCTGACCAGCTTTGACCAATCAGAGTGAGAGTAGCTAGAGCGGCACTAGAATGAAGTGGAGCATAGCCGGAGCTATAAAAAGCTGTTTTTAAGACAATTGAAGGATTCTGAGCTGAGAAAAAGTTTATGATCTAAAAATAGGTAAAAATCGCCACAAAATCCGACCTTTTTTGCGCTTTATGGGAAAAATCCTTTTTGGGATGGAGGAATTTTGTTACTTAAGTACCAGTGAGCGGCCACTAAGCCAACTTGAGACAGCTCTAAGCTAGTAATAAACTTGAAACACTGGACAAGATGGCCGCCGTGGTGCAGTCACACACCTTGGCAGGTCCTGTGTGCATGCCACAAAAGCTCTCTAAAAGCGCCAAAAGACCTGTGCGTAACATTTCCACGAAAAAAGGATATAACGAATGACCAGGTCTTTTTCCCAGCCAAGAGGAGTCAGCACTTTCTCTTTACAAGAGTACTGGACAATGGACATGCTACGCTAACCCCAGGTAAACATGATCAGTCAAATAAACCTTATCTGGGAGTTCTGCACCTTCTGATGTTATTGCTCTTAGCTGGTGATGTTGAAATAAATCCTGGTCCATTACTAATGGGCCTGCCATCACTGCTATTTGAGCTACAGCCACCTGTGTTGCACCCACAGCTAGCTGGGCTACCTGGGCTACTATCATCACTACCTGTCCTACAACCACCAGTAGCTGGGGATCAGCCAATGCAGGCTGGGTTACATCGACTGCTAGCTGGCCTACAACCACCTGCTCCTAGGCTACATCCACTGCTAGCTGGCCTACAACCAACTGGTCCTGGGCTACATCCACTGCTAGCTGGCCTACAACCACCTGGTCCTGGGCTACATCCACCGCTAGCTGGCCTACAACCACCTGGTCCTGGGCTACATCCACCGCTAGCTGGGCTACAAGCACCTGGTCCTGGGCTACATCCACCGCTAGCTGGCCTACAACCACCTGGTCCTGGGCTACATCCACCGCTAGCTGGCCTACAACCACCTGGTCCTGGGGGGTAGGGTCCACTAGTCCGAGGGTCCACTAGTCCGAGGGTCCACTAGTCCAAGTTTTAAAGGTGTTTAAAGGGGATAGATCAAGGTAAGTAGACACTAAAAACAGATTGATACCCTGGTGGACTAAATTCAGATTGTGGATTCATAAACACAGATTCATGGCCACGGAGTCAATGCCAAGAATAACTAGAAGGGCACTCGAAGAGCGCAGGTCCCATGAAAGCCACGTAATGTCACAGGAGTATACTGAGGCCAATAAATCCCTGTTCAAATAAGACCAAGACGTCAAAACAACTCTTGGTACGTTTCATAACATCTATTACTCTCGAATTATACAGCCAAAAGCTCGGACTAGTGGACCCTCGGACTAGTGGTCCCTCGGACTAGTGGACCCTCGGACTAGTGGGTAGTACCGGTCCTCCTGGGCTACATCCACCGCTAGCTGGCCTACAACCACCTGGTCCTGGGCTACATCCACCGCTAGCTGGCCTACAACCACCTGGTCCTGGGCTACATCCATTGCTAGCTAGCCTACAACCACCTGGTCCTCGGCTACATCCACCGCTAGCTGGGCTACAACCACTTGGTCCTGGGCTACGTCCACCGCTAGCTGGCCTACAACCACCTGGTCCTGGGCTACGTCCACCGCTAGCTGGCCTACAATCACCTGGTCCTGGGCTACATCCATTGCTAGCTGGCCTACAACCACCTGGTCCTGGGCTACATCCATTGCTAGCTGGCCTACAACCACCTGGTCCTGGGCTACATCCATTGCTAGCTGGCCTACAATCACCTGGTCCTGGGCTACATCCACCGCTAGCTGGCCTACAACCACCTGGTCCTGGGCTACATCCACCGCTAGCTGGGCTACAACCACTTGGTCCTGGGCTACGTCCACCGCTAGCTGGCCTACAACCACCTGGTCCTGGGCTACGTCCACCGCTAGCTGGCCTACAACCACCTGGTCCTGGGCTACGTCCACCGCTAGCTGGCCTACAATCACCTGGTCCTGGGCTACATCCACCGCTAGCTGGCCTACAACCACCTGGTCCTGGGCTACATCCACAGCTTGGAGGTGCGTCCCCCAAATCACTTTTCCACTATACAAACAGCCAAACAACCATAAATCATCCTCAGTCATGTTTAAGAGTTCCTACAAGAAATCCAGTTATGAAAAAGCATTGATCTGTAAAGATTTTCCAGACACTTAATCATGCAAGGACTATTTGGGACCCATATCTTAAACCTAAAGGGTTACTTGGAGGACACATTAATATTCGAAGTATGATTCCAAAACGAGAACAACTTGAGCACTTATTGATTGAGTCTAATGTTGACCTCCTGGGGTTGACAGAAACCTGGCTAACAAGTTCTTCACCTGAAGCTGCCATACATATGCCTGGATATAATGCGTTTAGGAAAGACAGGGGTCAAGGTAGAGGAGGGGGTGTTTTAGTTTATGTAAGAGATACTTTAAAATGTTCACAAATTGAATGGCCTGATGCTATTAAACTGGAATGTGTTGGAGTAAATACTGTACTCTCAAAGGAGATGAACTTTACTGTTCTTTGTATTTATCGAAAACCATCAACCAATATAGATTTTTATGATCAGCTCAAAATGCTTCTTAACCTTTGTTGTCATAGTAAAGAAGTAATCTTAATTGGTGATTTTAATATTAACTGGGATAATAAGAAGGAAAGGAAAAACTTGAAACAGATCACTGACATTTTCAGCATGGTTCAATTAATAGAAAAGCCAACACGTATAACTAACCACTCGAAAACAAGAATAGATCTTCTTTTCTCAAATAAAAATGAAAGAATATTTAAAACCTTTAATTTTTTAACAGGTCTTTCTGACCACAATGCCATCTTTTTTGCTAGAAAACTGACTAAACTGCGTTTTCAAATGCCTCGTACAGTTGCTCAGAGCTCCTCATCCTTCTATGATGTAGTCCCAAGAAGTCAACAAACAAATCTGGCTGCGGCTCTAAAGGAGCTAGATTGGACTGAAATAGTCTCATGTGACGACATCATTACAAATAGTGCTACATTCTTCTCCAAAATTAAGGATGTTATAACTTCATTTACAAGGAGGAGAAAGAAATGCAAAATCAGTAAAGGTGATCTACCATGGCTCAATGAGGAATGCAGGAAATTAATTAAGAAAAGGGACCAGCTACTTAAAAAAATCACTAAAAACTGGACTTGTTTCTGACAGACAGCTTTTTACGTCTGCAAGAAACAAAGTAATCCACACAATGCGCAAAGCCAAGACAAATTTTTATATGTCAATTACTGAGTCTGCTAAAGGAAACTGCAAAAAGATTTGGCATAATATTAGTAAATTGACTGGTAAGAAAACAGAACTTGATAAAAAACTAGAACTACAAATAATGAACTTGTTAAAGATCCTGTTACCGTGGCAGCTGAATTCAATGCTTTTTTAAAAAATTCAATCCAAGAAATTTCACAGCTTTTTACCTCATGTGAAAATGTATCCTTTTCTGTCTATCTTCACGGTAGCTGAAATTAAGGATTCAGATGTAGCTTCTATCATCAGTGAATTAAAAACTTCAAAAGCTAAGGACGCATATGGTCTGGACACTAATTTTATAAAGTTACACAAGGACTCCTTGATATGTCCAATAACACATTTGATAAATCTGTCAATTAGACATTCAATTGTTCCCGCAGCATGGAAAGTGGCCACGATTACTCCAATTTTCAAATCTGGTAACACAGCAGATGTCAAGAATTACAGACCAATCAGCATACTGCCTATTATATCCAAAATAATTGAAAAATGGGTCACTAAACAATTAATTAATCAATCATTTAAATATGGGTTATACCCCCCTGCATGCTATGCAGTTTGGTTTTCGTGCAAATTATTCAACTGAAACAGCTATAAAATGTTTTCTTGAAAAAATTAAATTTTCTTTAGATGTTTACCCTTTTGTTGGTACAGTACTGTCAGCGGTATCAAATCCCCATATCTCGATTGTCAGGTTGGAGTACCACAAGGCTCCATACTTGGACCTATTTTATTTTCATTATATATTAATGATTTGCCAAATGTTTGTACAGACCTTAATATTGTGTTGTATGCAGATGATGCCGTCATTTTTACAAAAGCAAAGTCTGTCAAAGAAGCCTCAGAGAAATTAACATCAGCAATCACCTGTGTAGATAAGTGGCTGACCAAGTCTCTCACTGAACACTAAAAAAACTGTCTGCATGCTATTTTCAAAATGTTTATCAAAGTCTTGTTTAAATGTGGTGCTGAGGGGAGAGGGGCTCCAGTTTGTAAATGAATTCAAGTATCTTGGTGTTACCTTGGACTCCACATTAACTTTTAAAAAACATGTAAAAAACATATCAAAAATTCTTAATCTTAATATTCATAACTTTAGGCAAATTAGATAATCATTGCCAGAAAATGCAGCTAAAATGTTTCTCCACAGCATGATTTTTTTCTCACATTGAATACTGCATTACTAACTGGTCAGTGACAAGTATGACAACCTTAAAACCAATAGAATCACTTCTTAAAAAAGCTTTAAAAATATTTGACAGAAAATCTTTATCTTTTCATCATTGTCTCATACTTCAAAAATATAATATCTTAAGTTTTAAAAATTTTAGAAAATTTAAACTTGCCTGCTCAGTATATAAGGTCTTAAATGGACTCGCTCCAGCACCTTTGGGTGAGTTCATTTTGCCCAAATTCAGTAGTAGTGGAAGAGTAACAAGAGCCTCTACCAGAGGCGACTGTGTAACACCTTATAGACGCACAACATTCAGTCAGCAGGTTTTATCAGTCAAGGGAACAGAAATCTGGAACAACATCCAGCTGCAATAATAGACTTGACCATATTCAGCACATTTAAAATCATCTGAAATGATGGCTTAAGAGAAATCAGATCTGTGATCATTAATGTAATGCTTCTGTGTAAATGTCAATGTTGTATGTTATGATTGTGTCTTATTGTGCTGTTTTTTATCATGTTTGTCTTATGAATTGTCACTGCGTGAAGTTGTTTTATGTTGTTTCTATCTCTTTGACCTGCCAGGGACTACAGATGTAAAGTACCTTCGGGCTAATTCTGGCATATTTACAAGTATCTGTTCATGAATATGCATTGTCCCTTTTAAATAAATTAAAAAAAAAAAAAAAAAAAAAAAACCTAACCAGTTCTTATTTTAGATCCATGCCTTTTTCTTGTCAAGATAATTCGCGCTAGTGCTAAACAGGTAATAAAAGTACACCATGTGAAAACCTAAAGTTAATTGACCAAGTATCAAATAAAATGACTACTGCAATGACTACTTTTAGTAAAGAAAAAATACGCAGGGTTATTTACAAGTAGAATTTTCTGTTGTATATTTTTTATTTACTTACTGGTGGGCGGTAAAAATGGGAAACTATTTCTGCGCTTCAGTGGAGCATCTGCAAATACAAAACAAAACTGTCAGGACATACACATTTTTACTAATGATGTTGCACCTTTTAAAGTTCTTTTTGTATGTTATTTATTTCCTTTTCTGCATAGGTGTGATGAGCTTCTAACTGTAGGCAGACTAACTGTGATGTAATTGTGTAATACTGAAATTAAACTGACATCTAACAGCGAACAAGTGTTTGTGTAATAACATCTCCTCTGTATGGTCTGCCATCGGGTCTATGCATTTGTAGGCATATCGCTTCAATATTGCTCATGACCTGCAGCAGTGTAAATGAGTCCAGAGAAAACGAGTCTTGGTATAATCTTAATTGAAGATGGTTGGATGACCACAAAAATGAAAACCACTCCATGTGTTTATTTTCTCATCTTCAAATATTTGATCCCAGAATGAACAGCTCATTATCAAACGTGTGTCTGTCTCAGAGGTTTAGATGGAAATGTACTTGCCAGATCCAGCTGCCATGATGTCAGAAGGGAAAATCACATCTGGAGGAAAAAAGCATAATGAGCATAACTTCTACCAAAGGACTTTTATCGCCACTTTTCTTCAAGTCCTGTATAATAATCTTAGCTATGATACACACAAAGAGGCTTATTGTAGTATTTTAATCTTATCCAGTCGAGGAGTAGGCCTCCCTGATTTTTTTACTAGAAGGAAACACTGAGGCATTCCCATTTCTTGTCTTTTTTTAAACGACCTCAGTTGTCATCAGTTGTAAGTGGTAATTTGCTTAACAACACTATCTGCGTTTGCCTAAACCAGGGGTGCCCAATACGTCGATCTACGCGATCTACCAGTCGATCGACGTATTGACGATAGTGTCGTAGTACTCGAGACCGGTCTTGGTCTTGAGACGAGTGCGATCATATTTTTAAATAAACCTGTACCGGTGTGCGGGACCGCGCGGGGCTTCTCACTGCAGCCCGTGCGCTCGTCTGGAACCCGCGGACACTGCGCGGCACGTCACCACACGCGCCCCTAGCGCGCGCAGCTTGCAGCGTGTACCCTTTCTACCCAGCGTGTACCCTTTCTACCCAGCGTGTACCCTTTCTACCCAGCGTGTACCCTTTCTACCCAGCGTGTACCCTTTCTACCCAGCGTGTACCCTTTCTACCCAGCGTGTATCACGGGGCAGGTTAAACTTCCTTTAAAACATCCAACTTGTCCGTCCGCCTCACGTCAGCGCACCGCTCCTCCCCGCGTATAGAACAAAGAGACTCCTTCCTTAATGCGCGCTGATTAGAAGAGCAGGACGAAATGCGAAGCAAAAACTCATCTATATTTATGTTACAGTGTTGGCACAGAGCAGGTCTACAGCACAGAGCAGGTCTACAGCACAGAGCAGGTCTACAGCACAGAGCAGGTCTACAGCACAGAGCAGGTCTACAGTGACATGTGGTTGAAGTTTGCCTAATAAAAGTGCACAAACACATCTGTATTTGTCACGACGTGCGTTTGGTAAATGTGCAGAGGCTGGAAAATACCACTGTAAAACCAGTAAGAGAATGTAACTCCAGTTAGGGACATGAAAAACAGGATTTAAAAAATAAAAAAAACAAAGAAGGGGTTCTCAAACTATGGGTGAAAGTCCAAAAAAGGGGCGCAGTGTTTAAGTGCAGTGCAGTTTGCTTGGCTTAAGTTTAAATAACATTTATCAGATAAAATGGATTCCATCCAGTGCAAGTCAACAGACTAAGGTAATGATAAAAATGAGTTAAATTGCACAATATGGGTTCATGCAGTTATGCAAGGTACATCAACATACATTGTACAAGTAAAGAATTCTCTATATATTTATAAATAAATAAATGATTTGCATTTTTGTAGTAAGTAAATCATTTTGACATTTTATAAGTAGCTCCCATGCTGAAAAAGTGTGGGCACCCCTGGTCTAAACCTTAGGTCTATGACTTCAGTCCAGCTACTGCATGTAGAAAGGTTATTATAGATTTTTAGTTAATGGAAAGAATACTCACCGTCTGAATATCTTAGTGCGCCATAATCTTAAAGCGAAAGTAAAAATGTTTTACCACACCCTGCGCATGAGCAGTAGACGAGAACACGTTAACAACAGCAGACACTATTTCCCTTCTTTATCAACAATGGGCCTCATTCATGAGCGTTTTCTTCAAAAATAAATAAATAAATAAATAAATAAATAAATAAATAAATAAATAACTTCCACTTTAAGAAGATGCTGAGAGAACTCTGCCCCAGATTCACAAAGTGTTCTTAAGCAGATAAATTCTTTAAGTGCCTAATAAAAATGCACAAACGCATCTGTATTTGTCACGACGTGCGTTTGGTAAATGTGCAGAGGCTGGAAAATACCACTGTAAAACCAGTAAGAGAATGTAACTCCAGTTAGGGACATGAAAAACAGGATTTAAAAAAAAAAAAAATCAAAGAAGGGGTTCTCAAACTATGGGTGAAAGTCCAAAAAAGGGGCGCAGTGTTTAAGTGCAGTGCAGTTTGCTTGGCTTAAGCTTAAATTAACATTTATCAGATAAAATGGATTCCATCCAGTGCAAGTCAACAGACTAAGGTAATGACAAAAAATGAGTTAAATTGCACAATATGGGTTCATGCAGTTATGCAAGGTACATCAACATACATTGTACAAGTAAAGAATTCTCTATATATTTATAAATAAATAAATGATTTGCATTTTTGTAGTAAGTAAATCATTTTGACATTTTATAAGTAGCTCCCATGCTGAAAAAGTGTGGGCCCCCCTGGTCTAAACCTTAGGTCTACGACTTCAGTCCAGCTACTGCATGTAGAAAGGTTATTATAGATTTTTAGTTAATGGAAAGAATACTCACCGTCCGAATATCTTAGTGCGCCATAATCTTGAAATGAAAGTAAAAATGTTTTACCACACCCTGCGCATGAGCAGTAGATGAGAACACGTTAACAACAGCAGACACTATTTCCCTTCTTTATCAACAATGGGCCTCATTCATGAGCGTTTTCTTCAAAAATAAATAAATAAATAAATAAATAAATAAATAAATAAATAACTTCCACTTTAAGAAGATGCTGAGAGAACTCTGCCCCAGATTCACAAAGTGTTCTTAAGCAGATAAATTCTTTAAGTGACAGTTGCACCAAAAGAATTGACCAAGATCCAGCTACGAACACCTCCACGCTCTTTCACATAAACATTCGTATGTATTTGGTTAGAAAACAAACTTCCAAATATCACTGCAGCCTGTATAAAGTCTGTATAAAGTCTGCTAGACCCAACAGACCACATCTGCTCTATAAAACCCCTCATAAATGTTACTGGATCACATAGTAACATGTTTTTAGGAAATAATTTAAGAAAATATATAACTTACAACCATGGAGGAATTAGAATTTTCTGTTGCATTATCAGAGTAATAATATTCTAATACAGTAGAATTTTTGTTCTTATGAGCGCTCCTGAATGTTCGTAGGATTTGTTCTTACAGAAAAACATTTTCAGTTAAGAAAAACTTTTGTGAATGCCAAAAATGATCGTAAGAAGGCCTTAAGTACAAAATTGTAAGAACGCTTCATGAATGTGGTCCAATGATATCAACAAACTACTGACCCTTAAAGGGACGTTTGTAAAATATAATAAAGGGTGTTTCTTGTGCTCACAAATTAGTGTACAGCAGGTAGAACATCCGGAGCATCACATTTGCGGTGTCAGAGTTGTTAACATTGATTTCATCTCAATAAGTAGGTCCACTGGGTATACAGTCTATAGCACCTACTTGACTTGACTATGCGTAATTGTGCGTAGTTGTGCGTGCCCACAAATACCACAGTGGCGTGCAGGAACTGTGCTGATCAACTATTCTATGACTTATTTATTTATTTATTTTTGGTGAGACGGGAAGTTTTGACTTTCATTTTATTGAATAATCTCAGCGCCACAAGGGGGCAGTACAGTATTTAGACATTCAGTGTAAAAACACACGGGGGAAACACGCAAACTTCAGTATGATTCGATCACGTGTTTAATGCAGCGCAAATCACTTGTCATAAAACTAATGTAAGAGCAAGAGAAGAACAAAATAACAGAAATTACCATATGATCACCGTATTACTCGCTCATTACATTGTTTAACTGTTATCCATATTTTAGCATTTATTTAGTACAAATTACAAGTTGCTCAAATATACATTTACAAATAAAACAAACCTTGTTCCCCTGTCGACTGTTGGTATCTTTGGGTTTTTGTATACATTTTCGCCGTGGATTTTTGTTTTTCACCGTTAACTTTGCGTCTTTTTTATATCAAGCTAACGTTTTTCCGTCACTTCCGCTCACACAGGAAGTCACCAAAATAAAAGCATAACCTTACTATTAAATGCCATGGACTGTATGTTAATGTATATAAGAGCTAACTTGACCTTTACAATTGGTGTTAATATTAAGTGGGCTAATATCAGGGAAACACTAAATGATTAAATGATTTAGGGTGACCTTGTTGTAACCATGAACACGGATTCTTGTTAATATGAATTATGTTCTTCGTAGAGGCAAATAATCACTGTAGAGCTCATACAACATAGTCCGGGAAAGTACACCACTGAGATATTTTGAGCACTTAAACTTTAGAGCTAACAGGCTACCCCCCATCTACACGATTCACGTAGGTCACCTGTTTTGGCTTCAAAACGGCGATGGTGAGAGATTTTCATGCCTGTCCATCACCTAAAAGTCCCAGTATTATCCAAACATTCCTACCTGCTCACCTGCTGTGCCTGTGCTACACTTCCCTGGTCCCTCGGGTTCCCTGGTCCCTGGTCACTCTGTCCCTCGGGTTCCCTGTTCCCTGGTCACTCTGTCCCTCGGGTTCCCTGTTCCCTGGTCACTCTGTCCCTCGGGTTCCCTGGTCACTCTGTCCCTCGGGTTCCCTGTTCCCTGGTCACTCTGTCCCTCGGGTTCCCTGTTCCCTGGTCACTCTGTCCCTCGGGTTCCCTGTTCCCTGGTCCCTCTGTCCCTCGGGTTCCCTGTTCCCTGGTCACTCTGTCCCTCGGGTTCCCTGGTCACTCTGTCCCTCGGGTTCCCTGTTCCCTGGTCACTCTGTCCCTCGGGTTCCCTGTTCCCTGTTCACTCTGTCCCTCGGGTTCCCTGGTCACTCTGTCCCTCGGGTTCCCTGGTCACTCTGTCCCTCGGGTTCCCTGTTCCCTGGTCACTCTGTCCCTCGGGTTCCCTGTTCCCTGGTCTCTCTGTCCCTCGGGTTCCCTGGTCACTCTGTCCCTCGGGTTCCCTGTCCACAGTCTCTGGCTGCTCCTGTCCCTGTCCACCTTCACCCTGGGCTGCAGAGGACGTGGAGGCTCCAGCCCCTCCAGAGAATATGTCTGTTATTTTAGAACATTTTGCAGCGTCTGTAGCGACATTTTTTAATCTTTTAGCTGCAACTTCTCCGCAGCCTCTTTCTTCCTCCATGTTTCCAGCTCAACACTATAAAACTGGCGGGGATCAGTGCAGAGAAAGGGGTGGGACCGCTCTGGTAAGATACTGTATCCTGATTGGTTTAGTCCACTGTCTATATTGAAGATGGACCAATGGGCCGCCCCCTCTAAATTGTGGGCCGGTCTCTAAGTAAATACTGTCGGCCCACCGGGAAAATGCCCGGTATGCCCCATTACCAGTCCAGGCCTGATGAAATATTAAAGGTAAATTCACAAATGTTAAACCTGATCATTTCTATTACTGACTAGACCGAAAAACTCTCTGTTGGCTATTACAACACGAACGTGCATTTTAACAGTGTAGCCTAATAAATACTGTTAATATTCCTTCTGTATTAAATGTGATTGATATAATGTTGTGACGTCACCTGTTTGAGTTTCATTTTGTGAAGATGAAGCTGGACGTGAAGCGCACTCCAGATGTGACGCTCCAGACTGACGCTCCACGTGCGGCAGAGATGCGGCACGCGCGCAGGTTCACGCTCTCCGCGCGCTTCCTCTGATGTGTGCGCGTGCCCCGTGTCCGCCTACTCCCCACGCCCTCACGTCACGAGCCCCGCTAAAAGTTGGACAGGTGCAGCCTCACCTTAGACTGACGGCAGGTGCAGACTCAGTGAGCTCTGTTTAAGCATTTTATTATTGTTTCTTTAGTTTCATTGACTTTTTCCTTTTTCATTCATCTGTGACTGTCTTAACTGAACGTGGACAGAGGACACAGCGGACACCAGGATGCCGGGCCCTTGTCTCTGAACAGGACCGGGGGTTTCGAGCTTTAGTGTCGCGGGGCTGAGTCTTTTCTTTGCAGAGGACAGGCGGGCGGAGGAGAGGACACACGGGCCGGGTACGATGATGGCGGGCTGCTGCATCTCTGCGGAGGAGCGGGAGAACCAGAGAATCAACGAGGAGATCGAGAGACAGCTGCGGAAAGACAAGAGGGACTCCCGGCGTGAGCTGAAGCTGCTGCTGCTGGGTGAGGACCGCGCACTCACATGTTAGAAGATTATACTGTGATTCTGCGAGTGCAACTTACTGCCTCTGTCAATATTAACCACTAAAAACGTTCAACATTTGCAATTAAAGCTGCAATATGTAACTTTTCTGCTGCGTGTGGGGGTCTGACACTTACTTTTCTCCATGGAGATGCCCTCGCCGTGCCTGGGATGTTCCGCAGTATGGCTTTAAACGTACCTGTCTTGCAGCAGTTCAATCACAGGTGTGTTTTGTAGCTCCCAAATACCTTGAAACACTTGTATTCTCACTGTGAGTGGGGTCGCCTCTCCACTGATCTGGCCCGTGACTCGGCCGCGTGGGGATGTGCGTAGATTTAAAGCCACGTTCCACCAGAAAAGTTACATACTGCGGCTTTACGTTCCAGCATGGATCCAAAGCCCAGGCTGCTCTTAAATGAAGGAGTTTTTTGCTGGGTTTCAGATGACATCACAACATTTTATAGACCAATAATATTTAATACAGATGCGGGAAACTAAATTTATTTCATTCAAATGCAGATTTTTGTGGAAATACAGTGAGTTCTTGGCTCTAGTCACTAATAGAAATGTTCAGGTTCAACATTTGTGCATTTGCCTTTTGGATATTTCATGTTAAAGTACAACGTAATCAATGGGAATTTGTATCTGTATCTGTATCTCGGAGTGGACTTATTTTTTTTGTAATTATTCTCAAAGCATAAACCACTTTTGGGCTAAAATACGTTCGCTATAAATTCAGTAATGCAACTTTTTCAGCTGAGTTTCAACCTTGATCCAAAGCAAAGGAGCGCTCGCAAATCAGCTGAGGCGTTATTAACTTTAACATCTCATTTATTAACAAATCATCGCATTATCAGAGTTTATTTATTGCACATCCGCAAATAATTCCACCTGAAATCACGTAAAACTGTTTCAAGGTGCATTGTGTAACTTTTCCGGTGCGGGGCTCCGTCACCTGGGATACTTGTTCCACAGTGTTGCATTTATTCTATCACAGGTGTGTTTTTGTCGCTCCCAAACACCTGGAAAAACTTGCATTCTCACTGTGACCGGGCTCGCCTCTCTTTAGATCTGACTTGGTTTGGTTGTGTCACCCGCTTGTCTCCACAGGGATAGGAGATCAGTTTAAAGCAGTACTGCGAAACCTTCCAGTCAAAAGCAAGAAAAGGCAACCAGAGAGCCGAGCTTCCACAAATAAAGTTACACACTGCGTCTTTAAATGTCCAATATTACGCAAAACGGATTCTTTTGAGTTTTAAGTCACGTTATAATGTTTTTACCTCCTAAAAAGATACAGATACAAACATAGGAGTTGTGTTTTGTTTTCATTCATTCTTTATTATTAGTCTGTCTACATCTCCAAAGCTCAAAATGCTCTGTTCCACTTTGTGATGTCATCAGTCAGTTTACCTTTTACCTTCAGTTCAGCAGAGATGGGCTGAAATGATCCAAATGATTCTAGTGAAGGTGTGTGGAGTTTAAAAACACAATGGAGCACTTCCTGTATTACATATCATACATGACATCACAAGGTGGAACAGGGTGTTTTCAGTTTGAGAGAAGAACTCAGCCTAAATTAAACGCGTGAGTGAAACAAAACACAACTCCAGGTCTGTTTGTGATGAGGAAACATTATAGCGCAATAAGGGCCTTTTGAATTGTATAAATACTAAAAAAAGAAGAGGATATAAGAGTTAGATAAATATAAATATATCGGTGTTTGAGATGCCGATGTCGCTCACAACAAGACAATAATAATCTTCATATCACATTTAAACGACCCATATTACGTTACGCCATGAAAAACAGACCTGGAGTTGTGTTTTGTTTCATTCACACGTTTAACACACAAACCTGCAGATTTAGGCAGAGTTCTTCATACAGGACGTGCTCCACTGTACTTTAAAATACACCTTCACTAGAATCTTTTGGATGAGTTCAGCCCTGGACTGGCCAATCTCCACTGAACTAAAGGTAAAAGGAGCTTAAAAACTACCGCTTCATGACATCACAAGGTGGAACAGAGCATTTTGAGCTTTGGAGATGTAAACAGACTAATAATAAAGGAAAACTCAAAGACTTACTGAAACAAAACACAACTCCAGGTGTGTTTTTGAGGAGGTAACAACATTATAACATGATTAAAACTCACTCAGGAGTCCATTTTGCGTAATAAAGGATCTGTAATGGAAAACTTTGTCTTATGTGGCAAAATTTACATAATAGCCTGTTTAAAAACACATTAAAACATAAAATAAACTTAAAATATTCGGGGACTAGCTCTGAGATATGTTAGTCGTGCTTTATCATAATGTTATTTCCTTGTTTGTCCCTTCATTACATTTCTGTGGTAAAACAATGTGGAGGATTTAAAACTGATCCGGTGTTTTTCTAACCAAACCAAACAGTCCTTCACTTCTCTGCGCTCGTCCACAGGTGTATTTCAGGAACTGGTGTCTTTAAAGCTGCGCCTCATGAAAATGACATGCAAATCAGCTGAGGGCGGAGGCAGGTCTGAGTGGCGCGGGTGAAAAAAAAAAAACAATCGTGATCTCATACCTGTGACGACCTGCCATTTCTAATCAAATCGACCACTTATTTCACTGCTTCAGGCTTTAATTAAAGGCGCTGTACCTGTGCTTAAAGGGCCCATATTACACTATGTTCTGATGTATGTTATAATGTTGTTTCCTCATCGCAAACACACCTGGAGTTGTGTTTTGTTTTGTTTTTATTCAGATGTTTAACACACAAACCCTGCATATTTAGGCTGAGTTCTGCTCCTTACACCTTCACTAGAATCATTTGGATGATTTTAAAACTCTACTGAACGAAAGGTAAATGGTAAAACTTGAAAACTACCGCTTCCTGACATCACAAGGTGGAGCAGAGCATTTTCAGCTCTGGAGATGTAAACAGATTGTTAATAAAGGAAAACTCAAACACTTACGGAAACAAAACACAACTCCAGGTGTGTTTTTGAGGAGGTAACAGCATTTAAACATGACTTAAAGCTCACAAGAGTCCATTTTGTGTGATTTAGGACATTTAAAAAACATGTAAAACAAAACTAGGTCTTTTTAAACAGTTTGCAGTGGTCCAAAGTTATTCCTCACTTACCTTATGCATTCAGAGCATCCTAATTATAGTTTATAAGCAATTTCCACAACTTTCAGAGGCCGGAGCAGAGAACAGCGATCATGCTAACACGCACTTCCTGATTCTCGGACAATAAAAGGCTTTATAATTAGATGCAGGCAGTACACACATGGGAAAATTGTGAAAAACTACAAATTCTGATCTGGTGTATAAAATAATGTGTGTAATATCATATCGCCCGTCCCTAACCGTCAAGACCCTGTTGACACTTTTACACTGATCATTGTGACTGCTGCAGGAAGGGCATCTGGAGTAGTGGAATCTCAGTCTGACCTGGCCCCCGGCCCCAGATAAAAGCGCGCACTAGGGATGGTCTGACATGGATTTTTTTGAGCCGATACCGCTGTTTATTTTTGCATGATTGTATACATATCTTTTTAGCCTAATTGCTCTTTTATTTTCATTTTTATTCAGTTTAAAACAAAAATCGGGTGGACTGAGAACAAACTGGGACTGACACGTGGACACAGAGAGCGGAGCAGCTTAGAAACAAACCTCTGCTGCTTTGACTGAAGCTCTGTCACTAAAATTAGACTTTAATCTGAGTTTTGTTGTAACACAATCTGACCATAAAGAAGTGACTTAGCAGAACTACAACAGGAGAGCTGATTTGTGCTGTTAAACACATAAAATTACAAGCTAACCTAGAATTAGCCAACAGTTTTTCAGCCGCTCTCACCTTTTGGTTGAAAATCAAACTCTTAAACAGGACCATGAACGCTCGTATTGACCACGGGCTGGTGAAATCCATTTGTATTTTTTGTTTTTTTTAAGCTTTTTTGACAGTGTTTTCTAATGTGTGCATTGTGCCACCATAGTGACTGCCGAACATTCCACCATAGACGTACATGTAGAACACCCCCAATGTGATGTCACTGCAAAGTATCATTGAAAAAACATGTTTTTTTCACTGGATGGGGCACCAACATGCACATGGCCTCCCCTTTAAATTACACTAATAATACTTTGCACACTCTTATTATTATTTCTGCGTAATAGTTTAAAGTTTTTTGTGCTTTATTAAAAGAGGATAGAGTGTTATTTTCTCTCTGTTCTATTGTGGAGTGTGCAGGTGAAAGCTCGTGTGTGATTAGTCCGATCAAACCCACTCACTGTGTTTCTCAGAGGAGATTATTATCCTGCTCCCAGAGGACTCAGGGGCCGGACTGAACAGGACACGTACAGAGGCCTGTTTACGGAGCTGCAGCAGACGGCACCGAAAACACATCAGATTTACAGCAGGAACCCCCATCGGCCTGGAGACTTTCACACAAACTAAACCAATGTAACGGCAAACCTTCATAAAGCACTCTGAGCAGCTCCTGTCTGACTGACATCTGTGTATTTTAAACAGAGGAATATCAGTCTGATCACCACTCCCTCCGTCGAGCCTCGAGCCAGACCCAAACCCAAATCCTGTTATTTCAGACAAACTTTATTGATCCACAAGAAATATCACACAGAGGCATGTTTTAAAAGCAGCAGTGTCCAAATGTTTTTAGATGGAAACATAAAGCACATGTATATTCTCTGCCATCTATCGGTGTATTCCTATATTTATAAATTAATAAACATTTGAACTTAAACCTCGAATAAAATACATGTGACTCTTGTATTAGTTTGTCAGTTCATATTTTAGTCAATTCTTCTGGACTTGAACTGTGAACACAATGCTAATCTCAATCACAGTGCGTGTTAGAAAAATCACAGTTTCATATTGCGTGCTAATAATAAAGTATTTATATTTCTTTTCAACTCAAAAGTAAGGGCCAAAAGCAGCGCTCTGATTGGCTGCTTGGGAAGTCCAAGCTAGTTTCACTTTGCTGTGTACTGAGTATTAACAATGTGCCACAGGGTTTGTGGGAGAAGACGGATAAAGTTAGATTCAACTTAAATACCTACTTCCTCGCTCTGTGGTGTCAAAATCAGGTTCACCAGCTTTAATCTCCCATTAGATTTATTTTTGTCAAATTCACACTGATTTTGTACGCGTTCCCACTTTGCCCTGGTTTTGCCCTGACAGGATGGTGGACGTGGGGGGTCAGAGGTCAGAGAGGAGGAAGTGGATCCACTGCTTTGAGAACGTGACCTCCATCATGTTTTTAGTGGCTCTGAGCGAGTACGACCAGGTGCTGGTGGAGTCCGACAATGAGGTAATCTACTCACTTTTCTTTAGTTTAACTCAATCAGACAAATACATCTGACTTAAAATGACAATAAAATCCTCCACTCTCCCCCAGGATCCTTTTGAACGCAGTTTCTAAGCTCAGTGCTCAGTTTCACCTTTTATTACTTTTTAAATGTTGAGTTTCTACTTTAGACCACATTTTTACTGCTTCTTTGCTGACCTCTAGTGGCGAAGGAGACAGATGTTAAAGAAATCAGGCACGTTGAAATTCTGGTTATAATATAGGAGTTCTGGTATTAATTAATGCAGATTGTAATGTGACTTAGCATGAAGATGAAAAGGAGGCGTGAATATAGCATTTTTAAAACGATAAAAGGTAAGCTGGTGATCTAAATACGTTATGTGTTAGTAATTAATAACCCATAGAAGTGTAATACCCCCTTTTTAATAAAAATTTGCTCATTATGATGTTTTTATTTATTATTTAAATCTTTTTTCATGCTTCCTCATGACTAGTTAAAGTGTTGTTATTATAAAATATTACCCATAAATCTAACTGCTATACCAAAAGTCTGATCTGTTTTTGTTCGTAAATGTTCCCATGTATTGCCTGCACTGTTCTTAGTACTGGTTCAGAATAAGGACTCACCTGTTGTTTGTTCTTTCTAATGTGTGTGTGTGTGTGTGTGTGTGTGTGTGTGTGTGTTGCAGAATCGCATGGAGGAGAGTAAAGCTCTCTTCAGGACCATTATCACGTACCCCTGGTTCCAGAACTCCTCCGTGATCCTGTTCCTGAACAAGAAGGACCTGCTGGAGGAGAAGATCATGTACTCACACCTGGTCGACTATTTCCCCGAGTACGACGGTACGGACTGAGCGCGCTCCAGACGCTTACAGAAACAACATAAACTGGATCTACGCTCTGTATTCAAAAACAGGAAGCGTTGTTATGGCATAAAATCAGAAAAAGATTAGGTTAAGTGATATGGCTGCTAATTACTGTTATATTGATATTATCGCAATATATTTTTATTTATTTTTTATTATTTACAATTTATTTTATTTATTTTATTTTTTATTATTTACAATTTTTACAGTGCCATCCAATTTCTTAAATTAAAACTAAAACTAATCTGACCTACATTTTAGATGGAATTTTGTTTATTTATGTCTTAGATTAAGGATTAATTTTTAGCTCTACTTCCTGTAATTTTCAATGTTTAACTTTTCTTCACAGTGCTAATGCTAAATTATTACCACAGGTACTATCACACCAAACCAACTAATAATTACAAAACCATGAAAACCTGCCGCCCAAAGTTTTTTCCTCGGCAGGCCAAAATAAACGCTCATTAGTGGGTCGAGGACCAAATGTAATGAGTTTGCACATAAAAATATTCTTCTGCAAAGAAATGTATAATTAAATTGACTTTAAATATTAGGAAATAGACATTGGCCTCCTTCCCGTCTCCTTCTTGTCTTTTCAGTACGAAGTTGAATCAAAATAGATTTTTCTTAAAATCTCAGAGACTCGTCGCAGGCCAAATTAAACCCCCCGGAGCGCCACGTTTGGCTTTTTTGGGCACCTCTGTTCTAAACCGCACTGTCTCCCTGCAGGCCCTCAGCGAGACGCCCAGGCTGCGCGGGAGTTCATCCTGAAGATGTTTGTGGACCTAAACCCGGACAGTGACAAAATCATCTACTCCCACTTCACCTGCGCCACCGACACCGAGAACATCCGCTTCGTGTTCGCCGCCGTCAAAGACACCATCCTGCAGCTCAACCTCAAGGAGTACAACCTGGTCTAGACTCACGCACATGCTCCAAACCAAGTCGCACCCCAGTCAAATGGTCCACCAGTGTTCATTCGTTTGCCATTCGTTGATCTGAGGAGTTAGTGAAAGCATTGGGGAGGTTTAAATACACAGATCTGACCCTCTCTTTTGGGGTTTTTGAAGTTACGTTCCGGGTTAATTTCACCTGTGCACCTGAGGGACCCGAGAGTGGAACATCTGGCTCCTCCCCCTCTTTTTTATAAGTCCTTCCTGTGTACCAACTCCCCCTAATGGACTGATTGGAAAGTCGATAATTACTAGGCATAAACTGTGATTTTTAAATTATTTCTTAATGATTTCTTCTTGATTAATTGATTGATTTCTGAACTTTGGTACATCTGTTTTGTGGCGCCTCGAAGCACATGGCTGAGGCGAAACTAGCTTAGGAGTAAGAGTCCAACACTAAAACTGGCTTGCACAGGCGCGCTAGTGCTAACTGCTAACTGCTAACTGACTGAAAGGCAGTGTTTATTTATGAACAGTGGTGTACAATTGTTTAACTGTGCCACATATTGCTTTTTATTCTGGTAGTATGTATATTTATTGCCAATGCCAAAATGTCAGACTCCACTTTTGCGCTGTTTACTACTTTTAAAGTATTTGCGAGAAACATGCAGGGCTAGCCAACCGCAAAGAGCGATTTTTATGTTCGACTTGAAGGGACTATCCACGCGAGCTACAATTTTTTAAGTATTTGCGAAAAAGTATTCTCTTCTATTCAACGAACCAATCATGAACATTGCATAGCCCCTCCCATCCTTTTTCTGAACGTTAGAGTTAAAGATGCACCGTGGGACTTTTCTAGTGGAGGTGGAGAGGTTATAGCTTTGTTTTGGTCTGTAAAAACTGCAGTGAAAAACATGCGTTCTTACTGGGAGCGTGGGCACCACTCCACAGATCTGACAAGTAATAAGTTTAATGCCGTTCTCAAACTCGATATTGAAACTTAGACACGTCCATGGGCCACCTGGACGACTGTGTATTTTATTCTAAACTCAAGATTATTCTAAATTGATTCAGGAAAGGTTTTTTTTTTTTGTGAATGTGACTTTTTTAGTCTTGACACTTGCTCAAATCAGTACCTAATTTTGATACTTGTAGTACTGATTTCGTATACGATTATAGATACTTTTGACAACCCTAGTGCTGTGGCGAAGAAGCAGGCGGCGTACCCTTCACTAGAAAAGTTCCATAGTGCATTTTTAATAATTGTGACTAATTTCTACTTAATCAAAATGCGTTGTTTCAGTTTGTACCAAAGTAAGCCAATGATTTAAAATGGTTCACATTGGCGTAACATAGTTTGAACACGAAAAGCCTGTAATTTACATTTAACTGAGGCATAGTGCAATTCTGAATGCTATAACCATTGTACATACATCTCTATATATATGGCAGCATCTTGTTGGCTTTGTAATCATAACTTTTTTGGCAGATTTGAATGTGCGGTATTGAAAACTATGTATCTGTGTAATTGTACTGTATGTCTAACAGCTAATTCATTTTTGAGAGACGAAAATGTTATTGTTTTATTTTCCTTTTTAAGAGGAGAATGTACATTTTGTGTAATAATTTTTTGTTTTTTTCAAATTTTTATTTCATAGCAAAGGAACAGCTTCAGAAATGCGAAATGACAAATTCTAATCTTAACTAAGTATGCCAGTATAGTATCCTGTTTTGTTCAATCGATTTTTATATGGAAGTGATCATTACAAAGTGAATCCAATGGACAGGGCTCTTGTAGTGTTGTAGTTGTAAAGACATTGTTTTTTATTACACGGTTTATTAATGCTTTGCTGGAGCACTGCACATTTTGTACCTGCCCCACACGCCGCCATTTTAGACCAGTTTGAACTCATCTGTGCCACAAGAAAACCCAAAAGTGCAGTTGTGACAAGTTCAAAACAGACTAGCCAACGAGAGGAGGCCTACACTGCAACAAAGAATATTCTAGTTTGGTTAAAATGACTTGAAATCTGCATTTTAATTCACATTTCTTCTGGTTTAGTCCTGATGAAGACTTGTTATGGTCCTGTTCTCATTCTGGTTTAGTTCAGGTTCTGGGTCTAGTCAAAACTTGAATTGGTTTGATCCTGGTCTAGTCCAGTTATAGACCCAGTTTAGTCTCAGTTAGTGGTTTGGTCCTGGTTTAGTTCTGGGTTAAACTCAGGTTCAGTTCTCAGTTTTGCACTATGTGTGTAGAATCCCTCAGTCGTCCAGGTAGAATCCATGGCAAAAGGAGAAATTTAATTTGTCAACTGGACAAATTCAGAACTGAAGAAGCAGCTTGGATGAGCTGCGAAACGTATTCGACCAAATAAACTCTGTCCAGTTGACAAATTAAATTTCTCCTTTGGCCAGTTTTGCACTAGTTTAATCTCAATTTTGAGAATCACAATCCCAAAAAGCTGTATCGTCAGTGAAAAAAATTCACAAAATAGGAATGCGCTGATATGGTGTAATATAAAAGAATGGATAATTATAGTCATATTTTTGAATGGTTTGGTCCTGGTTTAGTTCTGGGTCTAGTTCAGGTTTAGTTCTGGGTCTGTTTTGATGTGGTGCATGTGCAGGTGTGATGCACTTTTAATTTCAGTAGTTTTCACAGTTTATTTTATTTTTAAACCTGGAATATTTGACTTATTTCGATGCTTCTTACTTGTAATACATTACTTAAATACATACATTAAATAAATTATTACAATCACATATTTACCAAAGGGGACAGAAAATTGGCAGATGGAAAAATAAAACCACATTTAGGCGTCTGTCCTAAAATGTGTTTTTAAAAAAGTCAATAGAAACGTTAAAAATTCCACGCCCAAACTACTCAAAGCATTCAAATCATTCAAAGATATTTTGAACCGAGGCTGGATATTCTTTTTTTGCAGTGTACGGCAGCCCAGAAGGGACAAGTCTCATGTCAACCACAAATGTCCAAACGAAATGAAAACCAAATGTGTTAGCTTTAGCCTAGCGTCATAACCCTCTGGTCTTTTTTCCCTTTCTTCTGTGATTCAATCGATTCAAAAATAAAAGAGTATTTTATTTCACTTGACAAAGAAATACTGACTTTAAATAAATGCATCATGTCGTCTTTCTCAATGTCATTTTTCACGTTGACTCAAAGCAAATATTGAAATGATGTTGAACTACTTAAAATGACATATTAGTATTTACATCATATATTTGAATTAAAAAGATCACACAACACTGTTTTCCACAGATTTCATAATAAATTCATCAATATATTTACAATAAAGGGTTTTAAGTTTTCTTTTGGGTGCCATTTTGAGGACTTTTGACCATTCAAACCCTTTTTAAACTGTTTGCGGTGGTCCAAAGTTATTCTTCACTTTCCTGACACATTCCTCTCATCCAGGTTGTTTTTAGACTTGGAATAGTCTCCTGTTTTTTACTTCATACCTTCAAATAAATGTGTTATTTTACTCACCTATCCACATATTCTATATTTAAGGAACTGAATGTAAGATTTTTATTTTATATTTCATAAACTTGAGTAAATTCTGCAGGTTCTGAGCTTTCACAAGAGACACAGCCTGCCCATATACTGAGGATGAGAAACACCAGAGGGCGCTATAGTAACACTGTTTGGATTTTGCAGGACACTGGGCTCATTTCTCTTTTCTCGTTTCCTTCTCCTTGATTCCTCTCCTCGATTTTGCAGGAAATGGGTGAGGAAGCAGAGGAGGAGAAGAGACAGGAGCAAAGGAGTGAGGAGCAGAGGAGCGAAGAGCAGAGGAGCGAAGAGCAGAGGAGCAAAGAGCAGAGGAGTGAGGAGCAGAGGAGTGAGGAGCAGAGGAGTGAAGAGCAGAGGAGCAGAGGAGTGAGGAGCAGAAGAGCAGAGGAGCAGAGGAGTGAGGAGCAGAGGAGCGAGGAGCAGAGGAGTGAGGAGCAGAGGAGCGAAGTGCAGAGGAGTGAGGAGCAGAGGAGCGAAGAGCAGAGGAGCGAAGAGCAGAGGAGTAAGAGCAGAGGAGTAAGAGCAGAGGAGTGAGGAGCAGAGGAGCGAAGAGCAGAGGAGTAAGAGCAGAGGAGTGAGGAGCAGAGGAGTGAAGAGCGGAGGAGTGAGGAGCAGAGGAGTGAAGAGCGGAGGAACGAAGAGCAGAGAAGTGAGGAGCAGAGGAGTGAGGAGCAGAAGAGCGAGGAGCAGAGGAGCGAGGAGCAGAGGAGCGAAGAGCAGAGGAGCGAAGAGCAGAGGAGCAAAGAGCAGAGGAGTGAGGAGCAGAGGAGAGGAGTGAGAAGCAGAGGAGTGAGGAGCAGAGGAGAGGACAGAGGCAGGTGGAGACATGAACTGAGGGTGAATGGGACACTTTCCTCAGGCGTTGGTTCAGACCAAAATGACCCCATAATGAGGACTATACTAAGGATTATTTTAGATGATTATTTCAGGACTTTAAAATCAAAGTCAAACCACTGTCTTTATTTTAAGATAAATGTGTTTTAACATATATATATATATATTTTTTAATTATTTTAATGTTAAATTAAGTAACATGTCAAACATACTTTACTGCTGTCCCTGTCCTTGTGTCGTTATTTTAATTGACGTCTGCTTCTCAAACTCTCCCAGGTTTCCTCAGTGTTTCCTTCCCGTTTTCTCTGAGCTTTGGGAGGCCCATAATATGACACAGGATCGAGGAGAGGAACCAAGGAAAAGGAAGTGAGGAAAGAGAAATGGGATGTGCCCAGTGTCCTCTCAAATCTAAACAGTGTTACTATGGCGCCCTCTGGTGTTTGTGAAAGGTAAGGCAGTATTATGTATCGTGCACTTCCTGCTGGTTTAGACTGTCTTCACACTACACACACCACATCTAAACTGGGACTAAACCTGGACTACAGCAGGACCAAACCAAGTCTTCATCGGGACTATAAACCGGGATTAAACTATGCCAGCCATGTGTTTAAATTTAAAGGTGCACTGCGGAACATTTCTAGTAGAGGGTCTGCAAATGTTATTGGTTTGTCTAGAATGTTCCACAGTTTGGATTAAACCTTCATCTGTCATGAGGGAGACATGCAGGTTACAGCACTACACTACATTACAGTTCAGATCTGTGGAGAGGCGCCTCTATTCACAGAGGAAATTTTATTTTTGAGCAGCAGAAACACACGTAATAAATAAATGCCAGATGGATCTGTTTAATGCCAAACCACGGAACATTACAGGCAACACATCTCCATGGAGACAAGTAGGTGGCAGACCCTCCACCAGAAAAGTTGCACAGTGCACCTTTAAGACGTAATGAATTGCTTTATTGAGGACACATGTAAGATGATTTCAGTCAATCTGGCAACCCAAAGTAAATTCTGCTGGATTCTGATTGGATAATTTGACTTGTATATTTTTGTTCATTTTTATTGTGATGCAATTATCAGTAAAATCAATATTTGATTGAAACATGTTTACTTCATTTCTGAGGCACTGTCTTTGTTACTACATAAACAGTTTGGGTACACACATGTAAAGCATCACAGACAGTAAATCTGTGCAAAACCAACAACGCACACAAATGTTATTATTATTTTTAATAATTTCACATTAACACAGTCATTGGCATAGAGTGAATAAGAGAAAACAAAATAAAATGTTGACAGAGAATGACATAAAGATGTTTTCTTACAACATTACCACAGAGGCTTTTCCTGATCACAATAACAATAACACATGTACCACCACATCTGCCCCTCATCATGGCGCTCCCCATCGGCCGCTGCCAGACCCTTCACTTCTGGACTGGCACAAGTTGGAATCATTCACTTCAAGCCAATCACAGCAACCAATTAGCTGAACCTTGTTCACAATTATCAGTAAAATGTTTTTGTTGGAAAATCTTAACTCTACAACAAAACGTTGCGCAGACTCAGAAGGATTAGCGGGAGGAGCTGCACAAGATGGATAATGGTTAAGTTTCAAAATGCAAAACTCACAACAATACAACTTGGACCCAACGTTTCTCCAAAAAAAAAAAAAAGATAAAATGAGGAAACACAAAAAGTGCAGGGCCATGGGTGGAGATAGGGGGAAGGTGAGCACGAACCCTGTAAAAACTTTCCTCAAACATGCATAAATCATTCAGAATCTTCATCTTCATATCCCTGAGAAAGCGTACAATGACACAAAGCCATTTTAAGACTTAGGTAAAAGTTTAATAGGCCCAGAACTTTAATGTATTAGTGAGACTAGAGTCAGACTGGAGTTCTTTATGTAGAGGCCAACTGCTCAGAGCGGTTTGTACCTGATTCATTTTTTACTGACCACTCTTATTTATCTGGACACATTTGGCCTTGTGCTTGAAACAAATGAGCTGATGCTCTGTGCACTATGGCCCTGTACAGTTCTGTACTTTACAAATGTGGGGAAAACGGAGGACGGTAACAGGCTGCCATTCCGACATACCGCCACTCCGCCATTGACGTCTAATTGTCAGAGTGGCGGCATTTCCATTTTTTATTAAACATCCCTGCACTCCGACCTTTGTTTTTTCCTTGGTCGGAGGGGCGGCACTTATAGATTATAAAAGCTTTCAGAAATATTTGTGTGCATAGGATAGAAATCTGTCCATATTTGGGAAATCCAGGCATAATTGGCTGTAGTTGAACATAAAATAAATATTTGTAAACTCTCGAATGAGTCCAGTCGTACATAAATATGTATTGTGTGTATTTTCAGAATACGAATTGAAAAGTTACGACATCAAGAATTACAATCACAAAATGAAAATTTGTAATTTCGCTTTCTTCATTACAAATACAAATTCACAGTCGCGACTCAAAAATATGTCTCTTCACTTCACAGGCGTTTTTTATTGAGCAGAAGAAACATCAGTCGAGATGCCGAACGTTTACGCCACATATGGACTGAACCAGGACCGAACCAGGACTAAAACAGGACTAAGCCAGGACTAAACCAGGACTAATCTTGGACTTGAGAGAGAGAGAACCCGAGCCCGTGGAGCAGGGTGTCCACAAAGTGCGATCGTGCGACAGCTGCGCTTAGCCCCGTGGGGTGTGGAGCTCTGTGCTGGTCCTTTCGCACAGGCCCGTCCCGACACTCAATCCTGGTTCAGTTCTGGTTTAGTCCTGGTTTAGATCTGGTCTAGTCCTGGTTTAGTCTTGGTTCAGTCCTGGTTCAGGCAAAAAAGGTGACGCTCCAAACTATGAGTGGGTTGTCGGAATGGCGGCATCAAAAAGTGTCGGAATGGGGGGGTGTCGGAATGGAGGGTTGACGGAATGTCGGGGTGGAGGTGTGTCAGAATACGGTTGTACCCTGGCACTTCTGTGTTTGCAAAGGTACATCTTTGATGCTAATGCTAACTGCTATTAAAACATTACTTCTAACATCACAACAAAATTTAATTTGTAGTTAGGACGACCTGATTATTTTTAGGTGTAGATTATTCCAGTTTGTGGAGTTATTTTAATATGTATTAAGCTTTAAAATTAGCATTAGCATGACACACACAAAGACGTACCTTTGTAAACACAGAATTGTCCTCTAGTAAAGTTTTCGCCGCATTTATAAAGTGATCTGTCAGGATTTATTGATTTTAACGCGACTCTGCAAAAAAACATTACATCAGAGCACCACCCAGGACCGACATGAGCTTAATTCTGTGAGGAGTGTGTCTGCTCTGGGCCATCAACTCAAAATCGCAAAGACGAAGCGAGTGTTCTCAGGTTAGACAAATATTTTATAAAATCACACAGGAAGACTGGTTCACTTTCTCTACTAAGTCACTTATTTCTTTTTCATGTTGTTTTTGCTTAGTTTCCCTCTCTTCTTCCTGCTCTTTTTGCTTTGCTTTTTTCTCTTCGTCATTTGTGGCTTTGTTTATTTCTTTTTCATGTTTTGTGACGAGTTCATTTATTTCTTTTTCATGTTTTGAGATTAATTTATTCATTTGAATCAACTTGCCTGGTTTTGCCCAAAGTCGTTTTACTAAAACACTTATTTCTTTCTGATGCTTTTCCATCTTCTGCCTCTCGTAATGAGTGGTCAGTGCCTGCAACAGATCATAACTCTTATCTTTTTCTTCAAGTTGTTTCTTGTGAACTTGTTTCAAATACTCTGAGTCCCTTCTGTAATTTTCTTTGAACTCATTGTGCTCTTCAGCTTCTTTTCTGGCCTTCTCTTCATAATTCCTCTTCAGATCTTCCACTTGTTTTTTATGTTCCTCCTCTAACTCTTTTCTCTTCTTTTCCTCTAGTTTTAGTTTTCGCTCATCTTCTTTAATTCTTTCATTATAGTTTTTCATTTCCTGTTCTATCTCTTTTTGTCTTTTTTCCTCTTCTCGTTTTCTTTCTTCATCTTCTCGTTTTCTTTCTTCATCTTCTTGTTTTCGTTTCTCCCACCATTCTTTCCTTTCATTTTCCCACTGCGCTCTCTCCTGCTCCATCTGTCTCCTGTTCTCTTCTAGTTGTATTTCTTTTGATTTTGCTTCTAATTGGATTTTTTCTTCCAATTCTTTGTGTTTTTGTTCCCACTCAAGACGCTGCTGTTCTTCTTCTTCCTTCCTTTTTATGTCTTCTTTTTCTCTGTTTTCCTGTTCTCTTTTTCGTTCTTCTTTATATCTCTCCTCTTTTTCTTTCAGTTCTTTCTCTTTCAGTTCTTTTTCTTTTTTTATTTGTCTCATTTCTTCTTGTCTTCTTTCCTCCAGTTGTCGTCTCTCTTCATCTTCTTGTTTACGTTTGTCCAACCTTTTGTTTCTTTCTCTTTCCCACTGCTTTCTCTCCTGTTCCATCTGTCTTGTGCTCTCTTGTAGTTTTATTTCAAACATTTCTTTCGATTGCTCTTCAGATTTTGTTTTTTCTTCCAGTTCTTTGTGTTTCCGTTCCCATTCCCGGTGCTGTTTTTCCTCTTGTTCCTTCCTCTGTCTGTCCTCCTCTTCTCTCTTTTTTTGTTCTCTTTTGCGCTCACATTCTTCTTCTTTAATCTTCATTTCCTTTGCTTTAAGTTCTTTTTCTTTCTGCTCTTTTTCATTTGCAATTTGTCTCATTTCTTCTTGTAATTTTTTCTCCTGTTGTCGTCTTTCTTCATCTTCTTGTTTTCGTTTCTCCCACCATTCTTTCCTTTCTTTTTCCCACTGGTCTCTCTCCACTTCCATCTGTCTCCTGCTCTCCTGTAGTTTTTCTTCAAATTGTTCTTTTGACTGTTGCTCTAGTCTGATTTTTTCCTCTAGAGCTTTTTGTTTTTGTTCCCACTCCTGACGCTGGAGTTTCTCTTCTTCCTTCCTCTTCCTCTCTTCTTCTTCTCTCTTTTCCTGTTCTCTTTTCCGCTGCTCTTTCTCCTCTATAATCTTTTCCTCCTTGTCTCTGAGTTCTTTCTCTCTCTGGTGTCGTTCTTTTTCAAATTCCTCCTTTTGTTTGTCCATTTTTTGTTTAGTATCTTCCATTTCCTGTTGGTATTTTCGCTCCATCTCCTCCCTCTCTTTCTTCATCTCCTCTTCCTTCTCTTTCATAATTTTCTTCATCTCTTTTTTAATGGCTGCGTCTGCCTCTTTGAGCATGTCGTTGGTGTAGCAGCGTCCACCGTTTTCCTTCACCATCTCATCAATCTTCTGCAGCAGCTCCAGGACCTGAGTGCGATTCTGTTTATCAGAGTTATTAAACACATGGTACCTGTTCCCACACTTAGAGATCAGTTTCTTAAAGGAACTTTCACAATGCTTTTCTATGTAATCTTGAATCGACATTTCATCATTGACCAGCTGATCTCCATGTGTAAAAAGAATAACAGTAAACTTTTGTGCCTCTTTTCCAAATGCTTCTTTGATGAGTTTTAGTGTGTCGTTCTCTTCTTTTGTCAGTCGTCCAATTTGTAAAACCAACAGAAAAACATGTGGTCCAAGAGCTAAAAGACTGATGCATCTCAGCATTTCCTCAAAGACCTCATCATGTGACATGGTTGTGTCAAAGAGTCCCGGAGTGTCCACCACAGCCAGAGAGCGTCCATCTACTGTACTGTGTGCCCTTTTACAAGTTTTAGTGACAGATATTTGACTGGACATAGCTGAAAACTCCTTTCTTCCCAAGATGGTGTTTCCTGAGGAACTCTTTCCATTTCCTGTTTTTCCAATCAGCACAATCTTCAGACAATCAGGACTCAGACTATCACCGCCTAAAAAATTATAAAAACATGTAAGAAATGTAACATGTTTAAATATAAAGTATATGTGTAACAGAGCCAGGTTCTGGTCCTGAAACACTGAAGTTTCCTTTTGCGTCGCTTCTGCCATATGGGCCCTTTTCATGCTTTTCATGCTGCTGGTTGGCTTGGTCCAGTTTTCTGAAAAGTGTGGATCCTCACTTCCCTCTCCATTCATTCTCTATGAGGAATTAGCAGAGTCACGCTAAAATAAATCAATGTTTAAATATCAGGATGCAGACATCGAGTTACAGACGGATAATCACAGGCAGCGAGTTAAGACCTTTATTACGATGGAAGCACTTCACTGGAGAAAACTTCTGTGTTCATAAAAGTAGCTTAGTGTCTGGATGATATTTACATGCTGATTTATTTTAGCAATGGAGTGGGAAGTGCAGAACCATGCAAGAACAAGTCACGAGAAAACGCATGAAAGCATGAAGAGGAAGACCTCTGACCTTACAATAGTTTCTCATAGCACTAAGCGCCACCTACTGACGTGAGGGTGTCATTACAACTTAACAAAGTTATTGTAATCAGACTTCCCCATTTATTTCATACAATAAAACATGATGCGAAAACACATTTCTGTGTGTCACACATAACACTTTGTTTTGCACCGAGTGTGCAAAAATAATCGTAAAATTTTAAAATGCACTTAATAAAAATTTGTATTTAATGGAGTAAATAAGATTATTAACAAACATACTCACTTTTGTTCATTTTTCTTTTCATGTCATCAATTTCTTTGTGTTGAGCTGAAATCTTCTCTATTTGAGCTTGCTGAAGTGTCTCTGTGGTGTAGCTGTAAGTTTCATTTTTTGTCTTCAGTGAGTTTAAATAATCCAGCAGCTGAGGGACCTGCTGCTGGTCCCTGGGGTTGAATATAAAATATCCTCCTCCACAGCTCTGACACAGCTCCTGGATGTTTCTGTCTCCTTTGACAAACTGAAGCACCGCTGGAGCAGTGGGCTCCGAATGAATGAACAGAATCATAGTTAAGGGACGGACTCGAGAGCTGAGTGTGTCCTGGATGGTCTTCAGCTCAGCCTTGTCTTCATCGGTGAGGGGACCCAGCGGTAGAACCAGGATGAAGACATGGACGCCCTCAGGAGGACAGAGGGAGATGCAGTGGAGGCACTCCTCCATCACTGTCTCCAGAGGTTTTCCAGACAGAGCTGGCAGCTCCACCAGAGACACCCGACGCCCACAGACCTCTTCCTCATGTTTAACACACTGCCCTAGGATTGCTGCAGGGAGCTTTGCTCTCCTTAAAATGGACTCAGCTACTGAGGTCTTCTCTGCTCCAGTTTTCCCAAAAAGAACCAGGTTCAGAGAGGGTTTCTGCTCCTCAGTGAGGGTAAGGAAGGACGCTTTGTTTTGATCTACAATGCTCTTGAGGGAATGGGTCAAGAGTTTGTGGTTTTCATCAAACATGTTGTAGAATCTTCCACCACAATCACTAATGAGCTGTGAAACACTGGGGGTCTTCTGGATGTTGTGTGTGAGAACCACCATGGAGTGTTTAAAGGCACCTGGACCAAACAGACTCAGGATGAAGGTCAGAGTTTTCCTGTCGTTTTCAGTGAAGTCTGAAGGCTTCACCAGCAGCAGCAGGACGTGGGGTCCAGGAGAACATTGAGACACACATTTCTTCATTTCTTCTGTCACAGTCTCCACAGACAGACTGAACAGGTCTGGGGTCTTTACTACCAATGGTGTTTCTTTCCAAATCTTAGGAGCAATAAAGGTTTGTTGTGTTGCCGAAGCAAAGTTATCATTGGGCTTCTGATGAATAAAATTGAAAATTTTTTCTTTTTTGTCCTCACTTTTTCCAAACAGAACAATCCTGAGAGCAGAGTCTGGAAAAAATAGTTAAATCAAATTAGACATCAATGTTGAGGGAAACCTTTTTACACAAGTATTTTTGTTTAGTACACAGATAATGAGATGACTTAGCTGTGATGCTGAGAATTATTTTAGGGACAGGGAACATTTTTTAAAATTACTAACCAGAATCAGTACCAGAACGTGACATCTTTAATGTGTTAAATCCTGTGAAAAATTTAATATTTACTCAAAAGAAACACATGAAAGTTTATAACCTAAATCAACTGGTTACCTTTTTTAATTGCTGTAAGAATGACGCCTTTTCTTTCTTTGGTCTGATGAGCTGCTGTAGGAGCATCCACAAATATATCATGTGTAACATGTTTTTCATTGTTCTCTTTAAGTATTTGGACTATTTTAGTGAAGATCTCTTCATGTACTTCTGAGATCAAATGTGTTTCAAGGCTCTTCATCCACTGATATCTGTATTTGCACTTTCTAATCAGATCTTTTAGAGGGGGAGAATGCACATAATCCTCCATTACACTTGTCTCTTTTGTTGCTGTTAGCAGCACCAGTGAATGCTGGAAGGTCTGCTCACTGAAGCTCCTCAGGACTGACTGTAGTCTGAAGTTGTGTTGCTCAGTGAAGTCTTCAGGCTGTAGAACCAGCAGGAACACATGAGGACCAGGGTCACAGACGTCTGCTATGCATCTGACGAACTCTGACTGTGCGTCTGCAGTGAGGACGGGCTGGAGCAGGTCTGGACAGTTGATCACTGAGATCTTCTTGTCTTGGAGTTCTCCTGTTTATCTGATGGGGCTTTCAGGTTCTTTCATTGCATCAAACACAGCCTCATTCAGTAACAGGTTTCCCACAGAGCTCCTCTGACTCCAGCCGCTCCCCAGAATAAGCACCCTCAGCTCAGACACTGGAAATACACAAGAACCAAAATAGAATAACTAAGAAAAAAAATCACCAGTACTAATTATGTAACTTGTCCATTTTGATTAAAAAAAGGGGTCTGGATGAAAAAAGTCCTGATGTGTTCAGAAAAAGTGTACGGCATTTAGGAAACAAAAAAATGACATACCAGTAAACTGAATTATTCATAACATAATAATACTGTATGTACATTTAAGCAAATTCTCATTTAAGGAATATTAAAATCCAAATAAATTCTGAAATAGAGGACTAAATATTGCATTTATCCTGAGAGCTTGTTTTTATTTCTTAAGTCTCCTTGTGCACGCTCACTCACGTGTGCCCGTGTGAGAAAAAAGCACTACTGCGCATGTTCAATGGCAGTGAGCCACCGGAAGTACCAAGCCAGGCTAGACTAATGTGGAGACATACGCCACTGAGCCTGGCCCACTGACTTTAACTGGCGGCCATGTTTAGACCATGGATCTATTTAAATAACTGGATAGGGTATTGCTAGCTTAGAGCTGTCTTGAGTTGGCTTAGCGGCCACCCTGGATCTACAATAAGAACTGGACTAAGACACTCCCCCTCTGTCCGTGAGTGAGATCAATTAGTCTTTATTTTTACAATATGAACTTTCTACAATTTTTAAATCGTCAAAGTGCCTAAATGTTAGCTTTGTAAGATTTAACCTAGCCTCTGTGAGCCCGCGCTAGCGTCACTCTAGTAGCTAGCGCTCTGATTGGTCAGAACTGCACGTTTCTGACGTTACACATTGGGCGGCGTAAGACCAGTATTCAGGAAGTAAAGCAGAAGTAAAGTAGTGAGCACAGGTCATTGAAAACAATACGGCGCCATCTTAGATTAATTTTCCAGATCTTATTATACTTCAATGTGTCTCCAGATTAGCCTAGCCCGGAGAGGCACTTCCGGTGTCTTTCCCGCACATCGACCATGTGCAGTAGTGCTCTTCTCTCACACGGGCACAAACACCTGACCAGCTTTGACCAATCAGAGTGAGAGTAGCTAGAGCGGCACTAGAATGAAGTGGAGCATAGCCGGAGCTATAAAAAGCTGTTTTTAAGACAATTGAAGGATTCTGAGCTGAGAAAAAGTTTATGATCTAAAAATAGGTAAAAATCGCCACAAAATCCGACCTTTTTTGCGCTTTATGGGAAAAATCCTTTTTGGGATGGAGGAATTTTGTTACTTAAGTACCAGTGAGCGGCCACTAAGCCAACTTGAGACAGCTCTAAGCTAGTAATAAACTTGGACACACTGGACAAGATGGCCGCCGTGGTGCAGTCACACACCTTGGCAGGTCCTGTGTGCATGCCACAAAAGCTCTCTAAAAGCGCCAAAAGACCTGTGCGTAACATTTCCACGAAAAAAGGATATAACGAATGACCAGGTCTTTTTCCCAGCCAAGAGGAGTCAGCACTTTCTCTTTACAAGAGTACTGGACAATGGACATGCTACGCTAACCCCAGGTAAACATGATCAGTCAAATAAACCTTATCTGGGAGTTCTGCACCTTCTGATGTTATTGCTCTTAGCTGGTGATGTTGAAATAAATCCTGGTCCATTACTAATGGGCCTGCCATCACTGCTATTTGAGCTACAGCCACCTGTGTTGCACCCACAGCTAGCTGGGCTACCTGGGCTACTATCATCACTACCTGTCCTACAACCACCAGTAGCTGGGGATCAGCCAATGCAGGCTGGGTTACATCGACTGCTAGCTGGCCTACAACCACCTGCTCCTAGGCTACATCCACTGCTAGCTGGCCTACAACCAACTGGTCCTGGGCTACATCCACTGCTAGCTGGCCTACAACCACCTGGTCCTGGGCTACATCCACCGCTAGCTGGCCTACAACCACCTGGTCCTGGGCTACATCCACCGCTAGCTGGGCTACAAGCACCTGGTCCTGGGCTACATCCACCGCTAGCTGGCCTACAACCACCTGGTCCTGGGCTACATCCACCGCTAGCTGGCCTACAACCACCTGGTCCTGGGGGGTAGGGTCCACTAGTCCGAGGGTCCACTAGTCCGAGGGTCCACTAGTCCAAGTTTTAAAGGTGTTTAAAGGGGATAGATCAAGGTAAGTAGACACTAAAAACAGATTGATACCCTGGTGGACTAAATTCAGATTGTGGATTCATAAACACAGATTCATGGCCACGGAGTCAATGCCAAGAATAACTAGAAGGGCACTCGAAGAGCGCAGGTCCCATGAAAGCCACGTAATGTCACAGGAGTATACTGAGGCCAATAAATCCCTGTTCAAATAAGACCAAGACGTCAAAACAACTCTTGGTACGTTTCATAACATCTATTACTCTCGAATTATACAGCCAAAAGCTCGGACTAGTGGACCCTCGGACTAGTGGTCCCTCGGACTAGTGGACCCTCGGACTAGTGGGTAGTACCGGTCCTCCTGGGCTACATCCACCGCTAGCTGGCCTACAACCACCTGGTCCTGGGCTACATCCACCGCTAGCTGGCCTACAACCACCTGGTCCTGGGCTACATCCATTGCTAGCTAGCCTACAACCACCTGGTCCTCGGCTACATCCACCGCTAGCTGGGCTACAACCACTTGGTCCTGGGCTACGTCCACCGCTAGCTGGCCTACAACCACCTGGTCCTGGGCTACGTCCACCGCTAGCTGGCCTACAATCACCTGGTCCTGGGCTACATCCATTGCTAGCTGGCCTACAACCACCTGGTCCTGGGCTACATCCATTGCTAGCTGGCCTACAACCACCTGGTCCTGGGCTACATCCATTGCTAGCTGGCCTACAATCACCTGGTCCTGGGCTACATCCACCGCTAGCTGGCCTACAACCACCTGGTCCTGGGCTACATCCACCGCTAGCTGGGCTACAACCACTTGGTCCTGGGCTACGTCCACCGCTAGCTGGCCTACAACCACCTGGTCCTGGGCTACGTCCACCGCTAGCTGGCCTACAACCACCTGGTCCTGGGCTACGTCCACCGCTAGCTGGCCTACAATCACCTGGTCCTGGGCTACGTCCACCGCTAGCTGGCCTACAATCACCTGGTCCTGGGCTACATCCACCGCTAGCTGGCCTACAACCACCTGGTCCTGGGCTACATCCACAGCTTGGAGGTGCGTCCCCCAAATCACTTTTCCACTATACAAACAGCCAAACAACCATAAATCATCCTCAGTCATGTTTAAGAGTTCCTACAAGAAATCCAGTTATGAAAAAGCATTGATCTGTAAAGATTTTCCAGACACTTAATCATGCAAGGACTATTTGGGACCCATATCTTAAACCTAAAGGGTTACTTGGAGGACACATTAATATTCGAAGTATGATTCCAAAACGAGAACAACTTGAGCACTTATTGATTGAGTCTAATGTTGACCTCCTGGGGTTGACAGAAACCTGGCTAACAAGTTCTTCACCTGAAGCTGCCATACATATGCCTGGATATAATGCGTTTAGGAAAGACAGGGGTCAAGGTAGAGGAGGGGGTGTTTTAGTTTATGTAAGAGATACTTTAAAATGTTCACAAATTGAATGGCCTGATGCTATTAAACTGGAATGTGTTGGAGTAAATACTGTACTCTCAAAGGAGATGAACTTTACTGTTCTTTGTATTTATCGAAAACCATCAACCAATATAGATTTTTATGATCAGCTCAAAATGCTTCTTAACCTTTGTTGTCATAGTAAAGAAGTAATCTTAATTGGTGATTTTAATATTAACTGGGATAATAAGAAGGAAAGGAAAAACTTGAAACAGATCACTGACATTTTCAGCATGGTTCAATTAATAGAAAAGCCAACACGTATAACTAACCACTCGAAAACAAGAATAGATCTTCTTTTCTCAAATAAAAATGAAAGAATATTTAAAACCTTTAATTTTTTAACAGGTCTTTCTGACCACAATGCCATCTTTTTTGCTAGAAAACTGACTAAACTGCGTTTTCAAATGCCTCGTACAGTTGCTCAGAGCTCCTCATCCTTCTATGATGTAGTCCCAAGAAGTCAACAAACAAATCTGGCTGCGGCTCTAAAGGAGCTAGATTGGACTGAAATAGTCTCATGTGACGACATCATTACAAATAGTGCTACATTCTTCTCCAAAATTAAGGATGTTATAACTTCATTTACAAGGAGGAGAAAGAAATGCAAAATCAGTAAAGGTGATCTACCATGGCTCAATGAGGAATGCAGGAAATTAATTAAGAAAAGGGACCAGCTACTTAAAAAAATCACTAAAAACTGGACTTGTTTCTGACAGACAGCTTTTTACGTCTGCAAGAAACAAAGTAATCCACACAATGCGCAAAGCCAAGACAAATTTTTATATGTCAATTACTGAGTCTGCTAAAGGAAACTGCAAAAAGATTTGGCATAATATTAGTAAATTGACTGGTAAGAAAACAGAACTTGATAAAAAACTAGAACTACAAATAATGAACTTGTTAAAGATCCTGTTACCGTGGCAGCTGAATTCAATGCTTTTTTAAAAAATTCAATCCAAGAAATTTCACAGCTTTTTACCTCATGTGAAAATGTATCCTTTTCTGTCTATCTTCACGGTAGCTGAAATTAAGGATTCAGATGTAGCTTCTATCATCAGTGAATTAAAAACTTCAAAAGCTAAGGACGCATATGGTCTGGACACTAATTTTATAAAGTTACACAAGGACTCCTTGATATGTCCAATAACACATTTGATAAATCTGTCAATTAGACATTCAATTGTTCCCGCAGCATGGAAAGTGGCCACGATTACTCCAATTTTCAAATCTGGTAACACAGCAGATGTCAAGAATTACAGACCAATCAGCATACTGCCTATTATATCCAAAATAATTGAAAAATGGGTCACTAAACAATTAATTAATCAATCATTTAAATATGGGTTATACCCCCCTGCATGCTATGCAGTTTGGTTTTCGTGCAAATTATTCAACTGAAACAGCTATAAAATGTTTTCTTGAAAAAATTAAATTTTCTTTAGATGTTTACCCTTTTGTTGGTACAGTACTGTCAGCGGTATCAAATCCCCATATCTCGATTGTCAGGTTGGAGTACCACAAGGCTCCATACTTGGACCTATTTTATTTTCATTATATATTAATGATTTGCCAAATGTTTGTACAGACCTTAATATTGTGTTGTATGCAGATGATGCCGTCATTTTTACAAAAGCAAAGTCTGTCAAAGAAGCCTCAGAGAAATTAACATCAGCAATCACCTGTGTAGATAAGTGGCTGACCAAGTCTCTCACTGAACACTAAAAAAACTGTCTGCATGCTATTTTCAAAATGTTTATCAAAGTCTTGTTTAAATGTGGTGCTGAGGGGAGAGGGGCTCCAGTTTGTAAATGAATTCAAGTATCTTGGTGTTACCTTGGACTCCACATTAACTTTTAAAAAACATGTAAAAAACATATCAAAAATTCTTAATCTTAATATTCATAACTTTAGGCAAATTAGATAATCATTGCCAGAAAATGCAGCTAAAATGTTTCTCCACAGCATGATTTTTTTCTCACATTGAATACTGCATTACTAACTGGTCAGTGACAAGTATGACAACCTTAAAACCAATAGAATCACTTCTTAAAAAAGCTTTAAAAATATTTGACAGAAAATCTTTATCTTTTCATCATTGTCTCATACTTCAAAAATATAATATCTTAAGTTTTAAAAATTTTAGAAAATTTAAACTTGCCTGCTCAGTATATAAGGTCTTAAATGGACTCGCTCCAGCACCTTTGGGTGAGTTCATTTTGCCCAAATTCAGTAGTAGTGGAAGAGTAACAAGAGCCTCTACCAGAGGCGACTGTGTAACACCTTATAGACGCACAACATTCAGTCAGCAGGTTTTATCAGTCAAGGGAACAGAAATCTGGAACAACATCCAGCTGCAATAATAGACTTGACCATATTCAGCACATTTAAAATCATCTGAAATGATGGCTTAAGAGAAATCAGATCTGTGATCATTAATGTAATGCTTCTGTGTAAATGTCAATGTTGTATGTTATGATTGTGTCTTATTGTGCTGTTTTTTATCATGTTTGTCTTATGAATTGTCACTGCGTGAAGTTGTTTTATGTTGTTTCTATCTCTTTGACCTGCCAGGGACTACAGATGTAAAGTACCTTCGGGCTAATTCTGGCATATTTACAAGTATCTGTTCATGAATATGCATTGTCCCTTTTAAATAAATTAAAAAAAAAAAAAAAAAAAAAAAACCTAACCAGTTCTTATTTTAGATCCATGCCTTTTTCTTGTCAAGATAATTCGCGCTAGTGCTAAACAGGTAATAAAAGTACACCATGTGAAAACCTAAAGTTAATTGACCAAGTATCAAATAAAATGACTACTGCAATGACTACTTTTAGTAAAGAAAAAATACGCAGGGTTATTTACAAGTAGAATTTTCTGTTGTATATTTTTTATTTACTTACTGGTGGGCGGTAAAAATGGGAAACTATTTCTGCGCTTCAGTGGAGCATCTGCAAATACAAAACAAAACTGTCAGGACATACACATTTTTACTAATGATGTTGCACCTTTTAAAGTTCTTTTTGTATGTTATTTATTTCCTTTTCTGCATAGGTGTGATGAGCTTCTAACTGTAGGCAGACTAACTGTGATGTAATTGTGTAATACTGAAATTAAACTGACATCTAACAGCGAACAAGTGTTTGTGTAATAACATCTCCTCTGTATGGTCTGCCATCGGGTCTATGCATTTGTAGGCATATCGCTTCAATATTGCTCATGACCTGCAGCAGTGTAAATGAGTCCAGAGAAAACGAGTCTTGGTATAATCTTAATTGAAGATGGTTGGATGACCACAAAAATGAAAACCACTCCATGTGTTTATTTTCTCATCTTCAAATATTTGATCCCAGAATGAACAGCTCATTATCAAACGTGTGTCTGTCTCAGAGGTTTAGATGGAAATGTACTTGCCAGATCCAGCTGCCATGATGTCAGAAGGGAAAATCACATCTGGAGGAAAAAAGCATAATGAGCATAACTTCTACCAAAGGACTTTTATCGCCACTTTTCTTCAAGTCCTGTATAATAATCTTAGCTATGATACACACAAAGAGGCTTATTGTAGTATTTTAATCTTATCCAGTCGAGGAGTAGGCCTCCCTGATTTTTTTACTAGAAGGAAACACTGAGGCATTCCCATTTCTTGTCTTTTTTTAAACGACCTCAGTTGTCATCAGTTGTAAGTGGTAATTTGCTTAACAACACTATCTGCGTTTGCCTAAACCAGGGGTGCCCAATACGTCGATCTACGCGATCTACCAGTCGATCGACGTATTGACGATAGTGTCGTAGTACTCGAGACCGGTCTTGGTCTTGAGACGAGTGCGATCATATTTTTAAATAAACCTGTACCGGTGTGCGGGACCGCGCGGGGCTTCTCACTGCAGCCCGTGCGCTCGTCTGGAACCCGCGGACACTGCGCGGCACGTCACCACACGCGCCCCTAGCGCGCGCAGCTTGCAGCGTGTACCCTTTCTACCCAGCGTGTACCCTTTCTACCCAGCGTGTACCCTTTCTACCCAGCGTGTACCCTTTCTACCCAGCGTGTACCCTTTCTACCCAGCGTGTACCCTTTCTACCCAGCGTGTATCACGGGGCAGGTTAAACTTCCTTTAAAACATCCAACTTGTCCGTCCGCCTCACGTCAGCGCACCGCTCCTCCCCGCGTATAGAACAAAGAGACTCCTTCCTTAATGCGCGCTGATTAGAAGAGCAGGACGAAATGCGAAGCAAAAACTCATCTATATTTATGTTACAGTGTTGGCACAGAGCAGGTCTACAGCACAGAGCAGGTCTACAGCACAGAGCAGGTCTACAGCACAGAGCAGGTCTACAGCACAGAGCAGGTCTACAGTGACATGTGGTTGAAGTTTGCCTAATAAAAGTGCACAAACACATCTGTATTTGTCACGACGTGCGTTTGGTAAATGTGCAGAGGCTGGAAAATACCACTGTAAAACCAGTAAGAGAATGTAACTCCAGTTAGGGACATGAAAAACAGGATTTAAAAAATAAAAAAAACAAAGAAGGGGTTCTCAAACTATGGGTGAAAGTCCAAAAAAGGGGCGCAGTGTTTAAGTGCAGTGCAGTTTGCTTGGCTTAAGTTTAAATAACATTTATCAGATAAAATGGATTCCATCCAGTGCAAGTCAACAGACTAAGGTAATGATAAAAATGAGTTAAATTGCACAATATGGGTTCATGCAGTTATGCAAGGTACATCAACATACATTGTACAAGTAAAGAATTCTCTATATATTTATAAATAAATAAATGATTTGCATTTTTGTAGTAAGTAAATCATTTTGACATTTTATAAGTAGCTCCCATGCTGAAAAAGTGTGGGCACCCCTGGTCTAAACCTTAGGTCTATGACTTCAGTCCAGCTACTGCATGTAGAAAGGTTATTATAGATTTTTAGTTAATGGAAAGAATACTCACCGTCTGAATATCTTAGTGCGCCATAATCTTAAAGCGAAAGTAAAAATGTTTTACCACACCCTGCGCATGAGCAGTAGACGAGAACACGTTAACAACAGCAGACACTATTTCCCTTCTTTATCAACAATGGGCCTCATTCATGAGCGTTTTCTTCAAAAATAAATAAATAAATAAATAAATAAATAAATAAATAAATAAATAACTTCCACTTTAAGAAGATGCTGAGAGAACTCTGCCCCAGATTCACAAAGTGTTCTTAAGCAGATAAATTCTTTAAGTGCCTAATAAAAATGCACAAACGCATCTGTATTTGTCACGACGTGCGTTTGGTAAATGTGCAGAGGCTGGAAAATACCACTGTAAAACCAGTAAGAGAATGTAACTCCAGTTAGGGACATGAAAAACAGGATTTAAAAAAAAAAAAAATCAAAGAAGGGGTTCTCAAACTATGGGTGAAAGTCCAAAAAAGGGGCGCAGTGTTTAAGTGCAGTGCAGTTTGCTTGGCTTAAGCTTAAATTAACATTTATCAGATAAAATGGATTCCATCCAGTGCAAGTCAACAGACTAAGGTAATGACAAAAAATGAGTTAAATTGCACAATATGGGTTCATGCAGTTATGCAAGGTACATCAACATACATTGTACAAGTAAAGAATTCTCTATATATTTATAAATAAATAAATGATTTGCATTTTTGTAGTAAGTAAATCATTTTGACATTTTATAAGTAGCTCCCATGCTGAAAAAGTGTGGGCCCCCCTGGTCTAAACCTTAGGTCTACGACTTCAGTCCAGCTACTGCATGTAGAAAGGTTATTATAGATTTTTAGTTAATGGAAAGAATACTCACCGTCCGAATATCTTAGTGCGCCATAATCTTGAAATGAAAGTAAAAATGTTTTACCACACCCTGCGCATGAGCAGTAGATGAGAACACGTTAACAACAGCAGACACTATTTCCCTTCTTTATCAACAATGGGCCTCATTCATGAGCGTTTTCTTCAAAAATAAATAAATAAATAAATAAATAAATAAATAAATAAATAACTTCCACTTTAAGAAGATGCTGAGAGAACTCTGCCCCAGATTCACAAAGTGTTCTTAAGCAGATAAATTCTTTAAGTGACAGTTGCACCAAAAGAATTGACCAAGATCCAGCTACGAACACCTCCACGCTCTTTCACATAAACATTCGTATGTATTTGGTTAGAAAACAAACTTCCAAATATCACTGCAGCCTGTATAAAGTCTGTATAAAGTCTGCTAGACCCAACAGACCACATCTGCTCTATAAAACCCCTCATAAATGTTACTGGATCACATAGTAACATGTTTTTAGGAAATAATTTAAGAAAATATATAACTTACAACCATGGAGGAATTAGAATTTTCTGTTGCATTATCAGAGTAATAATATTCTAATACAGTAGAATTTTTGTTCTTATGAGCGCTCCTGAATGTTCGTAGGATTTGTTCTTACAGAAAAACATTTTCAGTTAAGAAAAACTTTTGTGAATGCCAAAAATGATCGTAAGAAGGCCTTAAGTACAAAATTGTAAGAACGCTTCATGAATGTGGTCCAATGATATCAACAAACTACTGACCCTTAAAGGGACGTTTGTAAAATATAATAAAGGGTGTTTCTTGTGCTCACAAATTAGTGTACAGCAGGTAGAACATCCGGAGCATCACATTTGCGGTGTCAGAGTTGTTAACATTGATTTCATCTCAATAAGTAGGTCCACTGGGTATACAGTCTATAGCACCTACTTGACTTGACTATGCGTAATTGTGCGTAGTTGTGCGTGCCCACAAATACCACAGTGGCGTGCAGGAACTGTGCTGATCAACTATTCTATGACTTATTTATTTATTTATTTTTGGTGAGACGGGAAGTTTTGACTTTCATTTTATTGAATAATCTCAGCGCCACAAGGGGGCAGTACAGTATTTAGACATTCAGTGTAAAAACACACGGGGGAAACACGCAAACTTCAGTATGATTCGATCACGTGTTTAATGCAGCGCAAATCACTTGTCATAAAACTAATGTAAGAGCAAGAGAAGAACAAAATAACAGAAATTACCATATGATCACCGTATTACTCGCTCATTACATTGTTTAACTGTTATCCATATTTTAGCATTTATTTAGTACAAATTACAAGTTGCTCAAATATACATTTACAAATAAAACAAACCTTGTTCCCCTGTCGACTGTTGGTATCTTTGGGTTTTTGTATACATTTTCGCCGTGGATTTTTGTTTTTCACCGTTAACTTTGCGTCTTTTTTATATCAAGCTAACGTTTTTCCGTCACTTCCGCTCACACAGGAAGTCACCAAAATAAAAGCATAACCTTACTATTAAATGCCATGGACTGTATGTTAATGTATATAAGAGCTAACTTGACCTTTACAATTGGTGTTAATATTAAGTGGGCTAATATCAGGGAAACACTAAATGATTAAATGATTTAGGGTGACCTTGTTGTAACCATGAACACGGATTCTTGTTAATATGAATTATGTTCTTCGTAGAGGCAAATAATCACTGTAGAGCTCATACAACATAGTCCGGGAAAGTACACCACTGAGATATTTTGAGCACTTAAACTTTAGAGCTAACAGGCTACCCCCCATCTACACGATTCACGTAGGTCACCTGTTTTGGCTTCAAAACGGCGATGGTGAGAGATTTTCATGCCTGTCCATCACCTAAAAGTCCCAGTATTATCCAAACATTCCTACCTGCTCACCTGCTGTGCCTGTGCTACACTTCCCTGGTCCCTCGGGTTCCCTGGTCCCTGGTCACTCTGTCCCTCGGGTTCCCTGTTCCCTGGTCACTCTGTCCCTCGGGTTCCCTGTTCCCTGGTCACTCTGTCCCTCGGGTTCCCTGGTCACTCTGTCCCTCGGGTTCCCTGTTCCCTGGTCACTCTGTCCCTCGGGTTCCCTGTTCCCTGGTCACTCTGTCCCTCGGGTTCCCTGTTCCCTGGTCCCTCTGTCCCTCGGGTTCCCTGTTCCCTGGTCACTCTGTCCCTCGGGTTCCCTGGTCACTCTGTCCCTCGGGTTCCCTGTTCCCTGGTCACTCTGTCCCTCGGGTTCCCTGTTCCCTGTTCACTCTGTCCCTCGGGTTCCCTGGTCACTCTGTCCCTCGGGTTCCCTGGTCACTCTGTCCCTCGGGTTCCCTGTTCCCTGGTCACTCTGTCCCTCGGGTTCCCTGTTCCCTGGTCTCTCTGTCCCTCGGGTTCCCTGGTCACTCTGTCCCTCGGGTTCCCTGTCCACAGTCTCTGGCTGCTCCTGTCCCTGTCCACCTTCACCCTGGGCTGCAGAGGACGTGGAGGCTCCAGCCCCTCCAGAGAATATGTCTGTTATTTTAGAACATTTTGCAGCGTCTGTAGCGACATTTTTTAATCTTTTAGCTGCAACTTCTCCGCAGCCTCTTTCTTCCTCCATGTTTCCAGCTCAACACTATAAAACTGGCGGGGATCAGTGCAGAGAAAGGGGTGGGACCGCTCTGGTAAGATACTGTATCCTGATTGGTTTAGTCCACTGTCTATATTGAAGATGGACCAATGGGCCGCCCCCTCTAAATTGTGGGCCGGTCTCTAAGTAAATACTGTCGGCCCACCGGGAAAATGCCCGGTATGCCCCATTACCAGTCCAGGCCTGATGAAATATTAAAGGTAAATTCACAAATGTTAAACCTGATCATTTCTATTACTGACTAGACCGAAAAACTCTCTGTTGGCTATTACAACACGAACGTGCATTTTAACAGTGTAGCCTAATAAATACTGTTAATATTCCTTCTGTATTAAATGTGATTGATATAATGTTGTGACGTCACCTGTTTGAGTTTCATTTTGTGAAGATGAAGCTGGACGTGAAGCGCACTCCAGATGTGACGCTCCAGACTGACGCTCCACGTGCGGCAGAGATGCGGCACGCGCGCAGGTTCACGCTCTCCGCGCGCTTCCTCTGATGTGTGCGCGTGCCCCGTGTCCGCCTACTCCCCACGCCCTCACGTCACGAGCCCCGCTAAAAGTTGGACAGGTGCAGCCTCACCTTAGACTGACGGCAGGTGCAGACTCAGTGAGCTCTGTTTAAGCATTTTATTATTGTTTCTTTAGTTTCATTGACTTTTTCCTTTTTCATTCATCTGTGACTGTCTTAACTGAACGTGGACAGAGGACACAGCGGACACCAGGATGCCGGGCCCTTGTCTCTGAACAGGACCGGGGGTTTCGAGCTTTAGTGTCGCGGGGCTGAGTCTTTTCTTTGCAGAGGACAGGCGGGCGGAGGAGAGGACACACGGGCCGGGTACGATGATGGCGGGCTGCTGCATCTCTGCGGAGGAGCGGGAGAACCAGAGAATCAACGAGGAGATCGAGAGACAGCTGCGGAAAGACAAGAGGGACTCCCGGCGTGAGCTGAAGCTGCTGCTGCTGGGTGAGGACCGCGCACTCACATGTTAGAAGATTATACTGTGATTCTGCGAGTGCAACTTACTGCCTCTGTCAATATTAACCACTAAAAACGTTCAACATTTGCAATTAAAGCTGCAATATGTAACTTTTCTGCTGCGTGTGGGGGTCTGACACTTACTTTTCTCCATGGAGATGCCCTCGCCGTGCCTGGGATGTTCCGCAGTATGGCTTTAAACGTACCTGTCTTGCAGCAGTTCAATCACAGGTGTGTTTTGTAGCTCCCAAATACCTTGAAACACTTGTATTCTCACTGTGAGTGGGGTCGCCTCTCCACTGATCTGGCCCGTGACTCGGCCGCGTGGGGATGTGCGTAGATTTAAAGCCACGTTCCACCAGAAAAGTTACATACTGCGGCTTTACGTTCCAGCATGGATCCAAAGCCCAGGCTGCTCTTAAATGAAGGAGTTTTTTGCTGGGTTTCAGATGACATCACAACATTTTATAGACCAATAATATTTAATACAGATGCGGGAAACTAAATTTATTTCATTCAAATGCAGATTTTTGTGGAAATACAGTGAGTTCTTGGCTCTAGTCACTAATAGAAATGTTCAGGTTCAACATTTGTGCATTTGCCTTTTGGATATTTCATGTTAAAGTACAACGTAATCAATGGGAATTTGTATCTGTATCTGTATCTCGGAGTGGACTTATTTTTTTTGTAATTATTCTCAAAGCATAAACCACTTTTGGGCTAAAATACGTTCGCTATAAATTCAGTAATGCAACTTTTTCAGCTGAGTTTCAACCTTGATCCAAAGCAAAGGAGCGCTCGCAAATCAGCTGAGGCGTTATTAACTTTAACATCTCATTTATTAACAAATCATCGCATTATCAGAGTTTATTTATTGCACATCCGCAAATAATTCCACCTGAAATCACGTAAAACTGTTTCAAGGTGCATTGTGTAACTTTTCCGGTGCGGGGCTCCGTCACCTGGGATACTTGTTCCACAGTGTTGCATTTATTCTATCACAGGTGTGTTTTTGTCGCTCCCAAACACCTGGAAAAACTTGCATTCTCACTGTGACCGGGCTCGCCTCTCTTTAGATCTGACTTGGTTTGGTTGTGTCACCCGCTTGTCTCCACAGGGATAGGAGATCAGTTTAAAGCAGTACTGCGAAACCTTCCAGTCAAAAGCAAGAAAAGGCAACCAGAGAGCCGAGCTTCCACAAATAAAGTTACACACTGCGTCTTTAAATGTCCAATATTACGCAAAACGGATTCTTTTGAGTTTTAAGTCACGTTATAATGTTTTTACCTCCTAAAAAGATACAGATACAAACATAGGAGTTGTGTTTTGTTTTCATTCATTCTTTATTATTAGTCTGTCTACATCTCCAAAGCTCAAAATGCTCTGTTCCACTTTGTGATGTCATCAGTCAGTTTACCTTTTACCTTCAGTTCAGCAGAGATGGGCTGAAATGATCCAAATGATTCTAGTGAAGGTGTGTGGAGTTTAAAAACACAATGGAGCACTTCCTGTATTACATATCATACATGACATCACAAGGTGGAACAGGGTGTTTTCAGTTTGAGAGAAGAACTCAGCCTAAATTAAACGCGTGAGTGAAACAAAACACAACTCCAGGTCTGTTTGTGATGAGGAAACATTATAGCGCAATAAGGGCCTTTTGAATTGTATAAATACTAAAAAAAGAAGAGGATATAAGAGTTAGATAAATATAAATATATCGGTGTTTGAGATGCCGATGTCGCTCACAACAAGACAATAATAATCTTCATATCACATTTAAACGACCCATATTACGTTACGCCATGAAAAACAGACCTGGAGTTGTGTTTTGTTTCATTCACACGTTTAACACACAAACCTGCAGATTTAGGCAGAGTTCTTCATACAGGACGTGCTCCACTGTACTTTAAAATACACCTTCACTAGAATCTTTTGGATGAGTTCAGCCCTGGACTGGCCAATCTCCACTGAACTAAAGGTAAAAGGAGCTTAAAAACTACCGCTTCATGACATCACAAGGTGGAACAGAGCATTTTGAGCTTTGGAGATGTAAACAGACTAATAATAAAGGAAAACTCAAAGACTTACTGAAACAAAACACAACTCCAGGTGTGTTTTTGAGGAGGTAACAACATTATAACATGATTAAAACTCACTCAGGAGTCCATTTTGCGTAATAAAGGATCTGTAATGGAAAACTTTGTCTTATGTGGCAAAATTTACATAATAGCCTGTTTAAAAACACATTAAAACATAAAATAAACTTAAAATATTCGGGGACTAGCTCTGAGATATGTTAGTCGTGCTTTATCATAATGTTATTTCCTTGTTTGTCCCTTCATTACATTTCTGTGGTAAAACAATGTGGAGGATTTAAAACTGATCCGGTGTTTTTCTAACCAAACCAAACAGTCCTTCACTTCTCTGCGCTCGTCCACAGGTGTATTTCAGGAACTGGTGTCTTTAAAGCTGCGCCTCATGAAAATGACATGCAAATCAGCTGAGGGCGGAGGCAGGTCTGAGTGGCGCGGGTGAAAAAAAAAAAACAATCGTGATCTCATACCTGTGACGACCTGCCATTTCTAATCAAATCGACCACTTATTTCACTGCTTCAGGCTTTAATTAAAGGCGCTGTACCTGTGCTTAAAGGGCCCATATTACACTATGTTCTGATGTATGTTATAATGTTGTTTCCTCATCGCAAACACACCTGGAGTTGTGTTTTGTTTTGTTTTTATTCAGATGTTTAACACACAAACCCTGCATATTTAGGCTGAGTTCTGCTCCTTACACCTTCACTAGAATCATTTGGATGATTTTAAAACTCTACTGAACGAAAGGTAAATGGTAAAACTTGAAAACTACCGCTTCCTGACATCACAAGGTGGAGCAGAGCATTTTCAGCTCTGGAGATGTAAACAGATTGTTAATAAAGGAAAACTCAAACACTTACGGAAACAAAACACAACTCCAGGTGTGTTTTTGAGGAGGTAACAGCATTTAAACATGACTTAAAGCTCACAAGAGTCCATTTTGTGTGATTTAGGACATTTAAAAAACATGTAAAACAAAACTAGGTCTTTTTAAACAGTTTGCAGTGGTCCAAAGTTATTCCTCACTTACCTTATGCATTCAGAGCATCCTAATTATAGTTTATAAGCAATTTCCACAACTTTCAGAGGCCGGAGCAGAGAACAGCGATCATGCTAACACGCACTTCCTGATTCTCGGACAATAAAAGGCTTTATAATTAGATGCAGGCAGTACACACATGGGAAAATTGTGAAAAACTACAAATTCTGATCTGGTGTATAAAATAATGTGTGTAATATCATATCGCCCGTCCCTAACCGTCAAGACCCTGTTGACACTTTTACACTGATCATTGTGACTGCTGCAGGAAGGGCATCTGGAGTAGTGGAATCTCAGTCTGACCTGGCCCCCGGCCCCAGATAAAAGCGCGCACTAGGGATGGTCTGACATGGATTTTTTTGAGCCGATACCGCTGTTTATTTTTGCATGATTGTATACATATCTTTTTAGCCTAATTGCTCTTTTATTTTCATTTTTATTCAGTTTAAAACAAAAATCGGGTGGACTGAGAACAAACTGGGACTGACACGTGGACACAGAGAGCGGAGCAGCTTAGAAACAAACCTCTGCTGCTTTGACTGAAGCTCTGTCACTAAAATTAGACTTTAATCTGAGTTTTGTTGTAACACAATCTGACCATAAAGAAGTGACTTAGCAGAACTACAACAGGAGAGCTGATTTGTGCTGTTAAACACATAAAATTACAAGCTAACCTAGAATTAGCCAACAGTTTTTCAGCCGCTCTCACCTTTTGGTTGAAAATCAAACTCTTAAACAGGACCATGAACGCTCGTATTGACCACGGGCTGGTGAAATCCATTTGTATTTTTTGTTTTTTTTAAGCTTTTTTGACAGTGTTTTCTAATGTGTGCATTGTGCCACCATAGTGACTGCCGAACATTCCACCATAGACGTACATGTAGAACACCCCCAATGTGATGTCACTGCAAAGTATCATTGAAAAAACATGTTTTTTTCACTGGATGGGGCACCAACATGCACATGGCCTCCCCTTTAAATTACACTAATAATACTTTGCACACTCTTATTATTATTTCTGCGTAATAGTTTAAAGTTTTTTGTGCTTTATTAAAAGAGGATAGAGTGTTATTTTCTCTCTGTTCTATTGTGGAGTGTGCAGGTGAAAGCTCGTGTGTGATTAGTCCGATCAAACCCACTCACTGTGTTTCTCAGAGGAGATTATTATCCTGCTCCCAGAGGACTCAGGGGCCGGACTGAACAGGACACGTACAGAGGCCTGTTTACGGAGCTGCAGCAGACGGCACCGAAAACACATCAGATTTACAGCAGGAACCCCCATCGGCCTGGAGACTTTCACACAAACTAAACCAATGTAACGGCAAACCTTCATAAAGCACTCTGAGCAGCTCCTGTCTGACTGACATCTGTGTATTTTAAACAGAGGAATATCAGTCTGATCACCACTCCCTCCGTCGAGCCTCGAGCCAGACCCAAACCCAAATCCTGTTATTTCAGACAAACTTTATTGATCCACAAGAAATATCACACAGAGGCATGTTTTAAAAGCAGCAGTGTCCAAATGTTTTTAGATGGAAACATAAAGCACATGTATATTCTCTGCCATCTATCGGTGTATTCCTATATTTATAAATTAATAAACATTTGAACTTAAACCTCGAATAAAATACATGTGACTCTTGTATTAGTTTGTCAGTTCATATTTTAGTCAATTCTTCTGGACTTGAACTGTGAACACAATGCTAATCTCAATCACAGTGCGTGTTAGAAAAATCACAGTTTCATATTGCGTGCTAATAATAAAGTATTTATATTTCTTTTCAACTCAAAAGTAAGGGCCAAAAGCAGCGCTCTGATTGGCTGCTTGGGAAGTCCAAGCTAGTTTCACTTTGCTGTGTACTGAGTATTAACAATGTGCCACAGGGTTTGTGGGAGAAGACGGATAAAGTTAGATTCAACTTAAATACCTACTTCCTCGCTCTGTGGTGTCAAAATCAGGTTCACCAGCTTTAATCTCCCATTAGATTTATTTTTGTCAAATTCACACTGATTTTGTACGCGTTCCCACTTTGCCCTGGTTTTGCCCTGACAGGATGGTGGACGTGGGGGGTCAGAGGTCAGAGAGGAGGAAGTGGATCCACTGCTTTGAGAACGTGACCTCCATCATGTTTTTAGTGGCTCTGAGCGAGTACGACCAGGTGCTGGTGGAGTCCGACAATGAGGTAATCTACTCACTTTTCTTTAGTTTAACTCAATCAGACAAATACATCTGACTTAAAATGACAATAAAATCCTCCACTCTCCCCCAGGATCCTTTTGAACGCAGTTTCTAAGCTCAGTGCTCAGTTTCACCTTTTATTACTTTTTAAATGTTGAGTTTCTACTTTAGACCACATTTTTACTGCTTCTTTGCTGACCTCTAGTGGCGAAGGAGACAGATGTTAAAGAAATCAGGCACGTTGAAATTCTGGTTATAATATAGGAGTTCTGGTATTAATTAATGCAGATTGTAATGTGACTTAGCATGAAGATGAAAAGGAGGCGTGAATATAGCATTTTTAAAACGATAAAAGGTAAGCTGGTAATCTAAATACGTTATGTGTTAGTAATTAATAACCCATAGAAGTGTAATACCCCCTTTTTAATAAAATTTGCTCATTATGATGTTTTTATTTATTATTTAAATCTTTTTTCATGCTTCCTCATGACTAGTTAAAGTGTTGTTATTATAAAATGTTACCCATAAATCTAACTGCTATACCAAAAGTCTGATCTGTTTTTGTTCATAAATGTTCCCATGTATTGCCTGCACTGTTCTTAGTACTGGTTCAGAATAAGGACTCACCTGTTGCTTGTTCTTTCTAATGTGTGCGTGTGTGTGTGTGTGTTTGTGTGTGCTTGTGTGTGTTTGTGTGTTCATGTGTGTGTGTGTGTGTTGCAGAATCGCATGGAGGAGAGTAAAGCTCTCTTCAGGACCATTATCACGTACCCCTGGTTCCAGAACTCCTCCGTGATCCTGTTCCTGAACAAGAAGGACCTGCTGGAGGAGAAGATCATGTACTCACACCTGGTCGACTATTTCCCCGAGTACGACGGTACGGACTGAGCGCGCTCCAGACGCTTACAGAAACAACATAAACTGGATCTACGCTCTGTATTCAAAAACAGGAAGCGTTGTTATGGCAACTAGGGCTGCATAAAATCAGAAAAGATTAGGTTAAGTGATATGGCTGCTAATTACTGTTATATTGATATTATCGCAATACATTTTTATTTATTTTTTATTATTTACAATTAATTTTTATTATTTTATTAATTTTATTTTTTATTATTTACAATTTTTACAGTGCCATCCAATTTCTTAAATTAAAACTAAAACTAATCTGACCTACATTTTAGATGGAATTTTGTTTATTTATGTCTTAGATTAAGGATTAATTTTTAGCTCTACTTCCTGTAATTTTCAATGTTTAACTTTTCTTCACAGTGCTAATGCTAAATTATTACCACAGGTACTATCACACCAAACCAACTAATAATTACAAAACCATGAAAACCTGCCACCCAAAGTTTTTTCCTCGGCAGGCCAAAATAAACGCTCATTAGTGGGTCGAGGACCAAATGTAATGACAGTTTGCACATAAAAATATTCTTCTGCAAAGAAATGTATAATTAAATTGACTTTAAATATTAGGAAATAGGCATTGGCCTCCTTCCCGTCTCCTTCTCGTCTTTTCAGTACGAAGTTGAATCAAAATAGATTCTTCTTAAAATCTCAGAGACCCGTCGCAGGCCAAATTAAACCCCCCGGAGCGCCACGTTTGGCTTTTTTGGGCACCTCTGTTCTAAACCGCGCTGTCTCCCTGCAGGCCCTCAGCGAGACGCCCAGGCTGCGCGGGAGTTCATCCTGAAGATGTTTGTGGACCTAAACCCGGACAGTGACAAAATCATCTACTCCCACTTCACCTGCGCCACCGACACCGAGAACATCCGCTTCGTGTTCGCAGCCGTCAAAGACACCATCCTGCAGCTCAACCTCAAGGAGTACAACCTGGTCTAGACTCACGCACATGCTCCAAACCAAGTCGCACCCCAGTCAAATGGTCCACCAGTGTTCATTCGTTTGCCGTTCATTGATCTGAGGAGTTAGTGAAAGCATTGGGGAGGTTTAAATACACAGATCTGACCCTCTCTTTTGGGGTTTTTGAAGTTACGTTCCGGGTTAATTTCACCTGTGCACCTGAGGGACCTGAGAGTGGAACATCTGGCTCCTCCCCCTCTTTTTTATAAGTCCTTCCTGTGTACCAACTCCCCCTAATGGACTGATTGGAAAGTCGATAATTACTAGGCATAAACTGTGATTTTTAAATTATTTCTTAATGATTTCTTCTTGATTAATTGATTGATTTCTGAACTTTGGTACATCTGTTTTGTGGCGCCTCGAAGCACATGGCTGAGGCGAAACTAGCTTAGGAGTAAGAGTCCAACACTAAAACTGGCTTGCACAGGCGCGCTAGTGCTAACTGCTAACTGCTAACTGACTGAAAGGCAGTGTTTATTTATGAACAGTGGTGTACAATTGTTTAACTGTGCCACATATTGCTTTTTATTCTGGTAGTATGTATATTTATTGCCAATGCCAAAATGTCAGACTCCACTTTTGCGCTGTTTACTACTTTTAAAGTATTTGCGAGAAACATGCAGGGCTAGCCAACCGCAAAGAGCGATTTTTATGTTCGACTTGAAGGGACTATCCACGCGAGCTACAATTCTTTAAGTATTTGCAAAAAAGTATTCTCTTCTATTCAACGAACCAATCATGAACATTGCATAGCCCCTCCCATCCTTTTTGTGAACGTTAGAGTTAAAGATGCACCGTGGGACTTTTCTAGTGGAGGTGGAGAGGTTATAGCTTTGTTTTGATCTGTAAAAACTGCAGTGAAAAACATGCATTCTTAGTGGGAGCGTGGGCACCGCTCCGCAGATCTGACAAGTGATAAGTTTAATGCCGTTCTCAAACTCGATATTGAAACTTAGACACGTCCATGGGCCACCTGGACGACTGTGTATTTTATTCTAAACTCAAGATTATTCTAAATCGATTCAGGAAAGGTTATTTTTTTTTGTGAATGTGACTTTTTTTAGTCTTGACACTTGCTCAAATCAGTACCTAATTTTGATACTTGTAGTACTGATTTCGTATACGATTATAGATACTTTTGACAACCCTAGTCCTGTGGCGAAGAAGCAGGCGGCGTACCCTTCACTAGAAAAGTTCCATAGTGCATTTTTAATAATTGTGACTAATTTCTACTTAATCAAAATGCGTTGTTTCAGTTTGTACCAAAGTAAGCCAATGATTTAAAATGGTTCACATTGGCGTAACATAGTTTGAACACGAAAAGCCTGTAATTTACATTTAACTGAGGCATAGTGCAATTCTGAATGCTATAACCATTGTACATACATCTCTATATATATGGCAGCATCTTGTTGGCTTTGTAATCATAACTTTTTTGGCAGATTTGAATGTCCGGTATTGAAAACTATGTATCTGTGTAATTGTACTGTATGTCTAACAGCTAATTCATTTTTGAGAGACGAAAATGTTATTGTTTTATTTTCCTTTTTAAGAGGAGAATGTACATTTTGTGTAATAATTTTTTGTTTTTTTCAAATTTTTATTTCATAGCAAAGGAACAGCTTCAGAAATGCGAAATGACAAATTCTAATCTTAACTAAGTATGCCAGTATAGTATCCTGTTTTGTTCAATCGATTTTTATATGGAAGTGATCATTACAAAGTGAATCCAATGGACAGGGCTCTTGTAGTGTTGTAGTTGTAAAGACATTGTTTTTTATTACACGGTTTATTAATGCTTTGCTGGAGCACTGCACATTTTGTACCTGCCCCACACGCCGCCATTTTAGACCAGTTTGAACTCATCTGTGCCACAAGAAAACCCAAAAGTGCAGCTGTGACAAGTTCAAAACAGACTAGCCAACGAGAGGAGGCCTACACTGCACTAAAGAATATTCTAGTTAGGTTAAAATGACTTGAAATCTGCATTTTAATTCACATTTCTTCTGGTTTAGTCCTGATGAAGACTTGTTATGGTCCTGTTCTCGTCCTGGTTTAGTTCTGGTTTAGTACAGGTTCTGGGTCTAGTCTAAACTTGAATTGGTTTGATCCTGGTCTAGTCCAGTTATAGACCCAGTTTAGTCTCAGATAATGGTTTGGTCCTGGTTTAGTTCTGGGTTAAACTCAGGTTCAGTTCTCAGTTTTGCACTATGTGTGTAGAATCCCTCAGTCGTCCAGGTAGAATCCATGGCAAAAGGAGAAATTTAATTTGTCAACTGGACAAATTCAGAACTGAAGAAGCAGCTTGGATGAGCTGCGAAACGTATTCGACCAAATAAACTCTGTCCAGTTGACAAATTAAATTTCTCCTTTGGCCAGTTTTGCACTAGTTTAATCTCAATTTTGAGAATCACAGTCCCAAAAAGCTGTATCGTCAGTGAAAAAAATTCACAAAATAGGAATGCGCTGATATGGTGTAATATAAAAGAATGGATAATTATAGTTATATTTTTGAATGGTTTGGTCCTGGTTTAGTTCTGGGTCTAGTTCAGGTTTAGTTCTGGGTCTAGTCCCTGTTTTGATGTGGTGCATGTGCAGGTGTGATGCACTTTTAATTTCAGTAGTTTTCACAGTTTATTTTATTTTTAAACCTGGAATATTTGACTTATTTCGATGCTTCTTACTTGTAATACATTACTTAAATACATACATTAAATAAATTATTACAGTCACATATTTACCAAAGGGGACAGAAAATTGGCAGATGGAAAAATAAAACCACATTTAGGCGTCTGTCCTAAAATGTGTTTTTAAAAAAGTCAATAGAAAAGTTAAAAATTCCAAGCCCAAACTACTCAAAGCATTCAAATCATTCAAAGATATTTTGAACCAAGGCTGGATATTCCTTTTTTGCAGTGTACGGCAGCCCAGAAGGGACAAGTCTCATGTCAACCACAAATGTCCAAACGAAATGAAAACCAAATGTGTTAGCTTTAGCCTAGCGTCATAACTCTCTGGTCTTTTTTCCCTTTCTTCTGTGATTCAATCGATTCAAAAATAAAAGAGTATTTTATTTCACTTGACAAAGAAATACTGACTTTAAATAAATGCATCATGTCGTCTTTCTCAATGTCATTTTTCACGTTGACTCAAAGCAAATACTGAAATGATGTTGAACTACTTAAAATGACATATTAGTATTTACATCATATATTTGAATTAAAAAGATCACACAACACAGTGTTTTCCACAGATTTCATAATAAATTCATCAATATATTTACAATAAAGGGTTTTAAGTTTTCTTTTGGGTGCCATTTTGAGGACTTTTGACCATTCAAACCCTTTTTAAACTGTTTGCGGTGGTCCAAAGTTATTCTTCACTTTCCTGACACATTCCTCTCATCCAGGTTGTTTTTAGACTTGGAATAGTCTCCTGTTTTTTACTTCATACCTTCAAATAAATGTGTTATTTTACTCACCTATCCACATATTCTATATTTAAGGAACTGAATGTAAGATTTTTATTTTATATTTCATAAACTTGAGTAGTTCATTGACTCCGTGGACCCACAAACCTCCAGTAAGGACTCTCAGTAATTTTGTTTTCTTCCTTTTCTCTCATTTTTGTGCGTGAACAGTTATCGGCTGCACGCCGTATTTGTTTACTTCCGCATTGACGGCATAGAACAGTGGACTACGTCTGACGTCACACTCTGCTTTCGCGTTCGTCAGGTACCTTATTTTGGTGAACTCCTGCTGCTTTTCTGTTACAATTGCCTATTGGGCTGTTTTCCCCCCTTTTGAAACTCTGAGTTATTTAAAAAAAAAAAAAAAAAAAAAAAAAGCATGTGAAATAAAATGACTTGAAGGCAAATATCGCCACTTCTTGCTAATTCAGAGGCATTTAACCCTTGGGGAGTTTTGTAGAGCAAGGATGCTATCTTTTTCCTTTATGTATACGTATAATTTTTTGGTGGGGGAAGGTCAAGATGATTTGGGGATTATAGATGATGATAACATAATGGGTATATGTTTCTTGTTTGTTTGTCTGTATCTGTCTATGTGTGTCTGTCTATGTATGTTTTTGCTCCATGCCACCTCTCTCCCTCATTGCTCATCTCACTTATTTATCTACCAAATCTTAAGTATAGTATCAATGAAAGGACTTAAAATTATTCATATCAACATAAGGAGTCTAATATCTAAAATTGACCTTTTGAGAGTTTGGGCATCTTACCATAAGCCTCATATTATCACTATTTCAGAAACATGGTTACACAGCAATATATCGGATGCTGAAATAAAAATCAATGATTATGCTGTTTATCGAGCTGATAGAGGATCCCGGGGAGGTGGTGTAGCAACGTATGTCTCTACAAATCTTAAATGTGAACTTCTTATTCCAACTGTGGAGCCAGTTCATTTTGAGTCTGTATTTGTTAAAATAGTTTTTCATGACAACAAAAATATAATTATCACTAACATATACAGACCACCATCGGCTCCATCTGATTCAATGAAATCGATTATCAATACAATAAGCTCTCTCAGGAAAAGCAGTGAAATGGTAGTTTTGGGAGATTTTAATAGTAACTGGCTTCACCGCTCCTCATCCAATGATAGAAATCTGGTCGCAAGTGTCAGTCTCACTCAATTAATAAAAGAACCAACTAGAGTAGACCACCGCTCCTCATCTCTGTTAGACTGGATACTGGTTACTAACCCAGAAAGAATCACTACATCTGGTGTAATGTCTGACAGTTTTAGTGATCACTCAATAGTTTTTTGTGTGTGGAAAATTAGAACACCCAAATTTCCAATCAAATACATAAAAGTCAGACAAAGTAAACATATAAATACTGAACAATTTAAAAATGACCTAGCTAATATTAACTGGACTAGATTTAATCTAATTCCATCTGTTGAAAATGCTTGGGATTTTTTTCACTCTGAAGTTTCCAGTATAATTGACAAACATGCTCCACTTAAAACAATTTGTGTAAAGGGAAGACATCTTCCATGGATTAGTCCTAGTTTAATTAGTCTTTTTAAAAAGCGGGACCATGCTTGGCATAAATACAGATTATCTAAGGACCCTACCGACTGGGAAGAATACCGGCTTCTTAGGAACCGCTGTAAAACACAAACACGGAATGCACAAGCTAACTACTATAAGGAAGTCTTAGGTCAAAATTGGAAAAATCCCAGACAGTTTTGGAAACATCTAGACCATCTTCTCAATAGATCAAATGATGACTCAATCAATCATATTACTGTTAATGATAATGCTACTTCAGATCCTCTGATGATATCTGAGGCTTTTAACACATATTTCTCTTTGATTAGCAGCGCAGAGCACTCAGATTATTCAGTCTCCTTATCTCCATTGAATCAAACTGAAGCATCTTTTTCTTTTACTAGAATTCAACCATCTGATGTACATCAAGCTATTTCTGAACTAAAAATTTGAAGTTCTGGCCCAGATGGCTTAGAAGCCAAATTTCTTAAACTGGGATCTAGTATACTTATATATCCACTATCAGATCTATACAATATGTCTTTAGATACTAGCACCATTCCGATGATTTGGAAAACAGCAAGAGTAATTCCGATATTCAAGGGAGGCGATAACACTGACTTAAGCAATTACAGGCCTATTTCCATTATCTGTACTGTTGCCAAAATATTTGAAAAAATTATTTTCCAACAATTATATAAATATCTCAATCAATTCAGCATCTTATCTCCGTATCAATCAGGGTTTCGTTCTGGTTACTCTACAACAACAGCTTTAGTAAAACTGACTAATGATGTATTCTCCTCCTTTGATCAAAACCAGTGTACAGGTGCTGTGTTTCTTGATCTTTCAAAGGCTTTTGATTTAGTTGACCACTATCTACTGTTGGACAAACTCGCATCCATAGGTCTTAATAGAAATGCTCTTTTGTGGTTCAGTGCTTACCTCCATAATAGACATCAGTTTGTTGTAGTTAAAGACGCACAATCTAGCCAATGCATCATGGGAAAAGGTGTACCACAGGGTTCTACTCTTGGTCCCTTGTTATTTTCTATTTTTATTAATGACTTGTCGCAAGTGTGCACAAACTGTCAAGTTCATTTATACGCAGATGATACTGTTCTCTATTTTTCAAGCTCCAACATATCTCAACTCCAAAATAATCTACAGATTGATTTCAATTCAGTCCAAAATTGTCTTAAAATTAACTTCCTAAAACTTAATATGAAAAAATCTGTGTGTATGCTTTTTGGCACTCATCATTTACTCCAGTCTTCTGATCTTAACATATATTTTTTCAATGGCGCCCCAATGACCAAGGAAACCTCTGTCAAATATTTGGGATTGTGGGTGGATTCAGAATTAACCTTCAAACCCCACATTGATTATATAATAAAACGAACATATTCTTGTTTAATGCCTCTGTACAGATCAGCAAACTGTTTCACTCAAGAAATAAGAAAGAGGATAATCTCCCAGCTTATCCTGCCGATCATTGATTATGCTGACATAGTTTATCAAAACACCTACAACATACATCTCAAACCATTAAATGTACTGTTCAATACATTATGTAGATTCATTTTAAAATGTCCATATAGAACTCATCACTGTGAGTTATATGATCAGCTTGACTGGTTACAGCCTGAAAAAAGAAGACAGTACCACTGGTTTCGGTTTATTTTTAAATGTATTTATTTTGACTTTCCATTATATCTGAAATGTTTTCTTGTCCAGTCTCCTACAAGTTACTCTCTTCGACATTCTCAGTATTTAAACTTTACTGTACCTCCCGTCCGTAAGGAGGTGGGTCGGAGGTCTTTTTGCTTTAAGGCCCCCTCAGACTGGAACAATCTGCCTTCATCACTGAGGACTCTAACTACTTTGGGCTCCTTCAGAACGGCTCACTGCTGTTGATTCCATAACACTGTGTTTACGTTAATGACTGTATGAGATGAACCTATGAGGGGTGGGGAGGGATGTGAGCAAAATTGTCCTGTTACTTGTATTGTTTGTATCTATGTATGTATGTGTGTATGTGTATGTATGTATTATCATGTTTTATGTGTTGTTGTGAAGATATGTGTTTGTAAACTGTATGTTTTATGTTCTTGGTCCCCCTTGAAAACGAGATGCTGCATCTCAAGGGGCTTTCCATAAATAAATTCAAATTCAAATTCAAATTCTGCAGGTTCTGAGCTTTCACAAGAGACACAGCCTGCCCATATACTGAGGATGAGAAACACCAGAGGGCGCTATAGTAACACTGTTTGGATTTTGCAGGACACTGGACTCATTTCTCTTTTCTCGTTTCCTTCTCCTTGATTCCTCTCCTCGATTTTGCAGGAAGTGGGTGAGGAAGCAGAGGAGGAGAGGAGACAGGAGCAAAGGAGTGAGGAGCAGAGGAGCGAAGAGTAGAGGAGCGAAGAGCAGAGGAGAAAAGAGCAGAGGAGCGAAGAGCAGAGGAGTGAGGAGCAGAGGAGCGAAGAGCAGAGAAGAGAGGAGCAAAGAGCATGGGAGTGAGGAGCAGAGGAGAGGAGCGAAGAGCAGAGCAGTGAGGAGCAGAGGAGTGAGGAGCAGAGGAGAGGACAGAGGCAGGTGAGACATGAGCTGAGGGTGAATGGGACACTTTCCTCAGACGCTGGTTCAGACCAAAATGACCCCATAATGAGAACTATACTAAGGATTATTTTAGATGATTATTTCAGGACTTTAAAATCAAAGTAAAAAAAAAAAAAAAATATATATATATATATATATATATATATATATATATATATATATATATATATATATATATATATATATATATATATATATATATTTATTTATTTATTTATTTATTTATTTTTTATGTTAAATTCAGGATTAAGTAACATGTCAAACATACTTTACTGCTGTCCCTGTCCTTGTGTCGTTATTTTAATTGACGTCTGCTTCTCAAACTCTCCCAGGTTTCCTCAGTGTTTCCTTCCCGTTTCCTCTGAGCTTTGGGAGGCCCTTAATATGACACAGGATCGAGGAGAGGAACCAAGGAAAAGGAAGTGAGGAAAGAGAAATGGGATGCGCCCAGTGTCCTCTCAAATCTAAACAGTGTTACTATGGCGCCCTCTGGTGTTTGTGAAAGGTAAGGCAGTATTATGTATCGTGCACTTCCTGCTGGTTTAGACTGTCTTCACACTACACACACCACATCTAAACTGGGACTAAACCTGGACTACAGCAGGACCAAACCAAGTCTTCATCAGGACTATAAACCGGGATTAAACTATGCCAGCCATGTGTTTAAATTTAAAGGTGCACTGCGGAACATTTCTAGTAGAGGGTCTGCTACGTGTTTGTCTCCATGGAAATGTTATTGGTTTGTCTAGAATGTTCCACAGTTTAGATTAAACCTTCATCTGTCATGAGGGAGACATGCAGGTTACAGCACTACACTACATTACAGTTCAGATCTGTGGAGAGGCGCCCTTATTCACAGAGGGAATTTTATTTTTGAGCAACAGAAACACGTAATAAATAAATGCTAGATGGATCTGTTTAATGCCAAACCACGGAACATTACAGGCAACACAATAACATCTCCATGGAGACAAGTAGGTGGCAGACCCTCCACCAGAAAAGTTGCACAGTGCACCTTTAAGACGTAATGAATTGCTTTATTGAGGACACATGTAAGATGATTTCAGTCAATCTGGCAACCCAAAGTAAATTCTGCTGGATTCTGATTGGATAATTTGACTTGTATATTTTTGTTCATTTTTATTGTGATGCAATTATCAGTAAAATCAATATTTGATTGAAACATGTTTACTTCATTTCTGAGGCACTGTCTTTGTTACTACATAAACAGTTTGGGTACACACATGTAAAGCATCACAGACAGTAAATCTGTGCAAAACCAACAACGCACACAAATGTTATTATTATTTTTAATAATTTCACATTAACACAGTCATTGGCATAGAGTGAATAAGAGAAAACAAAATAAAATGTTGACAGAGAATGACATAAAGATGTTTTCTTACATTACCACAGAGGCTTTTCCTGATCACAATAACAATAACACATGTACCACCACATCTGCCCCTCATCATGGCGCTCCCCATCGGCCGCTGCCAGACCCTTCTCTTCTGGACTGGCACAAGTTGGAATCATTCACTTCAAGCCAATCACAGCAACCAATTAGCTGAACCTTGTTCACAATTATCAGTAAAATGTTTTTGTTGGAAAATCTTAACTCTACAACAAAACGTTGTGCCAGACTCAGGATTAGCGGGAGGAGCTGCACAAGATGGATAATGGTTAAGTTTCAAAATGCAAAACTCACAAAAAAATATATACACACACACTATAATTGCCCATATTATTACAGTGAGTAATTAGTAAAGAGGAAAACGAAAAGTTATAGTTGGTCACATGGTAAATGGTCACATTTTTATATAGCACTTTTCCACCTTCAAGGCACTCAAAGCACTTTACATCAAAGAACCACTCACCCACTCACACATCAGTGTACGCACACACCGCGGGCGATCACGAAATGAACATTTGCAATTTCGCTTTCTTCAGGACAAATACAAATTCACAGACGCGACTGTCAAAAATACGTCTCTTCACTTCACAGGCGTTTTTTATTGAGCAGAAGAAACATCGATTCAGATGCCAAAATTTGCACCGCATACGGACTGAACCAGGACTGAACCCAGGTCTGAACCAGGAGGACTAAACCAGGACTGAACCAGGACTAAAACAAGACTAAACCAGGACTGATCTTGTGAGAGAGAACCCAGAGCTCGTGGAGCAGGGTGTCCACAAAGTGCGATTGTGCGACAGCTGCGTTTAGCCCCGTGGGGCGTGGAGCTCTGTGCTGGTCCTTTCACCCAGGCCCGTCCCGACACTCAGTCCTGGTTCAGTTCTGGTTTAGTCCTGGTTAGGGCTGGTTAGGCAAAAAGGTGACGCTCCAAACTATGAGTAGGTTGTCGGAATGGCGGCATCAAAAAGTGTCGGAATGGGGGTGTGTCGGAACGGAGGGTTGATGGAATGTCGGGGTGGAGGTGTGTCAGAATACGGTTGTACCCTGGCACTTCTGTGTTTGCAAAGGTACATCTTTGATGCTAATGCTAACTGCTATTAAAACATTCATTCTAACATCACAACAAAATTTAATTTGTAGTTAGGACGACCTGATTATTTTTAGGTGTAGATTATTCCAGTTTGTGGAGTTATTTTAATATGTATTAAGCTTTAAAATTAGCATTAGCACGACACACACAAAGACGTACCTTTGTAAACACAGAATTGTCCTCTAGTAAAGTTTTTGCTGCATTTATAAAGTGATCTGTCAGGATTTATTGATTTTAACGCGACTCTGCAAAAAAACATTACATCAGAGCACCACCCAGGACCGACATGAGCTTAATTCTGTGAGGAGTGTGTCTGCTCTGGGCCATCAACTCAAAATCGCAAAGACGAAGCGAGTGTTCTCAGGTTAGACAAATATTTTATGAAATCACACAATAAGACTGGTTCACTTCCTCTACTAAGTCACTTATTTCTTTTTCATGTTGTTTTTGCTTAGTTTCCTTCTCTTCTTCCTGCTCTTTTTGCTTTGCTTTTTTCTCTTCCTCATTTGTGGCTTTGTTTATTTCTTCTTCATGTTTTGTGACAAGTTCATTTATTTCTTTTTCATGTTTTGAGATTAATTTATTAATTTGAATCAACTTTCTTGGTTTTGCCTGAAGTTGTTTTACTAAAACACTTATTTCTTTCTGATGCTTTTCCATCATCTTCCTCTCGTTATGAGCGGTCAGTGCCTGCAACAGATCATAACTCTTATCTTTTTCTTCAAGTTGTTCCTTGTGACGTTGTTTCAAATACTCTGAGTCCTTTCTGTAATTTTCTTTGAACTCATTGTGCTCTTCAGCTTGCCTTCTGGCCTTCTCTTCATAATTCCTCTTCAGATCTTCCACTTGTTTTTTATGTTCCTCCTCTAACTCTTTTCTCTTCTTTTCCTCTAGTTCTAGTTTCCGCTCATCTTCTTTAATTCTTTCATTATAGTTTTTCATTTCCTGTTCTATCTCTTCTTGTAATTTTTTCTCCTGTTGTCGTCTTTCTTCATCTTCTTGTTTTCGTTTCTCCCACCATTCTTTCCTTTCTTTTTCCCACTGGTCTCTCTCCACTTCCATCTGTCTCCTGCTCTCCTGCAGTTTTTCTTCAAATTGTTCTTTTGACTGTTGCTCTAGTCTGATTTTTTCCTCTAGAGCTTTTCTTTTTTGTTCCCAGTCCTGACGCTGGAGTTTCTCTTCTTCCTTCCTCTTCCTCTCTTCTTCTTCTCTCTTTTCCTGTTCTCTTTTTCGCTGCTCTTTCTCCTCTTTAATTTTTTCCTCGTTGTCTCTGAGTTCTTTCTCTCTCTGGTGTTGTTCTTTTTCAAATTCCTCCCTTTGTTTGTCCATTTTTAGTTTAATTTCTTCCATTTCCTGTTGGTATTTTCGCTCCATCTCCTCCCTCTCTTTCTTCATCTCCTCTTCCTTCTCTTTCATAATTTTCTTCATCTCTTTTTTAATGGCTGCGTCTGCCTCTTTGAGCATGTCGTTGGTGTAGCAGCGTCCACCGTTTTCCTTCACCATCTCATCAATCTTCTGCAGCAGCTCCAGGACCTGAGTGCGATTCTGTTTATCAGAGTTATTAAACACATGGTACCTGTTCCCACACTTAGAGATCAGTTCCTTAAAGGAACTTTCACAACACTTTTCTATGTAATCTTGAATCGACATTTCATCATTGACCAGCTGATCTCCATGTGTAAAAAGAATAATAGTAAACTTTTGTGCCTCTTTTCCAAATGCTTCTTTGATGAGTTTTAGTGTGTCTTTCTCTTCTTTTGTCAGTCGTCCAATTTGTAAAACCAACAGAAAAACATGTGGTCCAGGAGCTAAAAGACTGATACATCTCAGCATTTCCTCAAAGACCTCATCGTATAACATGGTTGTGTCAAAGAGTCCCGGAGTGTCCACCACAGCCAGAGAGCGTCCGTCTACTGTACTGTTTGCCCTTTTACAAGTTTTAGTGACAGAGTTTTGACTGGACATAGCTGAAAACTCCTTTCTTCCCAAGATGGTGTTTCCTGATGAACTCTTTCCATTTCCTGTTTTTCCAATCAGCACAATCTTCAGACAATCAGGACTCAGACTATCACCACCTAAAACATAATAAAAACATGTAAGAAATGTAACATGTTTAAATATAAAGTATATGTGTAACAGAGCCAGGTTCTGGGCCTGAAACACTGAAGTTTTCTTTTGCGTCGCTTCTGCCATATGGGCCCTTTTCATGCTTTTCATGCTGCTGGTTGGCTTGTTCCAGTTTTCTGAAAAGTGTGGATCCTCACTTCCCCCTCTATTCATTCTCTATGAGGAATTAGCAGAGTCACGCTAAAATAAATCAATGTTTAAATATCAGGATGCAGACATCGAGTTACAGACGGATAATCACAGGCAGCGAGTTAAGACCTTTATTACGATGGAAGCACTTCACTGGAGAAAACTTCTGTGTTCATAAAAGTAGGCTTAGTGTCTGGATGATATTTACATGCTGATTTATTTTAGCAATGGAGTGGGAAGTGCAGAACCATGCAAGAACAAGTCACGAGAAAACGCATGAAAGCATGAAGAGGAAGACCTCTGACCTTACAATAGTTTCTCATAACACTAAGCGCCACCTACTGACGTGAGGGTGTCATTACAACTTAACAAAGTTATTGGAATCAGACTTCCCCATTTATTTCATACAATAAAACATGATGCGAAAACACATTTCTGTGTGTCACACATAACACTTTGTTTTGCACTGAGTGTGCAAAAATAATCGTAAAATTTAAAAATGCACCTAATAAAAATTATATTTAATGTTGTAAATAAGATTATTAACAAACATACTCACTTTTGTTCATTTTTCTTTTCATGTCATCAATTTCTTTGTGTTGAGCTGAAATCTTCTCTATTTGAGCTTGCAGAAGTGTCTCTGTGGTGTAGCTGTAAGTTTCATTTTTTGTCTTCAATGTGTTTAAATAATCCAGCAGCTGAGGGACCTGCTGCTGGTCCCTGGGGTTGAATATAAAATATCCTCCTCCACAGCTCTGACACAGCTCCTGGATGTTTCTGTCTCCTTTGACAAACTGAAGCACCGCTGGAGCAGTGGGCTCCGAATGAATGAACAGAATCATAGTTAAGAGACGGACTCGAGAGCTGAGTGTGTCCTGGATGGTCTTCAGCTCAGCCTTGTCTTCATCGGTGAGGGAACCCAGTGGTAGAACCAAGATGAAGACATGGACGCCCTCAGGAGGACAGAGGGAGATGCAGTGGAGGCACTGCTGCATCACTGTCTCCAGAGGTTTTCCAGACAGAGCCGGCAGCTCCACCAGAGACACCCGACGCCCACAGACCTCTTCCTCATGTTTAACACACTGCCCTGGGATTGCTGCAGGGAGCTTTGCTCTCCTTAAAATTGACTCAGCTACTGAGGTCTTCTCTGCTCCAGTTTTCCCAAAAAGAACCAGGTTCAGAGAGGGTTTCTGCTCCTCAGTGAGGGTAAGGAAGGACGCTTTGTTTTGATCTACAATGCTCTTGAGGGAATGGGTCAAGAGTTTGTGGTTTTCATCAAACATGTTGTAGAATCTTCCACCACAATCACTAATGAGCTGTGAAACACTGGGGGTCTTCTGGATGTTGTGTGTGAGAACCACCATGGAGTGTTTAAAGGCACCTGGACCAAACAGACTCAGGATGAAGGTCAGTTTTTCCCTGTCTTTCTCAGTGAAGTCTGAAGACTTCACCAGCAGCAGCAGGACGTTGGGTCCAGGAGAACATTGAGACACACATTTCTTCATTTCTTCTGTCACAGTCTCCACAGACAAACAGAACAGGTCTGGGGTCTTTACTACCAATGGTGTTTCTTTCCAAATCTTAGGAGCAATAAAGGTTTGTTGTGTTGCTGAAGCAAAGTTATCATTGGGCTTCTGATGAATAAAATTAAACATTTTTTCTTTTTTGTCATCACTTTTTCCAAACAGAACAATCCTGAGAGCAGAGTCTGAAAAAATAGTTAAATCAAATTAGACATCAATGTTCAGGGAAACCTTTTTACAAAAGTATTTTTGTTTAGTACACAGATAATGAGATGACTTAGCTGTGATGCTGAGAATTATTTTAGGGACAGGGAACATTTTTTTAAATTACTAACCAGAATCAGTACCAGAACGTGACATCGTGAATATGTTAAATCCTGTGAAAAATTTAATATTTACACAAAAGAAACACATGAAAGTTTATAACCTAAATCAACTGGTTACCTTTTTTAACTGCAGTAAGAATGACGCCTTTTTCTTCTTTGGTCTGATGAGCTACTGTAGGAGCATCCACAAAAATATCATGGGTAACATGTTTTTCATTGTTCTCTTTAAGTATTTGGGCTATTTTAGTGAAGATCTCTTCATGCACTTCTGAGATCAAATGTGTTTCAAGGCTCTTCATCCACTGATATCTGTATTTGCACTTTCTAATCAGATCTTTTAGAGGGGGAGAATTCACATAATCCTCCATTACACTTGTCTCTTTTGTTGCTGTTAGCAGCACCAGTGAATGGCGGAAGGTTTGCTCACTGAAGCGCCTCAGGACTGACTGTAGTCTGAAGTTGTGTTGCTCAGTGAAGTCTTCAGGCTGTAGAACCAGCAGGAACACATGAGGACCAGGGTCACAGGCGTCTGCTATGCATCTGACGAACTCTGACTGTGCGTCTGCAGTGAGGACGGGCTGGAGCAGGTCTGGACAGTTGATCACTGAGATCTTCTTGTCTTGGACTTCTCCTGTTAGTCTGATGGGGCTTTCAGGTTCTTTCATTGCATCAAACACAGCCTCATTCAGTAACAGGTTTCCCACAGAGCTCCTCTGACTCCAGCCGCTCCCCAGAATAAGCACCCTCAGCTCAGACACTGGAAATACACAAGAAATGGAAACAGAATAACTAAGAAAAAAAGTCACCAGTACTAATCATGTAACTTGTCCATTTTGATTAAAAAAAAGGGGTCTGGATGAAAAAAGTCCTGATGTGTTCAGAAAAAATGTACAGCATTTAGGAAACAAAAAAATGACATACCAGTAAACTGAATTATTCATAACATAATAATACTGTATGTACATTTAAGCAAATTCTCATTTAAGGAATATTAAAATCCAAATAAATTCTGGAATAGAGGACTAAATATTGCATTTGTCCTGAGAGCTTTCATTTATTTCTTAAGTCTTAAGCCGGAAGTACCAAGCCAGGCTAGACTAATGTGGAGACATACGCCACTGAGCCTGGCCCACTGACTTAAACTGGCGGCCATGTTTAGACCGTGGATCTATTAAAATAACTGGATAGGGTATTGCTAGCTTAGAGCTGTCTTGAGTTGGCTTAGCGGCCACCCTGGATCTACAATAAGAACTGGACTAAGACACTCCCCCTCTGTCCGTGAGCAAGATCGATTAGTCTTTATTTTTACAATATGAACTTTTTAGAGTTTTTAAATCGTCAAAGTGCCTAAATGTTAGCTTTGTAAGATTTAACCTTGCCTCGCTGTGAGCCCGCGCTAGCATCACTCTAGTAGCTAGCGCTCTGATTAGACTTAGACTTAGACAAACTTTATTGATCCACAAGGGAAATTATTTGGATACAGTCGCTCCAACATCACAATATAATGTAATAACATAGAGTAACAAAAATAGATGGTGTAGCAAAAAGAGCAAGAGACACGTGTCAAATGAGACATAATAATAAAAATTTATATGTACAAGTCAAAATAAAATAGAAATATAAGTAATAAAGTAATAAACTATATAGTCACAGCTATATACAAGAGACAAGAACGACAGTGCAAATACTATGCTGATTGACAGGGCATGAGGTTATCCGTTACTTGGGATTAACTTGTAGTACAGTTGTAGGGAGTATTATCTGTTACATAAGGGTGAGTTGTACAACTGTATGGCGTATGGTATGAATGTCGTCCTGAATCTCTCACTGTTTGAGCCGAGCTGAAGGAGCCTGTTGGAGAATGAGCTCCTCTGTCCCTCTATAGTCTGGTGCAGTGGGTGAGTTGTTGTACAGTTGTAGGGAGTATTATCTCCTCTGTCCCTCTATAGTCTGGTGCAGTGGGTGAGTTGTTGTACAGTTGTAGGGAGTATTATCTCCTCTGTCCCTCTATAGTCTGGTGCAGTGGGTGAGTTGTTGTACAGTTGTAGGGAGTATTATCTCCTCTGTCCCTCTATAGTCTGGTGCAGTGGGTGAGTTGTTGTACAGTTGTAGGGAGTATTATCTCCTCTGTCCCTCTATAGTCTGGTGCAGTGGGTGAGTTGTTGTACAGTTGTAGGGAGTATTATCTCCTCTGTCCCTCTATAGTCTGGTGCAGTGGGTGAGTTGTTGTACAGTTGTAGGGAGTATTATCTCCTCTGTCCCTCTATAGTCTGGTGCAGTGGGTGAGTTGTTGTACAGTTGTAGGGAGTATTATCTCCTCTGTCCCTCTATAGTCTGGTGCAGTGGGTGAGTTGTTGTACAGTTGTAGGGAGTATTATCTCCTCTGTCCCTCTATAGTCTGGTGCAGTGGGTGAATTGTTGTACAGTTGTAGGGAGTATTATCTCCTCTGTCCCTCTATAGTCTGGTGCAGTGGGTGAGCAGGAGTGTCCATGATGGAGAGCAGTTTGTCCAGTGTCCTCCTGTCCCTCACTGTGACAAATGTCTCCAGCTCACAGCCGATTACGTGACCAGCTTTACGGATCAGTTTGTCAATCCGCCCAATGTCCCTTTTACTGGTGCCGCTCCCCCAGCAGACCACCGCAAAGTACAGGGCGTTGGCCACCACAGACTGGTAGAAGAGCTTCAGTAACTTGCTGCACACATTGAAAGACCTGAGCTTTCTCAGGAAGTAGAGTCTGCTCATGCTCTTCTTGTAGACAGCATTACAGTTGTCCCTCCAGTCAAGTCTGTTATTCACCTGTACGCTAAGGTACTTGTAGCAGTCCACTAGTTCCACGTCAGACGATTGGTCAGAACTGCACGTTTCTGACGTTACACATTGGGCGGCGTAAGACCAGTATTCAGGAAGTAAAGCAGAAGTAAAGTAGTGAGCACATGTCATTGAAAACAATAAGGCGCCATCTTAGATTACGGTAATTTTCCAGATCTTGTTATACTTCAATGTGTCTCCAGATTAGCCTAGCCCGGATAGGCACTTCCGGTGTCTCTCCCGCACATCGACCATGTGCAGTAGTGCTCTTCTCTCACACGGGCACAAACACCTGACCAGCTGTGACCAATCAGAGTGAGAGTAGCTAGAGCGGCACTAGAATGAAGTGGAGCATAGCCGGAGCTATAAAAAGCTGTTTTTAAGACAATTGAAGGATTTTGAGCCGAGAAAAAGTTTATGATCTAAAAATAGGTAAAAATCGCCACAAAATCTGACCTTTTTTTCGCTCTATGGGAAAAATCCTTTTTGGGATGGAGGAATTTTGTTACTGAAGTACCAGTGAGCGGCCACTAAGCCAATTTGAGACAGCTCTAAGCTAGTAATAACCTAACCAGTTCTTATTGCCTTTTTCTTGTCAAGATAATTCGTGCTAGTGCTAAACAGGTAGGTTTACAAAATAAAAGTACACCATGTGAAAACCTAAACTTAATTGACCAAGTATCATATAAAATGACTACTGCAATGACTACTTTTAGTAAAGAAAAAATACGCAGGGTTATTTACAAGTAGAATTTTCTGTTGTATATTTTTATTTACTTACTGTCAGGTGGTAAAAATGGGAAACTATTTCTGCGCTTCAGTGGAGCATCTGCAAATGCAAAACAAAACTGTCAGGACATAAACATTTTTACTAATGATGTTGCACCTTTTAAAGTTCTTTCTGTATGTTATTTATTTCCTTTTCTGCATAGGTGTGATGAGCTTCTAACTGTAGGCAGACTAACTGTGATGTAATTGTGTAATATTGAAATTAAACTAACATCTAACAGCGAACAAGTGTTTGTGTAATAACATCTCCTCTGTATGGTCTGCCATCGGGTCTATGCATTTGTAGGCATATCGCTTCAATAATGCTCATGACCTGCAGCAGTGTAAATGAGTCCAGAGGAAACGAGTCTTGGTATAATCTTAACTGAAGATGGTTTGATAACCATGAAGAATGAACAGCTCATTATCAAACGTGTGTCTGTCTCAGAGGTTTAGATGGAAATGTACTTGCCAGATCCAGCTGCCATGATGTCAGAGGAAAATCACATCTGGAGGAAAAAAGCATAATGAGCATAACTTCTACCAAAGGACTTTTATCGCCACTTTTCTTCAAGTCCTGTATAATAATCTTAGCTATGATACACACGAAGAGGCTTATTGTAGTATTTTAATCTTATCCAGTCGAGGAGTAGGCCTCTCTGATTTTTTTACTAGAAGGAAACACAGAGGCATTCCCATTTCTTGACTTTTTTTAAACGACCTCAGTTGTCATCAGTTGTAAGTGGTAATTAGCCTAACAACACTATCTGTGTTTGCCTAAACCAGGGGTGCCCAATACTATCTAATCTACCAGTCGATCGACGTATTGACGATAGTGTCGTAGTACTCGAGACCGGTCTTGGTCTCGAGACGAGTGCGATCATATTTTTAAATAAACCTGTACCGGTGTGCGGGACCGCGCGGGGCTTGTCACTGCAGCCCGTGCGCTCGTCTGGAACCCGCGGACACTGCGCGGCACGTCACCACACGCGCCCCTAGCGCGCGCAGCTTGTCCGCAACAGCGTGTACCCTTTCTACCCAGCGTGTACCCTTTCTACCCAGCGTGTACCCTTTCTACCCAGCGTGTATCACAGGGCAGGTTAAACTTCCTTTAAAACATCCAACTTGTCCGTCCGCCTCACGTCAGCGCACCGCTCCTCCCCGCGTATAGAACAAAGAGACTCCTTCCTTAATGCGCGCTGATTAGAAGAGCAGGACGAAATGCGAAGTAAAAACTCATCTATATTTATGTTACAGTGTTGGCACAGAGCAGGTCTACAGCACAGAGCAGGTCTACAGCACAGAGCAGGTCTACAGCGACATGTGGTTGAGGTTTGCCTAATAAAAGTGCACAAACGCATCTGTATTTGTCACGACGTGCGTTTGGTAAATGTGCAGAGGCTGGAAAATACCACTGTAAAACCAGTAAGAGAATGTAACTCCAGTTAGGGACTTGAAAAACAGGTTTAAAAAAAAAAAAATCAAAGAAGGGGTTCTCAAACTATGGGTGAGGGTCCAAAAAAGGGGGTGCAGTGTTTAAGTGCAGTGCAGTTTGCTTGGCTTAAGCTTAAATTAACATTTATCAGATAAAATGGATTCCATCCAGTGCAAGTCAACAGACTAAGGTAATGACAAAAAATGAGTTAAATTGCACAATATGGGTTCATGCAGTTATGCAAGGTACATCAACATACATTGTACAAGTAAAGAATTCTCTATATATTTAAAAAAATAAATAAATGATTTGCATTGTTGTAGTAGGTAAATCATTTTGACATTTTATAAGTAGCTCCCATGCTGAAAAAGTGTGGGCACCCCTGGTCTAAACTTTAGGTCTACGACTTCAGTCCAGCTACTGCATGTAGAAAGGTTATTATAGATTTTTAGTTAATGGAAAGAATACTCACCGTCCGAATATCTTAGTGCGCCAAAATCTCAAAGCGAAAGTAAAAATGTTTTACCACAACCTGCGCATGAGCAGTAGACGAGAACACGTTAACAACAGCAGACACTATTTCCCTTCTTGAAATATCAACCATGGGCCTCATTCATGAGTGTTTTCTTCAAAAAAAAAAAAAATTAAATAAAAAATGTCATAACTTCCACTTTAAAAAGATGCTGAGAGAACTCTGCCCCAGACTCACAAAGTGTTCTTAAGCAGATAAATTCTTTAAGTGACAGTTGCGCCAAAAGAATGGGGTACTGTCGGCAAAACCCCCGCTAGGGGCGCTGCGAGCATAGCGACTGGAAGTGAGCTTCGTGTCCCTCCATTGCCATTTACTTCAATGACAAATACTTCATGGGAAAATGGCTTCAAAATATGGGTCGTGGACGTTAGTTTTATTAAAGGAGGAGTTGAAGAGAAGGGGAAAGTTGGTGTCCGGCCGAAAATGCCAACTTATTGAAAGGCAGGCTTATCTTTGTGTATATTTAATACTGTATATTTGTTTACTTCTAGTACACGGGTACACACTTTGCAGACTCGAAGCACTGGACCAAATGGGTATTACAGAGGCCGATGATGAAACTGCAAGAGAATATTGGATGACATTACCAGATTTTACGACTTCCAAGATCCCGAAAATGCCAATGAGCCATATTACATCATACCTTGAAAGAATTATTATTAGACATATTATTAGAAATTATTAGTATATGTTGAATTTAATGAAGCGTGACTAAAATTGTCTGTACAAAATCAATGGCGCATCTGTACACTTCCGGTCTCTACGCTCGCAGCGCCTCTAGCTACCAGATCCAGCTACAAACACCTTCACGCTCTTTTACATAAACATTCATATGTATTTGGTTAGAAAACAAACTATGTATTTGGTTAGAAAACAAACTTCCAAATATCACTGCAGCCTGTATAAAGTCTGAGTGTTTTGCACAATTTTTCACAACTTTTTGCACTATACTGTCCCCTGACTGTGAGCTTCTGTCACGAGTGAATTTCTCCTCTGTGAGATCAATAAAGTCTTATCTTATCTTATCTTATCTTATAAAGTCTGCTAGACCCAACAGACCACATCCGCTCTATAAAACCCCTCATAAATGTTACTGGATCACATAGTAACATGTTTTTAGGAAATAATTTAAGAAAATATATAACTTACAACCATGGAGGAATTAGAATTTTCTGTTGCATTATCAGTAATACAGTAGAATTTTTTGTTCTTACGAGCGCTCCTGAATGTTCGTAGGATTTGTTCTTACAGAAGAACATTTTCGGTTAATAAAAACTTTTGTGAATGCCAAAAATGTTCGTAAGAAGGCCTTAAGTACAAAATTGTTTGTAAGAACGCTTCATGAATGTGGCCCAGTGATATCAACGAACTACTGAGCCCTTAAAGGGACGTTTGTAAAATATAATAAAGAGTGTTTCTTGTGCTCACAAATTAGTGTACAGCAGGTAGAACATCCGGAGCATCACATTTGTGGCGTCAGAGTTGTTAACATTGATTTCATCTCAATAAGTAGGTCCACTGGGTATACAGTCTATAGCACCTACTTGACTTGACTATGCGTAATTGTGCGTAGTTGTGCGTGCCCACAAACACCACAGTGGCGTGCAGGAACTGTGCTGATCAACTATTCTATGACTTTTTTTTTTTTTTTTAAGTGAGACGGGAAGTTTTGACTTGCATTTTATTGAATAATCTCAGCGCCACAAGGGGGCAGTACAGTATTTAGACATTCAGTGTAAAAACACACGGGGGAAACACGCAAACTTCAGTATGATTCGATCACGTGTTTAATGCAGCGCAAATCACTCACCCCCAGGGCTGGACTGGGACAAAAAAACGGCCCTGGCATTTTTGTCTTAGACCGGCCCCTCATAATCAGCGGAGCTCTCTCTTCTCTCCTCAACAGCCCGGCTTGACTAAACAAGAAGAGAGGGACAGATTATTACAGTTTATTACGTGATAAATAGAAAACCTAAAAAACTAAATTAAAAATAAAAATATTTGGAACTACCTGGAAAAACTGTGCAACTATCTAAACCATCAAAACATTTAGTATCTTTAGGTTACATTTTTATTTTTTGATAATAATCAGAAAAATCTCATACTAACTGCAGTGTTACTGTAGAAAAAAACTCACACGGAACGAAAACAAAACACAATTTAAGGCAAGTGCTGCGACAGGAAATAAAAATAATATAATTGGTGTCGCATCCAGTCGAATTGAGAAGGCCAGAACTGATGGTTAAATGACCTTTAATTTTTCCATGCCTTGTCATAAAACTAATGTAAGAGCAAGACAAGAACAAAATAACAGAAATTACCATATGATCACCGTATTACTCGCTCATTACATTGTTTAACTGTTATCCATATTTTAGCATTAATTTAGTACAAATTACAAGTTGCTCAAATATACATTTACAAATAAAACAAACCTTGTTCCCCTGTCGACTGTTGGTATCTTTGGGTTTTTGTATAAATTTTCGCCGTGGGTTTTTTATTTTTCGCCGTTAACTGTCGCGGTCTTTACTTTGCCTTTTTTGTATATCAAGATAACGTTTTTCCGTCACTTCCGCTCACACAGGAAGTCACCAAAATAAAAGCATAACCTTACTATTAAATGCCATGGACTGTATGTTAATGCATATAAGAGCTAACTTGACCTTTACAATTGGTGTTAATATTAAGTGGGCTAATATCAGGGAAACACTAAATGATTAAATGATTTAGGGTGACCTTGTTGTAACCATGAACACGGATTCTTGTTAATATGAATTATGTTCTTCGTAGAGGCAAATAATCACTGTAGAGCTCATACAACATAGTCCGGGAAAGTACACCACTGCAGATATTTTGAGCACTTAAACTTTAGAGCTAACAGGCTACCCCCCATCTACACGATTCACGTAGGTCACCTGTTTTGGCTTCAAAACGCCGATGGTGAGAGATTTTCATGCCTGTCCATCACCTAAAAGTCCCGGTATTATCCAAACATTCCTACCTGCTCACCTGCTGTGCCTGTGCTACACTTCCCTGGTCCCTCTGTCCCTCGGGTTCCCTGTTCCCTGGTCACTCTGTCCCTCGGGTTCCCTGGTCACTCTGTCCCTCGGGTTCCCTGGTCCCTGGTCACTCTGTCCCTCGGGTTCCCTGTTCCCTGGTCACTCTGTCCCTCGGGTTCCCTGGTCCCTGGTCCCTCTGTCCCTCGGGTTCCCTGGTCCCTCTGTCCCTCTGTCCCTCGGGTTCCCTGTCCACAGTCTCTGGCTGCTCCTGTCTCTGTCCACCTTCACCCTGGGCTACAGCCCCTCCAGAGAATATGTCTGTTATTTTAGAACATTTTGCAGCGTCTGTAGCGACATTTTTTAATCTTTTAGCCCGCAACTTCTCCCCCTTTCTTCCTCCATGTTTCCAGCTCAACACTACAAAACTGGCGGGGATCAACGTTCAACTAAACCAATCAGGATACAGTATTTTACGAGGCTCGTAAGATACTGTATCCTGATTGGTTTAGTCCACTGTCTATATTGAAGATGGACCAATGGGCCGCCCCCTCTAAATTGTGGGCCGGTCTCTAAGTAAATACTGTCGGCCCACCGGGAAAATGCCCGGTATGCCCCATTACCAGTCCAGGCCTGATGAAATATTAAAGGTAAATTCACAAATGTTAAACCTGATCATTTCTATTACTGACTAGACCGAAAAACTCTCTGTTGGCTATTACAACACGAACGTGCATTTTAACAGTGTAGCCTAATAAATACTGTTAATATTCCTTCTGTATTAAATGTGATTGATATAATGTTGTGACGTCACCTGTTTGAGTTTCATTTTGTGAAGATGAAGCTGGACGTGAAGCGCACTCCAGATGTGACGCTCCAGACTGACGCTCCACGTGCGGCAGAGATGCGGCACGCGCGCAGGTTCACGCTCTCCGCGCGCTTCCTCTGATGTGTGCGCGTGCCCCGTGTCCGCCTACTCCCCACGCCCTCACGTCACGAGCCCCGCTAAAAGTTGGACAGGTGCAGCCTCACCTTAGACTGACGGCAGGTGCAGACTCAGTGAGCTCTGTTTAAGCATTTTATTATTGTTTCTTTAGTTTCATTGACTTTTTCCTTTTTCATTCATCTGTGACTGTCTTAACTGAACGTGGACAGAGGACACAGCGGACACCAGGATGCCGGGCCCTTGTCTCTGAACAGGACCGGGGGTTTCGAGCTTTAGTGTCGCGGGGCTGAGTCTTTTCTTTGCAGAGGACAGGCGGGCGGAGGAGAGGACACACGGGCCTTGTACGATGATGGCGGGCTGCTGCATCTCTGCGGAGGAGCGGGAGAACCAGAGAATCAACGAGGAGATCGAGAGACAGCTGCGGAAAGACAAGAGGGACTCCCGGCGTGAGCTGAAGCTGCTGCTGCTGGGTGAGGACCGCGCACTCACATGTTAGAAGATTATACTGTGATTCTGCGAGTGCAACTTACTGCCTCTGTCAATATTAACCACTAAAAACGTTCAACATTTGCAATTAAAGCTGCAATATGTAACTTTTCTGCTGCGTGTGGGGGTCTGACACTTACTTTTCTCCATGGAGATGCCCTCGCCGTGCCTGGGATGTTCCGCAGTATGGCTTTAAACGTACCTGTCTTGCAGCAGTTCAATCACAGGTGTGTTTTGTAGCTCCCAAATACCTTGAAACACTTGTATTCTCACTGTGAGTGGGGTCGCCTCTCCACTGATCTGGCCCGTGACTCGGCCGCGTGGGGATGTGCGTAGATTTAAAGCCACGTTCCACCAGAAAAGTTACATACTGCGGCTTTACGTTCCAGCATGGATCCAAAGCCCAGGCTGCTCTTAAATGAAGGAGTTTTTTGCTGGGTTTCAGATGACATCACAACATTTTATAGACCAATAATATTTAATACAGATGCGGGAAACTAAATTTATTTCATTCAAATGCAGATTTTTGTGGAAATACAGTGAGTTCTTGGCTCTAGTCACTAATAGAAATGTTCAGGTTCAACATTTGTGCATTTGCCTTTTGGATATTTCATGTTAAAGTACAACGTAATCAATGGGAATTTGTATCTGTATCTGTATCTCGGAGTGGACTTATTTTTTTTGTAATTATTCTCAAAGCATAAACCACTTTTGGGCTAAAATACGTTCGCTATAAATTCAGTAATGCAACTTTTTCAGCTGAGTTTCAACCTTGATCCAAAGCAAAGGAGCGCTCGCAAATCAGCTGAGGCGTTATTAACTTTAACATCTCATTTATTAACAAATCATCGCATTATCAGAGTTTATTTATTGCACATCCGCAAATAATTCCACCTGAAATCACGTAAAACTGTTTCAAGGTGCATTGTGTAACTTTTCCGGTGCGGGGCTCCGTCACCTGGGATACTTGTTCCACAGTGTTGCATTTATTCTATCACAGGTGTGTTTTTGTCGCTCCCAAACACCTGGAAAAACTTGCATTCTCACTGTGACCGGGCTCGCCTCTCTTTAGATCTGACTTGGTTTGGTTGTGTCACCCGCTTGTCTCCACAGGGATAGGAGATCAGTTTAAAGCAGTACTGCGAAACCTTCCAGTCAAAAGCAAGAAAAGGCAACCAGAGAGCCGAGCTTCCACAAATAAAGTTACACACTGCGTCTTTAAATGTCCAATATTACGCAAAACGGATTCTTTTGAGTTTTAAGTCACGTTATAATGTTTTTACCTCCTAAAAAGATACAGATACAAACATAGGAGTTGTGTTTTGTTTTCATTCATTCTTTATTATTAGTCTGTCTACATCTCCAAAGCTCAAAATGCTCTGTTCCACTTTGTGATGTCATCAGTCAGTTTACCTTTTACCTTCAGTTCAGCAGAGATGGGCTGAAATGATCCAAATGATTCTAGTGAAGGTGTGTGGAGTTTAAAAACACAATGGAGCACTTCCTGTATTACATATCATACATGACATCACAAGGTGGAACAGGGTGTTTTCAGTTTGAGAGAAGAACTCAGCCTAAATTAAACGCGTGAGTGAAACAAAACACAACTCCAGGTCTGTTTGTGATGAGGAAACATTATAGCGCAATAAGGGCCTTTTGAATTGTATAAATACTAAAAAAAGAAGAGGATATAAGAGTTAGATAAATATAAATATATCGGTGTTTGAGATGCCGATGTCGCTCACAACAAGACAATAATAATCTTCATATCACATTTAAACGACCCATATTACGTTACGCCATGAAAAACAGACCTGGAGTTGTGTTTTGTTTCATTCACACGTTTAACACACAAACCTGCAGATTTAGGCAGAGTTCTTCATACAGGACGTGCTCCACTGTACTTTAAAATACACCTTCACTAGAATCTTTTGGATGAGTTCAGCCCTGGACTGGCCAATCTCCACTGAACTAAAGGTAAAAGGAGCTTAAAAACTACCGCTTCATGACATCACAAGGTGGAACAGAGCATTTTGAGCTTTGGAGATGTAAACAGACTAATAATAAAGGAAAACTCAAAGACTTACTGAAACAAAACACAACTCCAGGTGTGTTTTTGAGGAGGTAACAACATTATAACATGATTAAAACTCACTCAGGAGTCCATTTTGCGTAATAAAGGATCTGTAATGGAAAACTTTGTCTTATGTGGCAAAATTTACATAATAGCCTGTTTAAAAACACATTAAAACATAAAATAAACTTAAAATATTCGGGGACTAGCTCTGAGATATGTTAGTCGTGCTTTATCATAATGTTATTTCCTTGTTTGTCCCTTCATTACATTTCTGTGGTAAAACAATGTGGAGGATTTAAAACTGATCCGGTGTTTTTCTAACCAAACCAAACAGTCCTTCACTTCTCTGCGCTCGTCCACAGGTGTATTTCAGGAACTGGTGTCTTTAAAGCTGCGCCTCATGAAAATGACATGCAAATCAGCTGAGGGCGGAGGCAGGTCTGAGTGGCGCGGGTGAAAAAAAAAAAACAATCGTGATCTCATACCTGTGACGACCTGCCATTTCTAATCAAATCGACCACTTATTTCACTGCTTCAGGCTTTAATTAAAGGCGCTGTACCTGTGCTTAAAGGGCCCATATTACACTATGTTCTGATGTATGTTATAATGTTGTTTCCTCATCGCAAACACACCTGGAGTTGTGTTTTGTTTTGTTTTTATTCAGATGTTTAACACACAAACCCTGCATATTTAGGCTGAGTTCTGCTCCTTACACCTTCACTAGAATCATTTGGATGATTTTAAAACTCTACTGAACGAAAGGTAAATGGTAAAACTTGAAAACTACCGCTTCCTGACATCACAAGGTGGAGCAGAGCATTTTCAGCTCTGGAGATGTAAACAGATTGTTAATAAAGGAAAACTCAAACACTTACGGAAACAAAACACAACTCCAGGTGTGTTTTTGAGGAGGTAACAGCATTTAAACATGACTTAAAGCTCACAAGAGTCCATTTTGTGTGATTTAGGACATTTAAAAAACATGTAAAACAAAACTAGTTCTTTTTAAACAGTTTGCAGTGGTCCAAAGTTATTCCTCACTTACCTTATGCATTCAGAGCATCCTAATTATAGTTTATAAGCAATTTCCACAACTTTCAGAGGCCGGAGCAGAGAACAGCGATCATGCTAACACGCACTTCCTGATTCTCGGACAATAAAAGGCTTTATAATTAGATGCAGGCAGTACACACATGGGAAAATTGTGAAAAACTACAAATTCTGATCTGGTGTATAAAATAATGTGTGTAATATCATATCGCCCGTCCCTAACCGTCAAGACCCTGTTGACACTTTTACACTGATCATTGTGACTGCTGCAGGAAGGGCATCTGGAGTAGTGGAATCTCAGTCTGACCTGGCCCCCGGCCCCAGATAAAAGCGCGCACTAGGGATGGTCTGACATGGATTTTTTTGAGCCGATACCGCTGTTTATTTTTGCATGATTGTATACATATCTTTTTAGCCTAATTGCTCTTTTATTTTCATTTTTATTCAGTTTAAAACAAAAATCGGGTGGACTGAGAACAAACTGGGACTGACACGTGGACACAGAGAGCGGAGCAGCTTAGAAACAAACCTCTGCTGCTTTGACTGAAGCTCTGTCACTAAAATTAGACTTTAATCTGAGTTTTGTTGTAACACAATCTGACCATAAAGAAGTGACTTAGCAGAACTACAACAGGAGAGCTGATTTGTGCTGTTAAACACATAAAATTACAAGCTAACCTAGAATTAGCCAACAGTTTTTCAGCCGCTCTCACCTTTTGGTTGAAAATCAAACTCTTAAACAGGACCATGAACGCTCGTATTGACCACGGGCTGGTGAAATCCATTTGTATTTTTTGTTTTTTTTAAGCTTTTTTGACAGTGTTTTCTAATGTGTGCATTGTGCCACCATAGTGACTGCCGAACATTCCACCATAGACGTACATGTAGAACACCCCCAATGTGATGTCACTGCAAAGTATCATTGAAAAAACATGTTTTTTTCACTGGATGGGGCACCAACATGCACATGGCCTCCCCTTTAAATTACACTAATAATACTTTGCACACTCTTATTATTATTTCTGCGTAATAGTTTAAAGTTTTTTGTGCTTTATTAAAAGAGGATAGAGTGTTATTTTCTCTCTGTTCTATTGTGGAGTGTGCAGGTGAAAGCTCGTGTGTGATTAGTCCGATCAAACCCACTCACTGTGTTTCTCAGAGGAGATTATTATCCTGCTCCCAGAGGACTCAGGGGCCGGACTGAACAGGACACGTACAGAGGCCTGTTTACGGAGCTGCAGCAGACGGCACCGAAAACACATCAGATTTACAGCAGGAACCCCCATCGGCCTGGAGACTTTCACACAAACTAAACCAATGTAACGGCAAACCTTCATAAAGCACTCTGAGCAGCTCCTGTCTGACTGACATCTGTGTATTTTAAACAGAGGAATATCAGTCTGATCACCACTCCCTCCGTCGAGCCTCGAGCCAGACCCAAACCCAAATCCTGTTATTTCAGACAAACTTTATTGATCCACAAGAAATATCACACAGAGGCATGTTTTAAAAGCAGCAGTGTCCAAATGTTTTTAGATGGAAACATAAAGCACATGTATATTCTCTGCCATCTATCGGTGTATTCCTATATTTATAAATTAATAAACATTTGAACTTAAACCTCGAATAAAATACATGTGACTCTTGTATTAGTTTGTCAGTTCATATTTTAGTCAATTCTTCTGGACTTGAACTGTGAACACAATGCTAATCTCAATCACAGTGCGTGTTAGAAAAATCACAGTTTCATATTGCGTGCTAATAATAAAGTATTTATATTTCTTTTCAACTCAAAAGTAAGGGCCAAAAGCAGCGCTCTGATTGGCTGCTTGGGAAGTCCAAGCTAGTTTCACTTTGCTGTGTACTGAGTATTAACAATGTGCCACAGGGTTTGTGGGAGAAGACGGATAAAGTTAGATTCAACTTAAATACCTACTTCCTCGCTCTGTGGTGTCAAAATCAGGTTCACCAGCTTTAATCTCCCATTAGATTTATTTTTGTCAAATTCACACTGATTTTGTACGCGTTCCCACTTTGCCCTGGTTTTGCCCTGACAGGATGGTGGACGTGGGGGGTCAGAGGTCAGAGAGGAGGAAGTGGATCCACTGCTTTGAGAACGTGACCTCCATCATGTTTTTAGTGGCTCTGAGCGAGTACGACCAGGTGCTGGTGGAGTCCGACAATGAGGTAATCTACTCACTTTTCTTTAGTTTAACTCAATCAGACAAATACATCTGACTTAAAATGACAATAAAATCCTCCACTCTCCCCCAGGATCCTTTTGAACCGCAGTTTCTAAGCTCAGTGCTCAGTTTCACCTTTTATTACTTTTTAAATGTTGAGTTTCTACTTTAGACCACATTTTTACTGCTTCTTTGCTGACCTCTAGTGGCGAAGGAGACAGATGTTAAAGAAATCAGGCACGTTGAAATTCTGGTTATAATATAGGAGTTCTGGTATTAATTAATGCAGATTGTAATGTGACTTAGCATGAAGATGAAAAGGAGGCGTGAATATAGCATTTTTAAAACGATAAAAGGTAAGCTGGTGATCTAAATACGTTATGTGTTAGTAATTAATAACCCATAGAAGTGTAATACCCCCTTTTTAATAAAAATTTGCTCATTATGATGTTTTTATTTATTATTTAAATCTTTTTTCATGCTTCCTCATGACTAGTTAAAGTGTTGTTATTATAAAATATTACCCATAAATCTAACTGCTATACCAAAAGTCTGATCTGTTTTTGTTCGTAAATGTTCCCATGTATTGCCTGCACTGTTCTTAGTACTGGTTCAGAATAAGGACTCACCTGTTGTTTGTTCTTTCTAATGTGTGTGTGTGTGTGTGTGTGTGTGTGTGTGTGTGTTGCAGAATCGCATGGAGGAGAGTAAAGCTCTCTTCAGGACCATTATCACGTACCCCTGGTTCCAGAACTCCTCCGTGATCCTGTTCCTGAACAAGAAGGACCTGCTGGAGGAGAAGATCATGTACTCACACCTGGTCGACTATTTCCCCGAGTACGACGGTACGGACTGAGCGCGCTCCAGACGCTTACAGAAACAACATAAACTGGATCTACGCTCTGTATTCAAAAACAGGAAGCGTTGTTATGGCATAAAATCAGAAAAAGATTAGGTTAAGTGATATGGCTGCTAATTACTGTTATATTGATATTATCGCAATATATTTTTATTTATTTTTTATTATTTACAATTTATTTTATTTATTTTATTTTTTATTATTTACAATTTTTACAGTGCCATCCAATTTCTTAAATTAAAACTAAAACTAATCTGACCTACATTTTAGATGGAATTTTGTTTATTTATGTCTTAGATTAAGGATTAATTTTTAGCTCTACTTCCTGTAATTTTCAATGTTTAACTTTTCTTCACAGTGCTAATGCTAAATTATTACCACAGGTACTATCACACCAAACCAACTAATAATTACAAAACCATGAAAACCTGCCGCCCAAAGTTTTTTCCTCGGCAGGCCAAAATAAACGCTCATTAGTGGGTCGAGGACCAAATGTAATGAGTTTGCACATAAAAATATTCTTCTGCAAAGAAATGTATAATTAAATTGACTTTAAATATTAGGAAATAGACATTGGCCTCCTTCCCGTCTCCTTCTCGTCTTTTCAGTACGAAGTTGAATCAAAATAGATTTTTCTTAAAATCTCAGAGACTCGTCGCAGGCCAAATTAAACCCCCCGGAGCGCCACGTTTGGCTTTTTTGGGCACCTCTGTTCTAAACCGCACTGTCTCCCTGCAGGCCCTCAGCGAGACGCCCAGGCTGCGCGGGAGTTCATCCTGAAGATGTTTGTGGACCTAAACCCGGACAGTGACAAAATCATCTACTCCCACTTCACCTGCGCCACCGACACCGAGAACATCCGCTTCGTGTTCGCCGCCGTCAAAGACACCATCCTGCAGCTCAACCTCAAGGAGTACAACCTGGTCTAGACTCACGCACATGCTCCAAACCAAGTCGCACCCCAGTCAAATGGTCCACCAGTGTTCATTCGTTTGCCATTCGTTGATCTGAGGAGTTAGTGAAAGCATTGGGGAGGTTTAAATACACAGATCTGACCCTCTCTTTTGGGGTTTTTGAAGTTACGTTCCGGGTTAATTTCACCTGTGCACCTGAGGGACCCGAGAGTGGAACATCTGGCTCCTCCCCCTCTTTTTTATAAGTCCTTCCTGTGTACCAACTCCCCCTAATGGACTGATTGGAAAGTCGATAATTACTAGGCATAAACTGTGATTTTTAAATTATTTCTTAATGATTTCTTCTTGATTAATTGATTGATTTCTGAACTTTGGTACATCTGTTTTGTGGCGCCTCGAAGCACATGGCTGAGGCGAAACTAGCTTAGGAGTAAGAGTCCAACACTAAAACTGGCTTGCACAGGCGCGCTAGTGCTAACTGCTAACTGCTAACTGACTGAAAGGCAGTGTTTATTTATGAACAGTGGTGTACAATTGTTTAACTGTGCCACATATTGCTTTTTATTCTGGTAGTATGTATATTTATTGCCAATGCCAAAATGTCAGACTCCACTTTTGCGCTGTTTACTACTTTTAAAGTATTTGCGAGAAACATGCAGGGCTAGCCAACCGCAAAGAGCGATTTTTATGTTCGACTTGAAGGGACTATCCACGCGAGCTACAATTTTTTAAGTATTTGCGAAAAAGTATTCTCTTCTATTCAACGAACCAATCATGAACATTGCATAGCCCCTCCCATCCTTTTTCTGAACGTTAGAGTTAAAGATGCACCGTGGGACTTTTCTAGTGGAGGTGGAGAGGTTATAGCTTTGTTTTGGTCTGTAAAAACTGCAGTGAAAAACATGCGTTCTTACTGGGAGCGTGGGCACCACTCCACAGATCTGACAAGTAATAAGTTTAATGCCGTTCTCAAACTCGATATTGAAACTTAGACACGTCCATGGGCCACCTGGACGACTGTGTATTTTATTCTAAACTCAAGATTATTCTAAATTGATTCAGGAAAGGTTTTTTTTTTTTGTGAATGTGACTTTTTTAGTCTTGACACTTGCTCAAATCAGTACCTAATTTTGATACTTGTAGTACTGATTTCGTATACGATTATAGATACTTTTGACAACCCTAGTGCTGTGGCGAAGAAGCAGGCGGCGTACCCTTCACTAGAAAAGTTCCATAGTGCATTTTTAATAATTGTGACTAATTTCTACTTAATCAAAATGCGTTGTTTCAGTTTGTACCAAAGTAAGCCAATGATTTAAAATGGTTCACATTGGCGTAACATAGTTTGAACACGAAAAGCCTGTAATTTACATTTAACTGAGGCATAGTGCAATTCTGAATGCTATAACCATTGTACATACATCTCTATATATATGGCAGCATCTTGTTGGCTTTGTAATCATAACTTTTTTGGCAGATTTGAATGTGCGGTATTGAAAACTATGTATCTGTGTAATTGTACTGTATGTCTAACAGCTAATTCATTTTTGAGAGACGAAAATGTTATTGTTTTATTTTCCTTTTTAAGAGGAGAATGTACATTTTGTGTAATAATTTTTTGTTTTTTTCAAATTTTTATTTCATAGCAAAGGAACAGCTTCAGAAATGCGAAATGACAAATTCTAATCTTAACTAAGTATGCCAGTATAGTATCCTGTTTTGTTCAATCGATTTTTATATGGAAGTGATCATTACAAAGTGAATCCAATGGACAGGGCTCTTATAGTGTTGTAGTTGTAAAGACATTGTTTTTTATTACACGGTTTATTAATGCTTTGCTGGAGCACTGCACATTTTGTACCTGCCCCACACGCCGCCATTTTAGACCAGTTTGAACTCATCTGTGCCACAAGAAAACCCAAAAGTGCAGTTGTGACAAGTTCAAAACAGACTAGCCAACGAGAGGAGGCCTACACTGCAACAAAGAATATTCTAGTTTGGTTAAAATGACTTGAAATCTGCATTTTAATTCACATTTCTTCTGGTTTAGTCCTGATGAAGACTTGTTATGGTCCTGTTCTCATTCTGGTTTAGTTCAGGTTCTGGGTCTAGTCAAAACTTGAATTGGTTTGATCCTGGTCTAGTCCAGTTATAGACCCAGTTTAGTCTCAGTTAGTGGTTTGGTCCTGGTTTAGTTCTGGGTTAAACTCAGGTTCAGTTCTCAGTTTTGCACTATGTGTGTAGAATCCCTCAGTCGTCCAGGTAGAATCCATGGCAAAAGGAGAAATTTAATTTGTCAACTGGACAAATTCAGAACTGAAGAAGCAGCTTGGATGAGCTGCGAAACGTATTCGACCAAATAAACTCTGTCCAGTTGACAAATTAAATTTCTCCTTTGGCCAGTTTTGCACTAGTTTAATCTCAATTTTGAGAATCACAATCCCAAAAAGCTGTATCGTCAGTGAAAAAAATTCACAAAATAGGAATGCGCTGATATGGTGTAATATAAAAGAATGGATAATTATAGTCATATTTTTGAATGGTTTGGTCCTGGTTTAGTTCTGGGTCTAGTTCAGGTTTAGTTCTGGGTCTGTTTTGATGTGGTGCATGTGCAGGTGTGATGCACTTTTAATTTCAGTAGTTTTCACAGTTTATTTTATTTTTAAACCTGGAATATTTGACTTATTTCGATGCTTCTTACTTGTAATACATTACTTAAATACATACATTAAATAAATTATTACAATCACATATTTACCAAAGGGGACAGAAAATTGGCAGATGGAAAAATAAAACCACATTTAGGCGTCTGTCCTAAAATGTGTTTTTAAAAAAGTCAATAGAAACGTTAAAAATTCCACGCCCAAACTACTCAAAGCATTCAAATCATTCAAAGATATTTTGAACCGAGGCTGGATATTCTTTTTTTGCAGTGTACGGCAGCCCAGAAGGGACAAGTCTCATGTCAACCACAAATGTCCAAACGAAATGAAAACCAAATGTGTTAGCTTTAGCCTAGCGTCATAACCCTCTGGTCTTTTTTCCCTTTCTTCTGTGATTCAATCGATTCAAAAATAAAAGAGTATTTTATTTCACTTGACAAAGAAATACTGACTTTAAATAAATGCATCATGTCGTCTTTCTCAATGTCATTTTTCACGTTGACTCAAAGCAAATATTGAAATGATGTTGAACTACTTAAAATGACATATTAGTATTTACATCATATATTTGAATTAAAAAGATCACACAACACTGTTTTCCACAGATTTCATAATAAATTCATCAATATATTTACAATAAAGGGTTTTAAGTTTTCTTTTGGGTGCCATTTTGAGGACTTTTGACCATTCAAACCCTTTTTAAACTGTTTGCGGTGGTCCAAAGTTATTCTTCACTTTCCTGACACATTCCTCTCATCCAGGTTGTTTTTAGACTTGGAATAGTCTCCTGTTTTTTACTTCATACCTTCAAATAAATGTGTTATTTTACTCACCTATCCACATATTCTATATTTAAGGAACTGAATGTAAGATTTTTATTTTATATTTCATAAACTTGAGTAAATTCTGCAGGTTCTGAGCTTTCACAAGAGACACAGCCTGCCCATATACTGAGGATGAGAAACACCAGAGGGCGCTATAGTAACACTGTTTGGATTTTGCAGGACACTGGGCTCATTTCTCTTTTCTCGTTTCCTTCTCCTTGATTCCTCTCCTCGATTTTGCAGGAAATGGGTGAGGAAGCAGAGGAGGAGAAGAGACAGGAGCAAAGGAGTGAGGAGCAGAGGAGCGAAGAGCAGAGGAGCGAAGAGCAGAGGAGCAAAGAGCAGAGGAGTGAGGAGCAGAGGAGTGAGGAGCAGAGGAGTGAAGAGCAGAGGAGCAGAGGAGTGAGGAGCAGAAGAGCAGAGGAGCAGAGGAGTGAGGAGCAGAGGAGCGAGGAGCAGAGGAGTGAGGAGCAGAGGAGCGAAGTGCAGAGGAGTGAGGAGCAGAGGAGCGAAGAGCAGAGGAGCGAAGAGCAGAGGAGTAAGAGCAGAGGAGTAAGAGCAGAGGAGTGAGGAGCAGAGGAGCGAAGAGCAGAGGAGTAAGAGCAGAGGAGTGAGGAGCAGAGGAGTGAAGAGCGGAGGAGTGAGGAGCAGAGGAGTGAAGAGCGGAGGAACGAAGAGCAGAGAAGTGAGGAGCAGAGGAGTGAGGAGCAGAAGAGCGAGGAGCAGAGGAGCGAGGAGCAGAGGAGCGAAGAGCAGAGGAGCGAAGAGCAGAGGAGCAAAGAGCAGAGGAGTGAGGAGCAGAGGAGAGGAGTGAGAAGCAGAGGAGTGAGGAGCAGAGGAGAGGACAGAGGCAGGTGGAGACATGAACTGAGGGTGAATGGGACACTTTCCTCAGGCGTTGGTTCAGACCAAAATGACCCCATAATGAGGACTATACTAAGGATTATTTTAGATGATTATTTCAGGACTTTAAAATCAAAGTCAAACCACTGTCTTTATTTTAAGATAAATGTGTTTTAACATATATATATATATATTTTTTAATTATTTTAATGTTAAATTAAGTAACATGTCAAACATACTTTACTGCTGTCCCTGTCCTTGTGTCGTTATTTTAATTGACGTCTGCTTCTCAAACTCTCCCAGGTTTCCTCAGTGTTTCCTTCCCGTTTTCTCTGAGCTTTGGGAGGCCCATAATATGACACAGGATCGAGGAGAGGAACCAAGGAAAAGGAAGTGAGGAAAGAGAAATGGGATGTGCCCAGTGTCCTCTCAAATCTAAACAGTGTTACTATGGCGCCCTCTGGTGTTTGTGAAAGGTAAGGCAGTATTATGTATCGTGCACTTCCTGCTGGTTTAGACTGTCTTCACACTACACACACCACATCTAAACTGGGACTAAACCTGGACTACAGCAGGACCAAACCAAGTCTTCATCGGGACTATAAACCGGGATTAAACTATGCCAGCCATGTGTTTAAATTTAAAGGTGCACTGCGGAACATTTCTAGTAGAGGGTCTGCAAATGTTATTGGTTTGTCTAGAATGTTCCACAGTTTGGATTAAACCTTCATCTGTCATGAGGGAGACATGCAGGTTACAGCACTACACTACATTACAGTTCAGATCTGTGGAGAGGCGCCTCTATTCACAGAGGAAATTTTATTTTTGAGCAGCAGAAACACACGTAATAAATAAATGCCAGATGGATCTGTTTAATGCCAAACCACGGAACATTACAGGCAACACATCTCCATGGAGACAAGTAGGTGGCAGACCCTCCACCAGAAAAGTTGCACAGTGCACCTTTAAGACGTAATGAATTGCTTTATTGAGGACACATGTAAGATGATTTCAGTCAATCTGGCAACCCAAAGTAAATTCTGCTGGATTCTGATTGGATAATTTGACTTGTATATTTTTGTTCATTTTTATTGTGATGCAATTATCAGTAAAATCAATATTTGATTGAAACATGTTTACTTCATTTCTGAGGCACTGTCTTTGTTACTACATAAACAGTTTGGGTACACACATGTAAAGCATCACAGACAGTAAATCTGTGCAAAACCAACAACGCACACAAATGTTATTATTATTTTTAATAATTTCACATTAACACAGTCATTGGCATAGAGTGAATAAGAGAAAACAAAATAAAATGTTGACAGAGAATGACATAAAGATGTTTTCTTACAACATTACCACAGAGGCTTTTCCTGATCACAATAACAATAACACATGTACCACCACATCTGCCCCTCATCATGGCGCTCCCCATCGGCCGCTGCCAGACCCTTCACTTCTGGACTGGCACAAGTTGGAATCATTCACTTCAAGCCAATCACAGCAACCAATTAGCTGAACCTTGTTCACAATTATCAGTAAAATGTTTTTGTTGGAAAATCTTAACTCTACAACAAAACGTTGCGCAGACTCAGAAGGATTAGCGGGAGGAGCTGCACAAGATGGATAATGGTTAAGTTTCAAAATGCAAAACTCACAACAATACAACTTGGACCCAACGTTTCTCCAAAAAAAAAAAAAAGATAAAATGAGGAAACACAAAAAGTGCAGGGCCATGGGTGGAGATAGGGGGAAGGTGAGCACGAACCCTGTAAAAACTTTCCTCAAACATGCATAAATCATTCAGAATCTTCATCTTCATATCCCTGAGAAAGCGTACAATGACACAAAGCCATTTTAAGACTTAGGTAAAAGTTTAATAGGCCCAGAACTTTAATGTATTAGTGAGACTAGAGTCAGACTGGAGTTCTTTATGTAGAGGCCAACTGCTCAGAGCGGTTTGTACCTGATTCATTTTTTACTGACCACTCTTATTTATCTGGACACATTTGGCCTTGTGCTTGAAACAAATGAGCTGATGCTCTGTGCACTATGGCCCTGTACAGTTCTGTACTTTACAAATGTGGGGAAAACGGAGGACGGTAACAGGCTGCCATTCCGACATACCGCCACTCCGCCATTGACGTCTAATTGTCAGAGTGGCGGCATTTCCATTTTTTATTAAACATCCCTGCACTCCGACCTTTGTTTTTTCCTTGGTCGGAGGGGCGGCACTTATAGATTATAAAAGCTTTCAGAAATATTTGTGTGCATAGGATAGAAATCTGTCCATATTTGGGAAATCCAGGCATAATTGGCTGTAGTTGAACATAAAATAAATATTTGTAAACTCTCGAATGAGTCCAGTCGTACATAAATATGTATTGTGTGTATTTTCAGAATACGAATTGAAAAGTTACGACATCAAGAATTACAATCACAAAATGAAAATTTGTAATTTCGCTTTCTTCATTACAAATACAAATTCACAGTCGCGACTCAAAAATATGTCTCTTCACTTCACAGGCGTTTTTTATTGAGCAGAAGAAACATCAGTCGAGATGCCGAACGTTTACGCCACATATGGACTGAACCAGGACCGAACCAGGACTAAAACAGGACTAAGCCAGGACTAAACCAGGACTAATCTTGGACTTGAGAGAGAGAGAACCCGAGCCCGTGGAGCAGGGTGTCCACAAAGTGCGATCGTGCGACAGCTGCGCTTAGCCCCGTGGGGTGTGGAGCTCTGTGCTGGTCCTTTCGCACAGGCCCGTCCCGACACTCAATCCTGGTTCAGTTCTGGTTTAGTCCTGGTTTAGATCTGGTCTAGTCCTGGTTTAGTCTTGGTTCAGTCCTGGTTCAGGCAAAAAAGGTGACGCTCCAAACTATGAGTGGGTTGTCGGAATGGCGGCATCAAAAAGTGTCGGAATGGGGGGGTGTCGGAATGGAGGGTTGACGGAATGTCGGGGTGGAGGTGTGTCAGAATACGGTTGTACCCTGGCACTTCTGTGTTTGCAAAGGTACATCTTTGATGCTAATGCTAACTGCTATTAAAACATTACTTCTAACATCACAACAAAATTTAATTTGTAGTTAGGACGACCTGATTATTTTTAGGTGTAGATTATTCCAGTTTGTGGAGTTATTTTAATATGTATTAAGCTTTAAAATTAGCATTAGCATGACACACACAAAGACGTACCTTTGTAAACACAGAATTGTCCTCTAGTAAAGTTTTCGCCGCATTTATAAAGTGATCTGTCAGGATTTATTGATTTTAACGCGACTCTGCAAAAAAACATTACATCAGAGCACCACCCAGGACCGACATGAGCTTAATTCTGTGAGGAGTGTGTCTGCTCTGGGCCATCAACTCAAAATCGCAAAGACGAAGCGAGTGTTCTCAGGTTAGACAAATATTTTATAAAATCACACAGGAAGACTGGTTCACTTTCTCTACTAAGTCACTTATTTCTTTTTCATGTTGTTTTTGCTTAGTTTCCCTCTCTTCTTCCTGCTCTTTTTGCTTTGCTTTTTTCTCTTCGTCATTTGTGGCTTTGTTTATTTCTTTTTCATGTTTTGTGACGAGTTCATTTATTTCTTTTTCATGTTTTGAGATTAATTTATTCATTTGAATCAACTTGCCTGGTTTTGCCCAAAGTCGTTTTACTAAAACACTTATTTCTTTCTGATGCTTTTCCATCTTCTGCCTCTCGTAATGAGTGGTCAGTGCCTGCAACAGATCATAACTCTTATCTTTTTCTTCAAGTTGTTTCTTGTGAACTTGTTTCAAATACTCTGAGTCCCTTCTGTAATTTTCTTTGAACTCATTGTGCTCTTCAGCTTCTTTTCTGGCCTTCTCTTCATAATTCCTCTTCAGATCTTCCACTTGTTTTTTATGTTCCTCCTCTAACTCTTTTCTCTTCTTTTCCTCTAGTTTTAGTTTTCGCTCATCTTCTTTAATTCTTTCATTATAGTTTTTCATTTCCTGTTCTATCTCTTTTTGTCTTTTTTCCTCTTCTCGTTTTCTTTCTTCATCTTCTCGTTTTCTTTCTTCATCTTCTTGTTTTCGTTTCTCCCACCATTCTTTCCTTTCATTTTCCCACTGCGCTCTCTCCTGCTCCATCTGTCTCCTGTTCTCTTCTAGTTGTATTTCTTTTGATTTTGCTTCTAATTGGATTTTTTCTTCCAATTCTTTGTGTTTTTGTTCCCACTCAAGACGCTGCTGTTCTTCTTCTTCCTTCCTTTTTATGTCTTCTTTTTCTCTGTTTTCCTGTTCTCTTTTTCGTTCTTCTTTATATCTCTCCTCTTTTTCTTTCAGTTCTTTCTCTTTCAGTTCTTTTTCTTTTTTTATTTGTCTCATTTCTTCTTGTCTTCTTTCCTCCAGTTGTCGTCTCTCTTCATCTTCTTGTTTACGTTTGTCCAACCTTTTGTTTCTTTCTCTTTCCCACTGCTTTCTCTCCTGTTCCATCTGTCTTGTGCTCTCTTGTAGTTTTATTTCAAACATTTCTTTCGATTGCTCTTCAGATTTTGTTTTTTCTTCCAGTTCTTTGTGTTTCCGTTCCCATTCCCGGTGCTGTTTTTCCTCTTGTTCCTTCCTCTGTCTGTCCTCCTCTTCTCTCTTTTTTTGTTCTCTTTTGCGCTCACATTCTTCTTCTTTAATCTTCATTTCCTTTGCTTTAAGTTCTTTTTCTTTCTGCTCTTTTTCATTTGCAATTTGTCTCATTTCTTCTTGTAATTTTTTCTCCTGTTGTCGTCTTTCTTCATCTTCTTGTTTTCGTTTCTCCCACCATTCTTTCCTTTCTTTTTCCCACTGGTCTCTCTCCACTTCCATCTGTCTCCTGCTCTCCTGTAGTTTTTCTTCAAATTGTTCTTTTGACTGTTGCTCTAGTCTGATTTTTTCCTCTAGAGCTTTTTGTTTTTGTTCCCACTCCTGACGCTGGAGTTTCTCTTCTTCCTTCCTCTTCCTCTCTTCTTCTTCTCTCTTTTCCTGTTCTCTTTTCCGCTGCTCTTTCTCCTCTATAATCTTTTCCTCCTTGTCTCTGAGTTCTTTCTCTCTCTGGTGTCGTTCTTTTTCAAATTCCTCCTTTTGTTTGTCCATTTTTTGTTTAGTATCTTCCATTTCCTGTTGGTATTTTCGCTCCATCTCCTCCCTCTCTTTCTTCATCTCCTCTTCCTTCTCTTTCATAATTTTCTTCATCTCTTTTTTAATGGCTGCGTCTGCCTCTTTGAGCATGTCGTTGGTGTAGCAGCGTCCACCGTTTTCCTTCACCATCTCATCAATCTTCTGCAGCAGCTCCAGGACCTGAGTGCGATTCTGTTTATCAGAGTTATTAAACACATGGTACCTGTTCCCACACTTAGAGATCAGTTTCTTAAAGGAACTTTCACAATGCTTTTCTATGTAATCTTGAATCGACATTTCATCATTGACCAGCTGATCTCCATGTGTAAAAAGAATAACAGTAAACTTTTGTGCCTCTTTTCCAAATGCTTCTTTGATGAGTTTTAGTGTGTCGTTCTCTTCTTTTGTCAGTCGTCCAATTTGTAAAACCAACAGAAAAACATGTGGTCCAAGAGCTAAAAGACTGATGCATCTCAGCATTTCCTCAAAGACCTCATCATGTGACATGGTTGTGTCAAAGAGTCCCGGAGTGTCCACCACAGCCAGAGAGCGTCCATCTACTGTACTGTGTGCCCTTTTACAAGTTTTAGTGACAGATATTTGACTGGACATAGCTGAAAACTCCTTTCTTCCCAAGATGGTGTTTCCTGACGAACTCTTTCCATTTCCTGTTTTTCCAATCAGCACAATCTTCAGACAATCAGGACTCAGACTATCACCGCCTAAAAAATTATAAAAACATGTAAGAAATGTAACATGTTTAAATATAAAGTATATGTGTAACAGAGCCAGGTTCTGGTCCTGAAACACTGAAGTTTCCTTTTGCGTCGCTTCTGCCATATGGGCCCTTTTCATGCTTTTCATGCTGCTGGTTGGCTTGGTCCAGTTTTCTGAAAAGTGTGGATCCTCACTTCCCTCTCCATTCATTCTCTATGAGGAATTAGCAGAGTCACGCTAAAATAAATCAATGTTTAAATATCAGGATGCAGACATCGAGTTACAGACGGATAATCACAGGCAGCGAGTTAAGACCTTTATTACGATGGAAGCACTTCACTGGAGAAAACTTCTGTGTTCATAAAAGTAGCTTAGTGTCTGGATGATATTTACATGCTGATTTATTTTAGCAATGGAGTGGGAAGTGCAGAACCATGCAAGAACAAGTCACGAGAAAACGCATGAAAGCATGAAGAGGAAGACCTCTGACCTTACAATAGTTTCTCATAGCACTAAGCGCCACCTACTGACGTGAGGGTGTCATTACAACTTAACAAAGTTATTGTAATCAGACTTCCCCATTTATTTCATACAATAAAACATGATGCGAAAACACATTTCTGTGTGTCACACATAACACTTTGTTTTGCACCGAGTGTGCAAAAATAATCGTAAAATTTTAAAATGCACTTAATAAAAATTTGTATTTAATGGAGTAAATAAGATTATTAACAAACATACTCACTTTTGTTCATTTTTCTTTTCATGTCATCAATTTCTTTGTGTTGAGCTGAAATCTTCTCTATTTGAGCTTGCTGAAGTGTCTCTGTGGTGTAGCTGTAAGTTTCATTTTTTGTCTTCAGTGAGTTTAAATAATCCAGCAGCTGAGGGACCTGCTGCTGGTCCCTGGGGTTGAATATAAAATATCCTCCTCCACAGCTCTGACACAGCTCCTGGATGTTTCTGTCTCCTTTGACAAACTGAAGCACCGCTGGAGCAGTGGGCTCCGAATGAATGAACAGAATCATAGTTAAGGGACGGACTCGAGAGCTGAGTGTGTCCTGGATGGTCTTCAGCTCAGCCTTGTCTTCATCGGTGAGGGGACCCAGCGGTAGAACCAGGATGAAGACATGGACGCCCTCAGGAGGACAGAGGGAGATGCAGTGGAGGCACTCCTCCATCACTGTCTCCAGAGGTTTTCCAGACAGAGCTGGCAGCTCCACCAGAGACACCCGACGCCCACAGACCTCTTCCTCATGTTTAACACACTGCCCTAGGATTGCTGCAGGGAGCTTTGCTCTCCTTAAAATGGACTCAGCTACTGAGGTCTTCTCTGCTCCAGTTTTCCCAAAAAGAACCAGGTTCAGAGAGGGTTTCTGCTCCTCAGTGAGGGTAAGGAAGGACGCTTTGTTTTGATCTACAATGCTCTTGAGGGAATGGGTCAAGAGTTTGTGGTTTTCATCAAACATGTTGTAGAATCTTCCACCACAATCACTAATGAGCTGTGAAACACTGGGGGTCTTCTGGATGTTGTGTGTGAGAACCACCATGGAGTGTTTAAAGGCACCTGGACCAAACAGACTCAGGATGAAGGTCAGAGTTTTCCTGTCGTTTTCAGTGAAGTCTGAAGGCTTCACCAGCAGCAGCAGGACGTGGGGTCCAGGAGAACATTGAGACACACATTTCTTCATTTCTTCTGTCACAGTCTCCACAGACAGACTGAACAGGTCTGGGGTCTTTACTACCAATGGTGTTTCTTTCCAAATCTTAGGAGCAATAAAGGTTTGTTGTGTTGCCGAAGCAAAGTTATCATTGGGCTTCTGATGAATAAAATTGAAAATTTTTTCTTTTTTGTCCTCACTTTTTCCAAACAGAACAATCCTGAGAGCAGAGTCTGGAAAAAATAGTTAAATCAAATTAGACATCAATGTTGAGGGAAACCTTTTTACACAAGTATTTTTGTTTAGTACACAGATAATGAGATGACTTAGCTGTGATGCTGAGAATTATTTTAGGGACAGGGAACATTTTTTAAAATTACTAACCAGAATCAGTACCAGAACGTGACATCTTTAATGTGTTAAATCCTGTGAAAAATTTAATATTTACTCAAAAGAAACACATGAAAGTTTATAACCTAAATCAACTGGTTACCTTTTTTAATTGCTGTAAGAATGACGCCTTTTCTTTCTTTGGTCTGATGAGCTGCTGTAGGAGCATCCACAAATATATCATGTGTAACATGTTTTTCATTGTTCTCTTTAAGTATTTGGACTATTTTAGTGAAGATCTCTTCATGTACTTCTGAGATCAAATGTGTTTCAAGGCTCTTCATCCACTGATATCTGTATTTGCACTTTCTAATCAGATCTTTTAGAGGGGGAGAATGCACATAATCCTCCATTACACTTGTCTCTTTTGTTGCTGTTAGCAGCACCAGTGAATGCTGGAAGGTCTGCTCACTGAAGCTCCTCAGGACTGACTGTAGTCTGAAGTTGTGTTGCTCAGTGAAGTCTTCAGGCTGTAGAACCAGCAGGAACACATGAGGACCAGGGTCACAGACGTCTGCTATGCATCTGACGAACTCTGACTGTGCGTCTGCAGTGAGGACGGGCTGGAGCAGGTCTGGACAGTTGATCACTGAGATCTTCTTGTCTTGGAGTTCTCCTGTTTATCTGATGGGGCTTTCAGGTTCTTTCATTGCATCAAACACAGCCTCATTCAGTAACAGGTTTCCCACAGAGCTCCTCTGACTCCAGCCGCTCCCCAGAATAAGCACCCTCAGCTCAGACACTGGAAATACACAAGAACCAAAATAGAATAACTAAGAAAAAAAATCACCAGTACTAATTATGTAACTTGTCCATTTTGATTAAAAAAAGGGGTCTGGATGAAAAAAGTCCTGATGTGTTCAGAAAAAGTGTACGGCATTTAGGAAACAAAAAAATGACATACCAGTAAACTGAATTATTCATAACATAATAATACTGTATGTACATTTAAGCAAATTCTCATTTAAGGAATATTAAAATCCAAATAAATTCTGAAATAGAGGACTAAATATTGCATTTATCCTGAGAGCTTGTTTTTATTTCTTAAGTCTCCTTGTGCACGCTCACTCACGTGTGCCCGTGTGAGAAAAAAGCACTACTGCGCATGTTCAATGGCAGTGAGCCACCGGAAGTACCAAGCCAGGCTAGACTAATGTGGAGACATACGCCACTGAGCCTGGCCCACTGACTTTAACTGGCGGCCATGTTTAGACCATGGATCTATTTAAATAACTGGATAGGGTATTGCTAGCTTAGAGCTGTCTTGAGTTGGCTTAGCGGCCACCCTGGATCTACAATAAGAACTGGACTAAGACACTCCCCCTCTGTCCGTGAGTGAGATCAATTAGTCTTTATTTTTACAATATGAACTTTCTACAATTTTTAAATCGTCAAAGTGCCTAAATGTTAGCTTTGTAAGATTTAACCTAGCCTCTGTGAGCCCGCGCTAGCGTCACTCTAGTAGCTAGCGCTCTGATTGGTCAGAACTGCACGTTTCTGACGTTACACATTGGGCGGCGTAAGACCAGTATTCAGGAAGTAAAGCAGAAGTAAAGTAGTGAGCACAGGTCATTGAAAACAATACGGCGCCATCTTAGATTAATTTTCCAGATCTTATTATACTTCAATGTGTCTCCAGATTAGCCTAGCCCGGAGAGGCACTTCCGGTGTCTTTCCCGCACATCGACCATGTGCAGTAGTGCTCTTCTCTCACACGGGCACAAACACCTGACCAGCTTTGACCAATCAGAGTGAGAGTAGCTAGAGCGGCACTAGAATGAAGTGGAGCATAGCCGGAGCTATAAAAAGCTGTTTTTAAGACAATTGAAGGATTCTGAGCTGAGAAAAAGTTTATGATCTAAAAATAGGTAAAAATCGCCACAAAATCCGACCTTTTTTGCGCTTTATGGGAAAAATCCTTTTTGGGATGGAGGAATTTTGTTACTTAAGTACCAGTGAGCGGCCACTAAGCCAACTTGAGACAGCTCTAAGCTAGTAATAAACTTGAAACACTGGACAAGATGGCCGCCGTGGTGCAGTCACACACCTTGGCAGGTCCTGTGTGCATGCCACAAAAGCTCTCTAAAAGCGCCAAAAGACCTGTGCGTAACATTTCCACGAAAAAAGGATATAACGAATGACCAGGTCTTTTTCCCAGCCAAGAGGAGTCAGCACTTTCTCTTTACAAGAGTACTGGACAATGGACATGCTACGCTAACCCCAGGTAAACATGATCAGTCAAATAAACCTTATCTGGGAGTTCTGCACCTTCTGATGTTATTGCTCTTAGCTGGTGATGTTGAAATAAATCCTGGTCCATTACTAATGGGCCTGCCATCACTGCTATTTGAGCTACAGCCACCTGTGTTGCACCCACAGCTAGCTGGGCTACCTGGGCTACTATCATCACTACCTGTCCTACAACCACCAGTAGCTGGGGATCAGCCAATGCAGGCTGGGTTACATCGACTGCTAGCTGGCCTACAACCACCTGCTCCTAGGCTACATCCACTGCTAGCTGGCCTACAACCAACTGGTCCTGGGCTACATCCACTGCTAGCTGGCCTACAACCACCTGGTCCTGGGCTACATCCACCGCTAGCTGGCCTACAACCACCTGGTCCTGGGCTACATCCACCGCTAGCTGGGCTACAAGCACCTGGTCCTGGGCTACATCCACCGCTAGCTGGCCTACAACCACCTGGTCCTGGGCTACATCCACCGCTAGCTGGCCTACAACCACCTGGTCCTGGGGGGTAGGGTCCACTAGTCCGAGGGTCCACTAGTCCGAGGGTCCACTAGTCCAAGTTTTAAAGGTGTTTAAAGGGGATAGATCAAGGTAAGTAGACACTAAAAACAGATTGATACCCTGGTGGACTAAATTCAGATTGTGGATTCATAAACACAGATTCATGGCCACGGAGTCAATGCCAAGAATAACTAGAAGGGCACTCGAAGAGCGCAGGTCCCATGAAAGCCACGTAATGTCACAGGAGTATACTGAGGCCAATAAATCCCTGTTCAAATAAGACCAAGACGTCAAAACAACTCTTGGTACGTTTCATAACATCTATTACTCTCGAATTATACAGCCAAAAGCTCGGACTAGTGGACCCTCGGACTAGTGGTCCCTCGGACTAGTGGACCCTCGGACTAGTGGGTAGTACCGGTCCTCCTGGGCTACATCCACCGCTAGCTGGCCTACAACCACCTGGTCCTGGGCTACATCCACCGCTAGCTGGCCTACAACCACCTGGTCCTGGGCTACATCCATTGCTAGCTAGCCTACAACCACCTGGTCCTCGGCTACATCCACCGCTAGCTGGGCTACAACCACTTGGTCCTGGGCTACGTCCACCGCTAGCTGGCCTACAACCACCTGGTCCTGGGCTACGTCCACCGCTAGCTGGCCTACAATCACCTGGTCCTGGGCTACATCCATTGCTAGCTGGCCTACAACCACCTGGTCCTGGGCTACATCCATTGCTAGCTGGCCTACAACCACCTGGTCCTGGGCTACATCCATTGCTAGCTGGCCTACAATCACCTGGTCCTGGGCTACATCCACCGCTAGCTGGCCTACAACCACCTGGTCCTGGGCTACATCCACCGCTAGCTGGGCTACAACCACTTGGTCCTGGGCTACGTCCACCGCTAGCTGGCCTACAACCACCTGGTCCTGGGCTACGTCCACCGCTAGCTGGCCTACAACCACCTGGTCCTGGGCTACGTCCACCGCTAGCTGGCCTACAATCACCTGGTCCTGGGCTACGTCCACCGCTAGCTGGCCTACAATCACCTGGTCCTGGGCTACATCCACCGCTAGCTGGCCTACAACCACCTGGTCCTGGGCTACATCCACAGCTTGGAGGTGCGTCCCCCAAATCACTTTTCCACTATACAAACAGCCAAACAACCATAAATCATCCTCAGTCATGTTTAAGAGTTCCTACAAGAAATCCAGTTATGAAAAAGCATTGATCTGTAAAGATTTTCCAGACACTTAATCATGCAAGGACTATTTGGGACCCATATCTTAAACCTAAAGGGTTACTTGGAGGACACATTAATATTCGAAGTATGATTCCAAAACGAGAACAACTTGAGCACTTATTGATTGAGTCTAATGTTGACCTCCTGGGGTTGACAGAAACCTGGCTAACAAGTTCTTCACCTGAAGCTGCCATACATATGCCTGGATATAATGCGTTTAGGAAAGACAGGGGTCAAGGTAGAGGAGGGGGTGTTTTAGTTTATGTAAGAGATACTTTAAAATGTTCACAAATTGAATGGCCTGATGCTATTAAACTGGAATGTGTTGGAGTAAATACTGTACTCTCAAAGGAGATGAACTTTACTGTTCTTTGTATTTATCGAAAACCATCAACCAATATAGATTTTTATGATCAGCTCAAAATGCTTCTTAACCTTTGTTGTCATAGTAAAGAAGTAATCTTAATTGGTGATTTTAATATTAACTGGGATAATAAGAAGGAAAGGAAAAACTTGAAACAGATCACTGACATTTTCAGCATGGTTCAATTAATAGAAAAGCCAACACGTATAACTAACCACTCGAAAACAAGAATAGATCTTCTTTTCTCAAATAAAAATGAAAGAATATTTAAAACCTTTAATTTTTTAACAGGTCTTTCTGACCACAATGCCATCTTTTTTGCTAGAAAACTGACTAAACTGCGTTTTCAAATGCCTCGTACAGTTGCTCAGAGCTCCTCATCCTTCTATGATGTAGTCCCAAGAAGTCAACAAACAAATCTGGCTGCGGCTCTAAAGGAGCTAGATTGGACTGAAATAGTCTCATGTGACGACATCATTACAAATAGTGCTACATTCTTCTCCAAAATTAAGGATGTTATAACTTCATTTACAAGGAGGAGAAAGAAATGCAAAATCAGTAAAGGTGATCTACCATGGCTCAATGAGGAATGCAGGAAATTAATTAAGAAAAGGGACCAGCTACTTAAAAAAATCACTAAAAACTGGACTTGTTTCTGACAGACAGCTTTTTACGTCTGCAAGAAACAAAGTAATCCACACAATGCGCAAAGCCAAGACAAATTTTTATATGTCAATTACTGAGTCTGCTAAAGGAAACTGCAAAAAGATTTGGCATAATATTAGTAAATTGACTGGTAAGAAAACAGAACTTGATAAAAAACTAGAACTACAAATAATGAACTTGTTAAAGATCCTGTTACCGTGGCAGCTGAATTCAATGCTTTTTTAAAAAATTCAATCCAAGAAATTTCACAGCTTTTTACCTCATGTGAAAATGTATCCTTTTCTGTCTATCTTCACGGTAGCTGAAATTAAGGATTCAGATGTAGCTTCTATCATCAGTGAATTAAAAACTTCAAAAGCTAAGGACGCATATGGTCTGGACACTAATTTTATAAAGTTACACAAGGACTCCTTGATATGTCCAATAACACATTTGATAAATCTGTCAATTAGACATTCAATTGTTCCCGCAGCATGGAAAGTGGCCACGATTACTCCAATTTTCAAATCTGGTAACACAGCAGATGTCAAGAATTACAGACCAATCAGCATACTGCCTATTATATCCAAAATAATTGAAAAATGGGTCACTAAACAATTAATTAATCAATCATTTAAATATGGGTTATACCCCCCTGCATGCTATGCAGTTTGGTTTTCGTGCAAATTATTCAACTGAAACAGCTATAAAATGTTTTCTTGAAAAAATTAAATTTTCTTTAGATGTTTACCCTTTTGTTGGTACAGTACTGTCAGCGGTATCAAATCCCCATATCTCGATTGTCAGGTTGGAGTACCACAAGGCTCCATACTTGGACCTATTTTATTTTCATTATATATTAATGATTTGCCAAATGTTTGTACAGACCTTAATATTGTGTTGTATGCAGATGATGCCGTCATTTTTACAAAAGCAAAGTCTGTCAAAGAAGCCTCAGAGAAATTAACATCAGCAATCACCTGTGTAGATAAGTGGCTGACCAAGTCTCTCACTGAACACTAAAAAAACTGTCTGCATGCTATTTTCAAAATGTTTATCAAAGTCTTGTTTAAATGTGGTGCTGAGGGGAGAGGGGCTCCAGTTTGTAAATGAATTCAAGTATCTTGGTGTTACCTTGGACTCCACATTAACTTTTAAAAAACATGTAAAAAACATATCAAAAATTCTTAATCTTAATATTCATAACTTTAGGCAAATTAGATAATCATTGCCAGAAAATGCAGCTAAAATGTTTCTCCACAGCATGATTTTTTTCTCACATTGAATACTGCATTACTAACTGGTCAGTGACAAGTATGACAACCTTAAAACCAATAGAATCACTTCTTAAAAAAGCTTTAAAAATATTTGACAGAAAATCTTTATCTTTTCATCATTGTCTCATACTTCAAAAATATAATATCTTAAGTTTTAAAAATTTTAGAAAATTTAAACTTGCCTGCTCAGTATATAAGGTCTTAAATGGACTCGCTCCAGCACCTTTGGGTGAGTTCATTTTGCCCAAATTCAGTAGTAGTGGAAGAGTAACAAGAGCCTCTACCAGAGGCGACTGTGTAACACCTTATAGACGCACAACATTCAGTCAGCAGGTTTTATCAGTCAAGGGAACAGAAATCTGGAACAACATCCAGCTGCAATAATAGACTTGACCATATTCAGCACATTTAAAATCATCTGAAATGATGGCTTAAGAGAAATCAGATCTGTGATCATTAATGTAATGCTTCTGTGTAAATGTCAATGTTGTATGTTATGATTGTGTCTTATTGTGCTGTTTTTTATCATGTTTGTCTTATGAATTGTCACTGCGTGAAGTTGTTTTATGTTGTTTCTATCTCTTTGACCTGCCAGGGACTACAGATGTAAAGTACCTTCGGGCTAATTCTGGCATATTTACAAGTATCTGTTCATGAATATGCATTGTCCCTTTTAAATAAATTAAAAAAAAAAAAAAAAAAAAAAAACCTAACCAGTTCTTATTTTAGATCCATGCCTTTTTCTTGTCAAGATAATTCGCGCTAGTGCTAAACAGGTAATAAAAGTACACCATGTGAAAACCTAAAGTTAATTGACCAAGTATCAAATAAAATGACTACTGCAATGACTACTTTTAGTAAAGAAAAAATACGCAGGGTTATTTACAAGTAGAATTTTCTGTTGTATATTTTTTATTTACTTACTGGTGGGCGGTAAAAATGGGAAACTATTTCTGCGCTTCAGTGGAGCATCTGCAAATACAAAACAAAACTGTCAGGACATACACATTTTTACTAATGATGTTGCACCTTTTAAAGTTCTTTTTGTATGTTATTTATTTCCTTTTCTGCATAGGTGTGATGAGCTTCTAACTGTAGGCAGACTAACTGTGATGTAATTGTGTAATACTGAAATTAAACTGACATCTAACAGCGAACAAGTGTTTGTGTAATAACATCTCCTCTGTATGGTCTGCCATCGGGTCTATGCATTTGTAGGCATATCGCTTCAATATTGCTCATGACCTGCAGCAGTGTAAATGAGTCCAGAGAAAACGAGTCTTGGTATAATCTTAATTGAAGATGGTTGGATGACCACAAAAATGAAAACCACTCCATGTGTTTATTTTCTCATCTTCAAATATTTGATCCCAGAATGAACAGCTCATTATCAAACGTGTGTCTGTCTCAGAGGTTTAGATGGAAATGTACTTGCCAGATCCAGCTGCCATGATGTCAGAAGGGAAAATCACATCTGGAGGAAAAAAGCATAATGAGCATAACTTCTACCAAAGGACTTTTATCGCCACTTTTCTTCAAGTCCTGTATAATAATCTTAGCTATGATACACACAAAGAGGCTTATTGTAGTATTTTAATCTTATCCAGTCGAGGAGTAGGCCTCCCTGATTTTTTTACTAGAAGGAAACACTGAGGCATTCCCATTTCTTGTCTTTTTTTAAACGACCTCAGTTGTCATCAGTTGTAAGTGGTAATTTGCTTAACAACACTATCTGCGTTTGCCTAAACCAGGGGTGCCCAATACGTCGATCTACGCGATCTACCAGTCGATCGACGTATTGACGATAGTGTCGTAGTACTCGAGACCGGTCTTGGTCTTGAGACGAGTGCGATCATATTTTTAAATAAACCTGTACCGGTGTGCGGGACCGCGCGGGGCTTCTCACTGCAGCCCGTGCGCTCGTCTGGAACCCGCGGACACTGCGCGGCACGTCACCACACGCGCCCCTAGCGCGCGCAGCTTGCAGCGTGTACCCTTTCTACCCAGCGTGTACCCTTTCTACCCAGCGTGTACCCTTTCTACCCAGCGTGTACCCTTTCTACCCAGCGTGTACCCTTTCTACCCAGCGTGTATCACGGGGCAGGTTAAACTTCCTTTAAAACATCCAACTTGTCCGTCCGCCTCACGTCAGCGCACCGCTCCTCCCCGCGTATAGAACAAAGAGACTCCTTCCTTAATGCGCGCTGATTAGAAGAGCAGGACGAAATGCGAAGCAAAAACTCATCTATATTTATGTTACAGTGTTGGCACAGAGCAGGTCTACAGCACAGAGCAGGTCTACAGCACAGAGCAGGTCTACAGCACAGAGCAGGTCTACAGCACAGAGCAGGTCTACAGTGACATGTGGTTGAAGTTTGCCTAATAAAAGTGCACAAACACATCTGTATTTGTCACGACGTGCGTTTGGTAAATGTGCAGAGGCTGGAAAATACCACTGTAAAACCAGTAAGAGAATGTAACTCCAGTTAGGGACATGAAAAACAGGATTTAAAAAATAAAAAAAACAAAGAAGGGGTTCTCAAACTATGGGTGAAAGTCCAAAAAAGGGGCGCAGTGTTTAAGTGCAGTGCAGTTTGCTTGGCTTAAGTTTAAATAACATTTATCAGATAAAATGGATTCCATCCAGTGCAAGTCAACAGACTAAGGTAATGATAAAAATGAGTTAAATTGCACAATATGGGTTCATGCAGTTATGCAAGGTACATCAACATACATTGTACAAGTAAAGAATTCTCTATATATTTATAAATAAATAAATGATTTGCATTTTTGTAGTAAGTAAATCATTTTGACATTTTATAAGTAGCTCCCATGCTGAAAAAGTGTGGGCACCCCTGGTCTAAACCTTAGGTCTATGACTTCAGTCCAGCTACTGCATGTAGAAAGGTTATTATAGATTTTTAGTTAATGGAAAGAATACTCACCGTCTGAATATCTTAGTGCGCCATAATCTTAAAGCGAAAGTAAAAATGTTTTACCACACCCTGCGCATGAGCAGTAGACGAGAACACGTTAACAACAGCAGACACTATTTCCCTTCTTTATCAACAATGGGCCTCATTCATGAGCGTTTTCTTCAAAAATAAATAAATAAATAAATAAATAAATAAATAAATAAATAAATAACTTCCACTTTAAGAAGATGCTGAGAGAACTCTGCTCCAGATTCACAAAGTGTTCTTAAGCAGATAAATTCTTTAAGTGCCTAATAAAAATGCACAAACGCATCTGTATTTGTCACGACGTGCGTTTGGTAAATGTGCAGAGGCTGGAAAATACCACTGTAAAACCAGTAAGAGAATGTAACTCCAGTTAGGGACATGAAAAACAGGATTTAAAAAAAAAAAAAATCAAAGAAGGGGTTCTCAAACTATGGGTGAAAGTCCAAAAAAGGGGCGCAGTGTTTAAGTGCAGTGCAGTTTGCTTGGCTTAAGCTTAAATTAACATTTATCAGATAAAATGGATTCCATCCAGTGCAAGTCAACAGACTAAGGTAATGACAAAAAATGAGTTAAATTGCACAATATGGGTTCATGCAGTTATGCAAGGTACATCAACATACATTGTACAAGTAAAGAATTCTCTATATATTTATAAATAAATAAATGATTTGCATTTTTGTAGTAAGTAAATCATTTTGACATTTTATAAGTAGCTCCCATGCTGAAAAAGTGTGGGCCCCCCTGGTCTAAACCTTAGGTCTACGACTTCAGTCCAGCTACTGCATGTAGAAAGGTTATTATAGATTTTTAGTTAATGGAAAGAATACTCACCGTCCGAATATCTTAGTGCGCCATAATCTTGAAATGAAAGTAAAAATGTTTTACCACACCCTGCGCATGAGCAGTAGATGAGAACACGTTAACAACAGCAGACACTATTTCCCTTCTTTATCAACAATGGGCCTCATTCATGAGCGTTTTCTTCAAAAATAAATAAATAAATAAATAAATAAATAAATAAATAAATAACTTCCACTTTAAGAAGATGCTGAGAGAACTCTGCCCCAGATTCACAAAGTGTTCTTAAGCAGATAAATTCTTTAAGTGACAGTTGCACCAAAAGAATTGACCAAGATCCAGCTACGAACACCTCCACGCTCTTTCACATAAACATTCGTATGTATTTGGTTAGAAAACAAACTTCCAAATATCACTGCAGCCTGTATAAAGTCTGTATAAAGTCTGCTAGACCCAACAGACCACATCTGCTCTATAAAACCCCTCATAAATGTTACTGGATCACATAGTAACATGTTTTTAGGAAATAATTTAAGAAAATATATAACTTACAACCATGGAGGAATTAGAATTTTCTGTTGCATTATCAGAGTAATAATATTCTAATACAGTAGAATTTTTGTTCTTATGAGCGCTCCTGAATGTTCGTAGGATTTGTTCTTACAGAAAAACATTTTCAGTTAAGAAAAACTTTTGTGAATGCCAAAAATGATCGTAAGAAGGCCTTAAGTACAAAATTGTAAGAACGCTTCATGAATGTGGTCCAATGATATCAACAAACTACTGACCCTTAAAGGGACGTTTGTAAAATATAATAAAGGGTGTTTCTTGTGCTCACAAATTAGTGTACAGCAGGTAGAACATCCGGAGCATCACATTTGCGGTGTCAGAGTTGTTAACATTGATTTCATCTCAATAAGTAGGTCCACTGGGTATACAGTCTATAGCACCTACTTGACTTGACTATGCGTAATTGTGCGTAGTTGTGCGTGCCCACAAATACCACAGTGGCGTGCAGGAACTGTGCTGATCAACTATTCTATGACTTATTTATTTATTTATTTTTGGTGAGACGGGAAGTTTTGACTTTCATTTTATTGAATAATCTCAGCGCCACAAGGGGGCAGTACAGTATTTAGACATTCAGTGTAAAAACACACGGGGGAAACACGCAAACTTCAGTATGATTCGATCACGTGTTTAATGCAGCGCAAATCACTTGTCATAAAACTAATGTAAGAGCAAGAGAAGAACAAAATAACAGAAATTACCATATGATCACCGTATTACTCGCTCATTACATTGTTTAACTGTTATCCATATTTTAGCATTTATTTAGTACAAATTACAAGTTGCTCAAATATACATTTACAAATAAAACAAACCTTGTTCCCCTGTCGACTGTTGGTATCTTTGGGTTTTTGTATACATTTTCGCCGTGGATTTTTGTTTTTCACCGTTAACTTTGCGTCTTTTTTATATCAAGCTAACGTTTTTCCGTCACTTCCGCTCACACAGGAAGTCACCAAAATAAAAGCATAACCTTACTATTAAATGCCATGGACTGTATGTTAATGTATATAAGAGCTAACTTGACCTTTACAATTGGTGTTAATATTAAGTGGGCTAATATCAGGGAAACACTAAATGATTAAATGATTTAGGGTGACCTTGTTGTAACCATGAACACGGATTCTTGTTAATATGAATTATGTTCTTCGTAGAGGCAAATAATCACTGTAGAGCTCATACAACATAGTCCGGGAAAGTACACCACTGAGATATTTTGAGCACTTAAACTTTAGAGCTAACAGGCTACCCCCCATCTACACGATTCACGTAGGTCACCTGTTTTGGCTTCAAAACGGCGATGGTGAGAGATTTTCATGCCTGTCCATCACCTAAAAGTCCCAGTATTATCCAAACATTCCTACCTGCTCACCTGCTGTGCCTGTGCTACACTTCCCTGGTCCCTCGGGTTCCCTGGTCCCTGGTCACTCTGTCCCTCGGGTTCCCTGTTCCCTGGTCACTCTGTCCCTCGGGTTCCCTGTTCCCTGGTCACTCTGTCCCTCGGGTTCCCTGGTCACTCTGTCCCTCGGGTTCCCTGTTCCCTGGTCACTCTGTCCCTCGGGTTCCCTGTTCCCTGGTCACTCTGTCCCTCGGGTTCCCTGTTCCCTGGTCCCTCTGTCCCTCGGGTTCCCTGTTCCCTGGTCACTCTGTCCCTCGGGTTCCCTGGTCACTCTGTCCCTCGGGTTCCCTGTTCCCTGGTCACTCTGTCCCTCGGGTTCCCTGTTCCCTGTTCACTCTGTCCCTCGGGTTCCCTGGTCACTCTGTCCCTCGGGTTCCCTGGTCACTCTGTCCCTCGGGTTCCCTGTTCCCTGGTCACTCTGTCCCTCGGGTTCCCTGTTCCCTGGTCTCTCTGTCCCTCGGGTTCCCTGGTCACTCTGTCCCTCGGGTTCCCTGTCCACAGTCTCTGGCTGCTCCTGTCCCTGTCCACCTTCACCCTGGGCTGCAGAGGACGTGGAGGCTCCAGCCCCTCCAGAGAATATGTCTGTTATTTTAGAACATTTTGCAGCGTCTGTAGCGACATTTTTTAATCTTTTAGCTGCAACTTCTCCGCAGCCTCTTTCTTCCTCCATGTTTCCAGCTCAACACTATAAAACTGGCGGGGATCAGTGCAGAGAAAGGGGTGGGACCGCTCTGGTAAGATACTGTATCCTGATTGGTTTAGTCCACTGTCTATATTGAAGATGGACCAATGGGCCGCCCCCTCTAAATTGTGGGCCGGTCTCTAAGTAAATACTGTCGGCCCACCGGGAAAATGCCCGGTATGCCCCATTACCAGTCCAGGCCTGATGAAATATTAAAGGTAAATTCACAAATGTTAAACCTGATCATTTCTATTACTGACTAGACCGAAAAACTCTCTGTTGGCTATTACAACACGAACGTGCATTTTAACAGTGTAGCCTAATAAATACTGTTAATATTCCTTCTGTATTAAATGTGATTGATATAATGTTGTGACGTCACCTGTTTGAGTTTCATTTTGTGAAGATGAAGCTGGACGTGAAGCGCACTCCAGATGTGACGCTCCAGACTGACGCTCCACGTGCGGCAGAGATGCGGCACGCGCGCAGGTTCACGCTCTCCGCGCGCTTCCTCTGATGTGTGCGCGTGCCCCGTGTCCGCCTACTCCCCACGCCCTCACGTCACGAGCCCCGCTAAAAGTTGGACAGGTGCAGCCTCACCTTAGACTGACGGCAGGTGCAGACTCAGTGAGCTCTGTTTAAGCATTTTATTATTGTTTCTTTAGTTTCATTGACTTTTTCCTTTTTCATTCATCTGTGACTGTCTTAACTGAACGTGGACAGAGGACACAGCGGACACCAGGATGCCGGGCCCTTGTCTCTGAACAGGACCGGGGGTTTCGAGCTTTAGTGTCGCGGGGCTGAGTCTTTTCTTTGCAGAGGACAGGCGGGCGGAGGAGAGGACACACGGGCCGGGTACGATGATGGCGGGCTGCTGCATCTCTGCGGAGGAGCGGGAGAACCAGAGAATCAACGAGGAGATCGAGAGACAGCTGCGGAAAGACAAGAGGGACTCCCGGCGTGAGCTGAAGCTGCTGCTGCTGGGTGAGGACCGCGCACTCACATGTTAGAAGATTATACTGTGATTCTGCGAGTGCAACTTACTGCCTCTGTCAATATTAACCACTAAAAACGTTCAACATTTGCAATTAAAGCTGCAATATGTAACTTTTCTGCTGCGTGTGGGGGTCTGACACTTACTTTTCTCCATGGAGATGCCCTCGCCGTGCCTGGGATGTTCCGCAGTATGGCTTTAAACGTACCTGTCTTGCAGCAGTTCAATCACAGGTGTGTTTTGTAGCTCCCAAATACCTTGAAACACTTGTATTCTCACTGTGAGTGGGGTCGCCTCTCCACTGATCTGGCCCGTGACTCGGCCGCGTGGGGATGTGCGTAGATTTAAAGCCACGTTCCACCAGAAAAGTTACATACTGCGGCTTTACGTTCCAGCATGGATCCAAAGCCCAGGCTGCTCTTAAATGAAGGAGTTTTTTGCTGGGTTTCAGATGACATCACAACATTTTATAGACCAATAATATTTAATACAGATGCGGGAAACTAAATTTATTTCATTCAAATGCAGATTTTTGTGGAAATACAGTGAGTTCTTGGCTCTAGTCACTAATAGAAATGTTCAGGTTCAACATTTGTGCATTTGCCTTTTGGATATTTCATGTTAAAGTACAACGTAATCAATGGGAATTTGTATCTGTATCTGTATCTCGGAGTGGACTTATTTTTTTTGTAATTATTCTCAAAGCATAAACCACTTTTGGGCTAAAATACGTTCGCTATAAATTCAGTAATGCAACTTTTTCAGCTGAGTTTCAACCTTGATCCAAAGCAAAGGAGCGCTCGCAAATCAGCTGAGGCGTTATTAACTTTAACATCTCATTTATTAACAAATCATCGCATTATCAGAGTTTATTTATTGCACATCCGCAAATAATTCCACCTGAAATCACGTAAAACTGTTTCAAGGTGCATTGTGTAACTTTTCCGGTGCGGGGCTCCGTCACCTGGGATACTTGTTCCACAGTGTTGCATTTATTCTATCACAGGTGTGTTTTTGTCGCTCCCAAACACCTGGAAAAACTTGCATTCTCACTGTGACCGGGCTCGCCTCTCTTTAGATCTGACTTGGTTTGGTTGTGTCACCCGCTTGTCTCCACAGGGATAGGAGATCAGTTTAAAGCAGTACTGCGAAACCTTCCAGTCAAAAGCAAGAAAAGGCAACCAGAGAGCCGAGCTTCCACAAATAAAGTTACACACTGCGTCTTTAAATGTCCAATATTACGCAAAACGGATTCTTTTGAGTTTTAAGTCACGTTATAATGTTTTTACCTCCTAAAAAGATACAGATACAAACATAGGAGTTGTGTTTTGTTTTCATTCATTCTTTATTATTAGTCTGTCTACATCTCCAAAGCTCAAAATGCTCTGTTCCACTTTGTGATGTCATCAGTCAGTTTACCTTTTACCTTCAGTTCAGCAGAGATGGGCTGAAATGATCCAAATGATTCTAGTGAAGGTGTGTGGAGTTTAAAAACACAATGGAGCACTTCCTGTATTACATATCATACATGACATCACAAGGTGGAACAGGGTGTTTTCAGTTTGAGAGAAGAACTCAGCCTAAATTAAACGCGTGAGTGAAACAAAACACAACTCCAGGTCTGTTTGTGATGAGGAAACATTATAGCGCAATAAGGGCCTTTTGAATTGTATAAATACTAAAAAAAGAAGAGGATATAAGAGTTAGATAAATATAAATATATCGGTGTTTGAGATGCCGATGTCGCTCACAACAAGACAATAATAATCTTCATATCACATTTAAACGACCCATATTACGTTACGCCATGAAAAACAGACCTGGAGTTGTGTTTTGTTTCATTCACACGTTTAACACACAAACCTGCAGATTTAGGCAGAGTTCTTCATACAGGACGTGCTCCACTGTACTTTAAAATACACCTTCACTAGAATCTTTTGGATGAGTTCAGCCCTGGACTGGCCAATCTCCACTGAACTAAAGGTAAAAGGAGCTTAAAAACTACCGCTTCATGACATCACAAGGTGGAACAGAGCATTTTGAGCTTTGGAGATGTAAACAGACTAATAATAAAGGAAAACTCAAAGACTTACTGAAACAAAACACAACTCCAGGTGTGTTTTTGAGGAGGTAACAACATTATAACATGATTAAAACTCACTCAGGAGTCCATTTTGCGTAATAAAGGATCTGTAATGGAAAACTTTGTCTTATGTGGCAAAATTTACATAATAGCCTGTTTAAAAACACATTAAAACATAAAATAAACTTAAAATATTCGGGGACTAGCTCTGAGATATGTTAGTCGTGCTTTATCATAATGTTATTTCCTTGTTTGTCCCTTCATTACATTTCTGTGGTAAAACAATGTGGAGGATTTAAAACTGATCCGGTGTTTTTCTAACCAAACCAAACAGTCCTTCACTTCTCTGCGCTCGTCCACAGGTGTATTTCAGGAACTGGTGTCTTTAAAGCTGCGCCTCATGAAAATGACATGCAAATCAGCTGAGGGCGGAGGCAGGTCTGAGTGGCGCGGGTGAAAAAAAAAAAACAATCGTGATCTCATACCTGTGACGACCTGCCATTTCTAATCAAATCGACCACTTATTTCACTGCTTCAGGCTTTAATTAAAGGCGCTGTACCTGTGCTTAAAGGGCCCATATTACACTATGTTCTGATGTATGTTATAATGTTGTTTCCTCATCGCAAACACACCTGGAGTTGTGTTTTGTTTTGTTTTTATTCAGATGTTTAACACACAAACCCTGCATATTTAGGCTGAGTTCTGCTCCTTACACCTTCACTAGAATCATTTGGATGATTTTAAAACTCTACTGAACGAAAGGTAAATGGTAAAACTTGAAAACTACCGCTTCCTGACATCACAAGGTGGAGCAGAGCATTTTCAGCTCTGGAGATGTAAACAGATTGTTAATAAAGGAAAACTCAAACACTTACGGAAACAAAACACAACTCCAGGTGTGTTTTTGAGGAGGTAACAGCATTTAAACATGACTTAAAGCTCACAAGAGTCCATTTTGTGTGATTTAGGACATTTAAAAAACATGTAAAACAAAACTAGTTCTTTTTAAACAGTTTGCAGTGGTCCAAAGTTATTCCTCACTTACCTTATGCATTCAGAGCATCCTAATTATAGTTTATAAGCAATTTCCACAACTTTCAGAGGCCGGAGCAGAGAACAGCGATCATGCTAACACGCACTTCCTGATTCTCGGACAATAAAAGGCTTTATAATTAGATGCAGGCAGTACACACATGGGAAAATTGTGAAAAACTACAAATTCTGATCTGGTGTATAAAATAATGTGTGTAATATCATATCGCCCGTCCCTAACCGTCAAGACCCTGTTGACACTTTTACACTGATCATTGTGACTGCTGCAGGAAGGGCATCTGGAGTAGTGGAATCTCAGTCTGACCTGGCCCCCGGCCCCAGATAAAAGCGCGCACTAGGGATGGTCTGACATGGATTTTTTTGAGCCGATACCGCTGTTTATTTTTGCATGATTGTATACATATCTTTTTAGCCTAATTGCTCTTTTATTTTCATTTTTATTCAGTTTAAAACAAAAATCGGGTGGACTGAGAACAAACTGGGACTGACACGTGGACACAGAGAGCGGAGCAGCTTAGAAACAAACCTCTGCTGCTTTGACTGAAGCTCTGTCACTAAAATTAGACTTTAATCTGAGTTTTGTTGTAACACAATCTGACCATAAAGAAGTGACTTAGCAGAACTACAACAGGAGAGCTGATTTGTGCTGTTAAACACATAAAATTACAAGCTAACCTAGAATTAGCCAACAGTTTTTCAGCCGCTCTCACCTTTTGGTTGAAAATCAAACTCTTAAACAGGACCATGAACGCTCGTATTGACCACGGGCTGGTGAAATCCATTTGTATTTTTTGTTTTTTTTAAGCTTTTTTGACAGTGTTTTCTAATGTGTGCATTGTGCCACCATAGTGACTGCCGAACATTCCACCATAGACGTACATGTAGAACACCCCCAATGTGATGTCACTGCAAAGTATCATTGAAAAAACATGTTTTTTTCACTGGATGGGGCACCAACATGCACATGGCCTCCCCTTTAAATTACACTAATAATACTTTGCACACTCTTATTATTATTTCTGCGTAATAGTTTAAAGTTTTTTGTGCTTTATTAAAAGAGGATAGAGTGTTATTTTCTCTCTGTTCTATTGTGGAGTGTGCAGGTGAAAGCTCGTGTGTGATTAGTCCGATCAAACCCACTCACTGTGTTTCTCAGAGGAGATTATTATCCTGCTCCCAGAGGACTCAGGGGCCGGACTGAACAGGACACGTACAGAGGCCTGTTTACGGAGCTGCAGCAGACGGCACCGAAAACACATCAGATTTACAGCAGGAACCCCCATCGGCCTGGAGACTTTCACACAAACTAAACCAATGTAACGGCAAACCTTCATAAAGCACTCTGAGCAGCTCCTGTCTGACTGACATCTGTGTATTTTAAACAGAGGAATATCAGTCTGATCACCACTCCCTCCGTCGAGCCTCGAGCCAGACCCAAACCCAAATCCTGTTATTTCAGACAAACTTTATTGATCCACAAGAAATATCACACAGAGGCATGTTTTAAAAGCAGCAGTGTCCAAATGTTTTTAGATGGAAACATAAAGCACATGTATATTCTCTGCCATCTATCGGTGTATTCCTATATTTATAAATTAATAAACATTTGAACTTAAACCTCGAATAAAATACATGTGACTCTTGTATTAGTTTGTCAGTTCATATTTTAGTCAATTCTTCTGGACTTGAACTGTGAACACAATGCTAATCTCAATCACAGTGCGTGTTAGAAAAATCACAGTTTCATATTGCGTGCTAATAATAAAGTATTTATATTTCTTTTCAACTCAAAAGTAAGGGCCAAAAGCAGCGCTCTGATTGGCTGCTTGGGAAGTCCAAGCTAGTTTCACTTTGCTGTGTACTGAGTATTAACAATGTGCCACAGGGTTTGTGGGAGAAGACGGATAAAGTTAGATTCAACTTAAATACCTACTTCCTCGCTCTGTGGTGTCAAAATCAGGTTCACCAGCTTTAATCTCCCATTAGATTTATTTTTGTCAAATTCACACTGATTTTGTACGCGTTCCCACTTTGCCCTGGTTTTGCCCTGACAGGATGGTGGACGTGGGGGGTCAGAGGTCAGAGAGGAGGAAGTGGATCCACTGCTTTGAGAACGTGACCTCCATCATGTTTTTAGTGGCTCTGAGCGAGTACGACCAGGTGCTGGTGGAGTCCGACAATGAGGTAATCTACTCACTTTTCTTTAGTTTAACTCAATCAGACAAATACATCTGACTTAAAATGACAATAAAATCCTCCACTCTCCCCCAGGATCCTTTTGAACGCAGTTTCTAAGCTCAGTGCTCAGTTTCACCTTTTATTACTTTTTAAATGTTGAGTTTCTACTTTAGACCACATTTTTACTGCTTCTTTGCTGACCTCTAGTGGCGAAGGAGACAGATGTTAAAGAAATCAGGCACGTTGAAATTCTGGTTATAATATAGGAGTTCTGGTATTAATTAATGCAGATTGTAATGTGACTTAGCGTGGAGATGAAAAGGAGGCGTGAATATAGCATTTTTAAAACGATAAAAGGTAAGCTGGTAATCTAAATACGTTATGTGTTAGTAATTAATAACCCATAGAAGTGTAATACCCCCTTTTTAATAAAATTTGCTCATTATGATGTTTTTATTTATTATTTAAATCTTTTTTCATGCTTCCTCATGACTAGTTAAAGTGTTGTTATTATAAAATGTTACCCATAAATCTAACTGCTATACCAAAAGTCTGATCTGTTTTTGTTCATAAATGTTCCCATGTATTGCCTGCACTGTTCTTAGTACTGGTTCAGAATAAGGACTCACCTGTTGCTTGTTCTTTCTAATGTGTGCGTGTGTGTGTGTGTGTTTGTGTGTGCTTGTGTGTGTTTGTGTGTTCATGTGTGTGTGTGTGTGTTGCAGAATCGCATGGAGGAGAGTAAAGCTCTCTTCAGGACCATTATCACGTACCCCTGGTTCCAGAACTCCTCCGTGATCCTGTTCCTGAACAAGAAGGACCTGCTGGAGGAGAAGATCATGTACTCACACCTGGTCGACTATTTCCCCGAGTACGACGGTACGGACTGAGCGCGCTCCAGACGCTTACAGAAACAACATAAACTGGATCTACGCTCTGTATTCAAAAACAGGAAGCGTTGTTATGGCAACTAGGGCTGCATAAAATCAGAAAAGATTAGGTTAAGTGATATGGCTGCTAATTACTGTTATATTGATATTATCGCAATACATTTTTATTTATTTTTTATTATTTACAATTAATTTTTATTATTTTATTAATTTTATTTTTTATTATTTACAATTTTTACAGTGCCATCCAATTTCTTAAATTAAAACTAAAACTAATCTGACCTACATTTTAGATGGAATTTTGTTTATTTATGTCTTAGATTAAGGATTAATTTTTAGCTCTACTTCCTGTAATTTTCAATGTTTAACTTTTCTTCACAGTGCTAATGCTAAATTATTACCACAGGTACTATCACACCAAACCAACTAATAATTACAAAACCATGAAAACCTGCCACCCAAAGTTTTTTCCTCGGCAGGCCAAAATAAACGCTCATTAGTGGGTCGAGGACCAAATGTAATGACAGTTTGCACATAAAAATATTCTTCTGCAAAGAAATGTATAATTAAATTGACTTTAAATATTAGGAAATAGGCATTGGCCTCCTTCCCGTCTCCTTCTCGTCTTTTCAGTACGAAGTTGAATCAAAATAGATTCTTCTTAAAATCTCAGAGACCCGTCGCAGGCCAAATTAAACCCCCCGGAGCGCCACGTTTGGCTTTTTTGGGCACCTCTGTTCTAAACCGCGCTGTCTCCCTGCAGGCCCTCAGCGAGACGCCCAGGCTGCGCGGGAGTTCATCCTGAAGATGTTTGTGGACCTAAACCCGGACAGTGACAAAATCATCTACTCCCACTTCACCTGCGCCACCGACACCGAGAACATCCGCTTCGTGTTCGCAGCCGTCAAAGACACCATCCTGCAGCTCAACCTCAAGGAGTACAACCTGGTCTAGACTCACGCACATGCTCCAAACCAAGTCGCACCCCAGTCAAATGGTCCACCAGTGTTCATTCGTTTGCCGTTCATTGATCTGAGGAGTTAGTGAAAGCATTGGGGAGGTTTAAATACACAGATCTGACCCTCTCTTTTGGGGTTTTTGAAGTTACGTTCCGGGTTAATTTCACCTGTGCACCTGAGGGACCTGAGAGTGGAACATCTGGCTCCTCCCCCTCTTTTTTATAAGTCCTTCCTGTGTACCAACTCCCCCTAATGGACTGATTGGAAAGTCGATAATTACTAGGCATAAACTGTGATTTTTAAATTATTTCTTAATGATTTCTTCTTGATTAATTGATTGATTTCTGAACTTTGGTACATCTGTTTTGTGGCGCCTCGAAGCACATGGCTGAGGCGAAACTAGCTTAGGAGTAAGAGTCCAACACTAAAACTGGCTTGCACAGGCGCGCTAGTGCTAACTGCTAACTGCTAACTGACTGAAAGGCAGTGTTTATTTATGAACAGTGGTGTACAATTGTTTAACTGTGCCACATATTGCTTTTTATTCTGGTAGTATGTATATTTATTGCCAATGCCAAAATGTCAGACTCCACTTTTGCGCTGTTTACTACTTTTAAAGTATTTGCGAGAAACATGCAGGGCTAGCCAACCGCAAAGAGCGATTTTTATGTTCGACTTGAAGGGACTATCCACGCGAGCTACAATTCTTTAAGTATTTGCAAAAAAGTATTCTCTTCTATTCAACGAACCAATCATGAACATTGCATAGCCCCTCCCATCCTTTTTGTGAACGTTAGAGTTAAAGATGCACCGTGGGACTTTTCTAGTGGAGGTGGAGAGGTTATAGCTTTGTTTTGATCTGTAAAAACTGCAGTGAAAAACATGCATTCTTAGTGGGAGCGTGGGCACCGCTCCGCAGATCTGACAAGTGATAAGTTTAATGCCGTTCTCAAACTCGATATTGAAACTTAGACACGTCCATGGGCCACCTGGACGACTGTGTATTTTATTCTAAACTCAAGATTATTCTAAATCGATTCAGGAAAGGTTATTTTTTTTTGTGAATGTGACTTTTTTTAGTCTTGACACTTGCTCAAATCAGTACCTAATTTTGATACTTGTAGTACTGATTTCGTATACGATTATAGATACTTTTGACAACCCTAGTCCTGTGGCGAAGAAGCAGGCGGCGTACCCTTCACTAGAAAAGTTCCATAGTGCATTTTTAATAATTGTGACTAATTTCTACTTAATCAAAATGCGTTGTTTCAGTTTGTACCAAAGTAAGCCAATGATTTAAAATGGTTCACATTGGCGTAACATAGTTTGAACACGAAAAGCCTGTAATTTACATTTAACTGAGGCATAGTGCAATTCTGAATGCTATAACCATTGTACATACATCTCTATATATATGGCAGCATCTTGTTGGCTTTGTAATCATAACTTTTTTGGCAGATTTGAATGTCCGGTATTGAAAACTATGTATCTGTGTAATTGTACTGTATGTCTAACAGCTAATTCATTTTTGAGAGACGAAAATGTTATTGTTTTATTTTCCTTTTTAAGAGGAGAATGTACATTTTGTGTAATAATTTTTTGTTTTTTTCAAATTTTTATTTCATAGCAAAGGAACAGCTTCAGAAATGCGAAATGACAAATTCTAATCTTAACTAAGTATGCCAGTATAGTATCCTGTTTTGTTCAATCGATTTTTATATGGAAGTGATCATTACAAAGTGAATCCAATGGACAGGGCTCTTGTAGTGTTGTAGTTGTAAAGACATTGTTTTTTATTACACGGTTTATTAATGCTTTGCTGGAGCACTGCACATTTTGTACCTGCCCCACACGCCGCCATTTTAGACCAGTTTGAACTCATCTGTGCCACAAGAAAACCCAAAAGTGCAGCTGTGACAAGTTCAAAACAGACTAGCCAACGAGAGGAGGCCTACACTGCACTAAAGAATATTCTAGTTAGGTTAAAATGACTTGAAATCTGCATTTTAATTCACATTTCTTCTGGTTTAGTCCTGATGAAGACTTGTTATGGTCCTGTTCTCGTCCTGGTTTAGTTCTGGTTTAGTACAGGTTCTGGGTCTAGTCTAAACTTGAATTGGTTTGATCCTGGTCTAGTCCAGTTATAGACCCAGTTTAGTCTCAGATAATGGTTTGGTCCTGGTTTAGTTCTGGGTTAAACTCAGGTTCAGTTCTCAGTTTTGCACTATGTGTGTAGAATCCCTCAGTCGTCCAGGTAGAATCCATGGCAAAAGGAGAAATTTAATTTGTCAACTGGACAAATTCAGAACTGAAGAAGCAGCTTGGATGAGCTGCGAAACGTATTCGACCAAATAAACTCTGTCCAGTTGACAAATTAAATTTCTCCTTTGGCCAGTTTTGCACTAGTTTAATCTCAATTTTGAGAATCACAGTCCCAAAAAGCTGTATCGTCAGTGAAAAAAATTCACAAAATAGGAATGCGCTGATATGGTGTAATATAAAAGAATGGATAATTATAGTTATATTTTTGAATGGTTTGGTCCTGGTTTAGTTCTGGGTCTAGTTCAGGTTTAGTTCTGGGTCTAGTCCCTGTTTTGATGTGGTGCATGTGCAGGTGTGATGCACTTTTAATTTCAGTAGTTTTCACAGTTTATTTTATTTTTAAACCTGGAATATTTGACTTATTTCGATGCTTCTTACTTGTAATACATTACTTAAATACATACATTAAATAAATTATTACAGTCACATATTTACCAAAGGGGACAGAAAATTGGCAGATGGAAAAATAAAACCACATTTAGGCGTCTGTCCTAAAATGTGTTTTTAAAAAAGTCAATAGAAAAGTTAAAAATTCCAAGCCCAAACTACTCAAAGCATTCAAATCATTCAAAGATATTTTGAACCAAGGCTGGATATTCCTTTTTTGCAGTGTACGGCAGCCCAGAAGGGACAAGTCTCATGTCAACCACAAATGTCCAAACGAAATGAAAACCAAATGTGTTAGCTTTAGCCTAGCGTCATAACTCTCTGGTCTTTTTTCCCTTTCTTCTGTGATTCAATCGATTCAAAAATAAAAGAGTATTTTATTTCACTTGACAAAGAAATACTGACTTTAAATAAATGCATCATGTCGTCTTTCTCAATGTCATTTTTCACGTTGACTCAAAGCAAATACTGAAATGATGTTGAACTACTTAAAATGACATATTAGTATTTACATCATATATTTGAATTAAAAAGATCACACAACACAGTGTTTTCCACAGATTTCATAATAAATTCATCAATATATTTACAATAAAGGGTTTTAAGTTTTCTTTTGGGTGCCATTTTGAGGACTTTTGACCATTCAAACCCTTTTTAAACTGTTTGCGGTGGTCCAAAGTTATTCTTCACTTTCCTGACACATTCCTCTCATCCAGGTTGTTTTTAGACTTGGAATAGTCTCCTGTTTTTTACTTCATACCTTCAAATAAATGTGTTATTTTACTCACCTATCCACATATTCTATATTTAAGGAACTGAATGTAAGATTTTTATTTTATATTTCATAAACTTGAGTAGTTCATTGACTCCGTGGACCCACAAACCTCCAGTAAGGACTCTCAGTAATTTTGTTTTCTTCCTTTTCTCTCATTTTTGTGCGTGAACAGTTATCGGCTGCACGCCGTATTTGTTTACTTCCGCATTGACGGCATAGAACAGTGGACTACGTCTGACGTCACACTCTGCTTTCGCGTTCGTCAGGTACCTTATTTTGGTGAACTCCTGCTGCTTTTCTGTTACAATTGCCTATTGGGCTGTTTTCCCCCCTTTTGAAACTCTGAGTTATTTAAAAAAAAAAAAAAAAAAAAAAAAAGCATGTGAAATAAAATGACTTGAAGGCAAATATCGCCACTTCTTGCTAATTCAGAGGCATTTAACCCTTGGGGAGTTTTGTAGAGCAAGGATGCTATCTTTTTCCTTTATGTATACGTATAATTTTTTGGTGGGGGAAGGTCAAGATGATTTGGGGATTATAGATGATGATAACATAATGGGTATATGTTTCTTGTTTGTTTGTCTGTATCTGTCTATGTGTGTCTGTCTATGTATGTTTTTGCTCCATGCCACCTCTCTCCCTCATTGCTCATCTCACTTATTTATCTACCAAATCTTAAGTATAGTATCAATGAAAGGACTTAAAATTATTCATATCAACATAAGGAGTCTAATATCTAAAATTGACCTTTTGAGAGTTTGGGCATCTTACCATAAGCCTCATATTATCACTATTTCAGAAACATGGTTACACAGCAATATATCGGATGCTGAAATAAAAATCAATGATTATGCTGTTTATCGAGCTGATAGAGGATCCCGGGGAGGTGGTGTAGCAACGTATGTCTCTACAAATCTTAAATGTGAACTTCTTATTCCAACTGTGGAGCCAGTTCATTTTGAGTCTGTATTTGTTAAAATAGTTTTTCATGACAACAAAAATATAATTATCACTAACATATACAGACCACCATCGGCTCCATCTGATTCAATGAAATCGATTATCAATACAATAAGCTCTCTCAGGAAAAGCAGTGAAATGGTAGTTTTGGGAGATTTTAATAGTAACTGGCTTCACCGCTCCTCATCCAATGATAGAAATCTGGTCGCAAGTGTCAGTCTCACTCAATTAATAAAAGAACCAACTAGAGTAGACCACCGCTCCTCATCTCTGTTAGACTGGATACTGGTTACTAACCCAGAAAGAATCACTACATCTGGTGTAATGTCTGACAGTTTTAGTGATCACTCAATAGTTTTTTGTGTGTGGAAAATTAGAACACCCAAATTTCCAATCAAATACATAAAAGTCAGACAAAGTAAACATATAAATACTGAACAATTTAAAAATGACCTAGCTAATATTAACTGGACTAGATTTAATCTAATTCCATCTGTTGAAAATGCTTGGGATTTTTTTCACTCTGAAGTTTCCAGTATAATTGACAAACATGCTCCACTTAAAACAATTTGTGTAAAGGGAAGACATCTTCCATGGATTAGTCCTAGTTTAATTAGTCTTTTTAAAAAGCGGGACCATGCTTGGCATAAATACAGATTATCTAAGGACCCTACCGACTGGGAAGAATACCGGCTTCTTAGGAACCGCTGTAAAACACAAACACGGAATGCACAAGCTAACTACTATAAGGAAGTCTTAGGTCAAAATTGGAAAAATCCCAGACAGTTTTGGAAACATCTAGACCATCTTCTCAATAGATCAAATGATGACTCAATCAATCATATTACTGTTAATGATAATGCTACTTCAGATCCTCTGATGATATCTGAGGCTTTTAACACATATTTCTCTTTGATTAGCAGCGCAGAGCACTCAGATTATTCAGTCTCCTTATCTCCATTGAATCAAACTGAAGCATCTTTTTCTTTTACTAGAATTCAACCATCTGATGTACATCAAGCTATTTCTGAACTAAAAATTTGAAGTTCTGGCCCAGATGGCTTAGAAGCCAAATTTCTTAAACTGGGATCTAGTATACTTATATATCCACTATCAGATCTATACAATATGTCTTTAGATACTAGCACCATTCCGATGATTTGGAAAACAGCAAGAGTAATTCCGATATTCAAGGGAGGCGATAACACTGACTTAAGCAATTACAGGCCTATTTCCATTATCTGTACTGTTGCCAAAATATTTGAAAAAATTATTTTCCAACAATTATATAAATATCTCAATCAATTCAGCATCTTATCTCCGTATCAATCAGGGTTTCGTTCTGGTTACTCTACAACAACAGCTTTAGTAAAACTGACTAATGATGTATTCTCCTCCTTTGATCAAAACCAGTGTACAGGTGCTGTGTTTCTTGATCTTTCAAAGGCTTTTGATTTAGTTGACCACTATCTACTGTTGGACAAACTCGCATCCATAGGTCTTAATAGAAATGCTCTTTTGTGGTTCAGTGCTTACCTCCATAATAGACATCAGTTTGTTGTAGTTAAAGACGCACAATCTAGCCAATGCATCATGGGAAAAGGTGTACCACAGGGTTCTACTCTTGGTCCCTTGTTATTTTCTATTTTTATTAATGACTTGTCGCAAGTGTGCACAAACTGTCAAGTTCATTTATACGCAGATGATACTGTTCTCTATTTTTCAAGCTCCAACATATCTCAACTCCAAAATAATCTACAGATTGATTTCAATTCAGTCCAAAATTGTCTTAAAATTAACTTCCTAAAACTTAATATGAAAAAATCTGTGTGTATGCTTTTTGGCACTCATCATTTACTCCAGTCTTCTGATCTTAACATATATTTTTTCAATGGCGCCCCAATGACCAAGGAAACCTCTGTCAAATATTTGGGATTGTGGGTGGATTCAGAATTAACCTTCAAACCCCACATTGATTATATAATAAAACGAACATATTCTTGTTTAATGCCTCTGTACAGATCAGCAAACTGTTTCACTCAAGAAATAAGAAAGAGGATAATCTCCCAGCTTATCCTGCCGATCATTGATTATGCTGACATAGTTTATCAAAACACCTACAACATACATCTCAAACCATTAAATGTACTGTTCAATACATTATGTAGATTCATTTTAAAATGTCCATATAGAACTCATCACTGTGAGTTATATGATCAGCTTGACTGGTTACAGCCTGAAAAAAGAAGACAGTACCACTGGTTTCGGTTTATTTTTAAATGTATTTATTTTGACTTTCCATTATATCTGAAATGTTTTCTTGTCCAGTCTCCTACAAGTTACTCTCTTCGACATTCTCAGTATTTAAACTTTACTGTACCTCCCGTCCGTAAGGAGGTGGGTCGGAGGTCTTTTTGCTTTAAGGCCCCCTCAGACTGGAACAATCTGCCTTCATCACTGAGGACTCTAACTACTTTGGGCTCCTTCAGAACGGCTCACTGCTGTTGATTCCATAACACTGTGTTTACGTTAATGACTGTATGAGATGAACCTATGAGGGGTGGGGAGGGATGTGAGCAAAATTGTCCTGTTACTTGTATTGTTTGTATCTATGTATGTATGTGTGTATGTGTATGTATGTATTATCATGTTTTATGTGTTGTTGTGAAGATATGTGTTTGTAAACTGTATGTTTTATGTTCTTGGTCCCCCTTGAAAACGAGATGCTGCATCTCAAGGGGCTTTCCATAAATAAATTCAAATTCAAATTCAAATTCTGCAGGTTCTGAGCTTTCACAAGAGACACAGCCTGCCCATATACTGAGGATGAGAAACACCAGAGGGCGCTATAGTAACACTGTTTGGATTTTGCAGGACACTGGACTCATTTCTCTTTTCTCGTTTCCTTCTCCTTGATTCCTCTCCTCGATTTTGCAGGAAGTGGGTGAGGAAGCAGAGGAGGAGAGGAGACAGGAGCAAAGGAGTGAGGAGCAGAGGAGCGAAGAGTAGAGGAGCGAAGAGCAGAGGAGAAAAGAGCAGAGGAGCGAAGAGCAGAGGAGTGAGGAGCAGAGGAGCGAAGAGCAGAGAAGAGAGGAGCAAAGAGCATGGGAGTGAGGAGCAGAGGAGAGGAGCGAAGAGCAGAGCAGTGAGGAGCAGAGGAGTGAGGAGCAGAGGAGAGGACAGAGGCAGGTGAGACATGAGCTGAGGGTGAATGGGACACTTTCCTCAGACGCTGGTTCAGACCAAAATGACCCCATAATGAGAACTATACTAAGGATTATTTTAGATGATTATTTCAGGACTTTAAAATCAAAGTAAAAAAAAAAAAAAAATATATATATATATATATATATATATATATATATATATATATATATATATATATATATATATATATATATATATATATATATATATTTATTTATTTATTTATTTATTTATTTTTTATGTTAAATTCAGGATTAAGTAACATGTCAAACATACTTTACTGCTGTCCCTGTCCTTGTGTCGTTATTTTAATTGACGTCTGCTTCTCAAACTCTCCCAGGTTTCCTCAGTGTTTCCTTCCCGTTTCCTCTGAGCTTTGGGAGGCCCTTAATATGACACAGGATCGAGGAGAGGAACCAAGGAAAAGGAAGTGAGGAAAGAGAAATGGGATGCGCCCAGTGTCCTCTCAAATCTAAACAGTGTTACTATGGCGCCCTCTGGTGTTTGTGAAAGGTAAGGCAGTATTATGTATCGTGCACTTCCTGCTGGTTTAGACTGTCTTCACACTACACACACCACATCTAAACTGGGACTAAACCTGGACTACAGCAGGACCAAACCAAGTCTTCATCAGGACTATAAACCGGGATTAAACTATGCCAGCCATGTGTTTAAATTTAAAGGTGCACTGCGGAACATTTCTAGTAGAGGGTCTGCTACGTGTTTGTCTCCATGGAAATGTTATTGGTTTGTCTAGAATGTTCCACAGTTTAGATTAAACCTTCATCTGTCATGAGGGAGACATGCAGGTTACAGCACTACACTACATTACAGTTCAGATCTGTGGAGAGGCGCCCTTATTCACAGAGGGAATTTTATTTTTGAGCAACAGAAACACGTAATAAATAAATGCTAGATGGATCTGTTTAATGCCAAACCACGGAACATTACAGGCAACACAATAACATCTCCATGGAGACAAGTAGGTGGCAGACCCTCCACCAGAAAAGTTGCACAGTGCACCTTTAAGACGTAATGAATTGCTTTATTGAGGACACATGTAAGATGATTTCAGTCAATCTGGCAACCCAAAGTAAATTCTGCTGGATTCTGATTGGATAATTTGACTTGTATATTTTTGTTCATTTTTATTGTGATGCAATTATCAGTAAAATCAATATTTGATTGAAACATGTTTACTTCATTTCTGAGGCACTGTCTTTGTTACTACATAAACAGTTTGGGTACACACATGTAAAGCATCACAGACAGTAAATCTGTGCAAAACCAACAACGCACACAAATGTTATTATTATTTTTAATAATTTCACATTAACACAGTCATTGGCATAGAGTGAATAAGAGAAAACAAAATAAAATGTTGACAGAGAATGACATAAAGATGTTTTCTTACATTACCACAGAGGCTTTTCCTGATCACAATAACAATAACACATGTACCACCACATCTGCCCCTCATCATGGCGCTCCCCATCGGCCGCTGCCAGACCCTTCTCTTCTGGACTGGCACAAGTTGGAATCATTCACTTCAAGCCAATCACAGCAACCAATTAGCTGAACCTTGTTCACAATTATCAGTAAAATGTTTTTGTTGGAAAATCTTAACTCTACAACAAAACGTTGTGCCAGACTCAGGATTAGCGGGAGGAGCTGCACAAGATGGATAATGGTTAAGTTTCAAAATGCAAAACTCACAAAAAAATATATACACACACACTATAATTGCCCATATTATTACAGTGAGTAATTAGTAAAGAGGAAAACGAAAAGTTATAGTTGGTCACATGGTAAATGGTCACATTTTTATATAGCACTTTTCCACCTTCAAGGCACTCAAAGCACTTTACATCAAAGAACCACTCACCCACTCACACATCAGTGTACGCACACACCGCGGGCGATCACGAAATGAACATTTGCAATTTCGCTTTCTTCAGGACAAATACAAATTCACAGACGCGACTGTCAAAAATACGTCTCTTCACTTCACAGGCGTTTTTTATTGAGCAGAAGAAACATCGATTCAGATGCCAAAATTTGCACCGCATACGGACTGAACCAGGACTGAACCCAGGTCTGAACCAGGAGGACTAAACCAGGACTGAACCAGGACTAAAACAAGACTAAACCAGGACTGATCTTGTGAGAGAGAACCCAGAGCTCGTGGAGCAGGGTGTCCACAAAGTGCGATTGTGCGACAGCTGCGTTTAGCCCCGTGGGGCGTGGAGCTCTGTGCTGGTCCTTTCACCCAGGCCCGTCCCGACACTCAGTCCTGGTTCAGTTCTGGTTTAGTCCTGGTTAGGGCTGGTTAGGCAAAAAGGTGACGCTCCAAACTATGAGTAGGTTGTCGGAATGGCGGCATCAAAAAGTGTCGGAATGGGGGTGTGTCGGAACGGAGGGTTGATGGAATGTCGGGGTGGAGGTGTGTCAGAATACGGTTGTACCCTGGCACTTCTGTGTTTGCAAAGGTACATCTTTGATGCTAATGCTAACTGCTATTAAAACATTCATTCTAACATCACAACAAAATTTAATTTGTAGTTAGGACGACCTGATTATTTTTAGGTGTAGATTATTCCAGTTTGTGGAGTTATTTTAATATGTATTAAGCTTTAAAATTAGCATTAGCACGACACACACAAAGACGTACCTTTGTAAACACAGAATTGTCCTCTAGTAAAGTTTTTGCTGCATTTATAAAGTGATCTGTCAGGATTTATTGATTTTAACGCGACTCTGCAAAAAAACATTACATCAGAGCACCACCCAGGACCGACATGAGCTTAATTCTGTGAGGAGTGTGTCTGCTCTGGGCCATCAACTCAAAATCGCAAAGACGAAGCGAGTGTTCTCAGGTTAGACAAATATTTTATGAAATCACACAATAAGACTGGTTCACTTCCTCTACTAAGTCACTTATTTCTTTTTCATGTTGTTTTTGCTTAGTTTCCTTCTCTTCTTCCTGCTCTTTTTGCTTTGCTTTTTTCTCTTCCTCATTTGTGGCTTTGTTTATTTCTTCTTCATGTTTTGTGACAAGTTCATTTATTTCTTTTTCATGTTTTGAGATTAATTTATTAATTTGAATCAACTTTCTTGGTTTTGCCTGAAGTTGTTTTACTAAAACACTTATTTCTTTCTGATGCTTTTCCATCATCTTCCTCTCGTTATGAGCGGTCAGTGCCTGCAACAGATCATAACTCTTATCTTTTTCTTCAAGTTGTTCCTTGTGACGTTGTTTCAAATACTCTGAGTCCTTTCTGTAATTTTCTTTGAACTCATTGTGCTCTTCAGCTTGCCTTCTGGCCTTCTCTTCATAATTCCTCTTCAGATCTTCCACTTGTTTTTTATGTTCCTCCTCTAACTCTTTTCTCTTCTTTTCCTCTAGTTCTAGTTTCCGCTCATCTTCTTTAATTCTTTCATTATAGTTTTTCATTTCCTGTTCTATCTCTTCTTGTAATTTTTTCTCCTGTTGTCGTCTTTCTTCATCTTCTTGTTTTCGTTTCTCCCACCATTCTTTCCTTTCTTTTTCCCACTGGTCTCTCTCCACTTCCATCTGTCTCCTGCTCTCCTGCAGTTTTTCTTCAAATTGTTCTTTTGACTGTTGCTCTAGTCTGATTTTTTCCTCTAGAGCTTTTCTTTTTTGTTCCCAGTCCTGACGCTGGAGTTTCTCTTCTTCCTTCCTCTTCCTCTCTTCTTCTTCTCTCTTTTCCTGTTCTCTTTTTCGCTGCTCTTTCTCCTCTTTAATTTTTTCCTCGTTGTCTCTGAGTTCTTTCTCTCTCTGGTGTTGTTCTTTTTCAAATTCCTCCCTTTGTTTGTCCATTTTTAGTTTAATTTCTTCCATTTCCTGTTGGTATTTTCGCTCCATCTCCTCCCTCTCTTTCTTCATCTCCTCTTCCTTCTCTTTCATAATTTTCTTCATCTCTTTTTTAATGGCTGCGTCTGCCTCTTTGAGCATGTCGTTGGTGTAGCAGCGTCCACCGTTTTCCTTCACCATCTCATCAATCTTCTGCAGCAGCTCCAGGACCTGAGTGCGATTCTGTTTATCAGAGTTATTAAACACATGGTACCTGTTCCCACACTTAGAGATCAGTTCCTTAAAGGAACTTTCACAACACTTTTCTATGTAATCTTGAATCGACATTTCATCATTGACCAGCTGATCTCCATGTGTAAAAAGAATAATAGTAAACTTTTGTGCCTCTTTTCCAAATGCTTCTTTGATGAGTTTTAGTGTGTCTTTCTCTTCTTTTGTCAGTCGTCCAATTTGTAAAACCAACAGAAAAACATGTGGTCCAGGAGCTAAAAGACTGATACATCTCAGCATTTCCTCAAAGACCTCATCGTATAACATGGTTGTGTCAAAGAGTCCCGGAGTGTCCACCACAGCCAGAGAGCGTCCGTCTACTGTACTGTTTGCCCTTTTACAAGTTTTAGTGACAGAGTTTTGACTGGACATAGCTGAAAACTCCTTTCTTCCCAAGATGGTGTTTCCTGATGAACTCTTTCCATTTCCTGTTTTTCCAATCAGCACAATCTTCAGACAATCAGGACTCAGACTATCACCACCTAAAACATAATAAAAACATGTAAGAAATGTAACATGTTTAAATATAAAGTATATGTGTAACAGAGCCAGGTTCTGGGCCTGAAACACTGAAGTTTTCTTTTGCGTCGCTTCTGCCATATGGGCCCTTTTCATGCTTTTCATGCTGCTGGTTGGCTTGTTCCAGTTTTCTGAAAAGTGTGGATCCTCACTTCCCCCTCTATTCATTCTCTATGAGGAATTAGCAGAGTCACGCTAAAATAAATCAATGTTTAAATATCAGGATGCAGACATCGAGTTACAGACGGATAATCACAGGCAGCGAGTTAAGACCTTTATTACGATGGAAGCACTTCACTGGAGAAAACTTCTGTGTTCATAAAAGTAGGCTTAGTGTCTGGATGATATTTACATGCTGATTTATTTTAGCAATGGAGTGGGAAGTGCAGAACCATGCAAGAACAAGTCACGAGAAAACGCATGAAAGCATGAAGAGGAAGACCTCTGACCTTACAATAGTTTCTCATAACACTAAGCGCCACCTACTGACGTGAGGGTGTCATTACAACTTAACAAAGTTATTGGAATCAGACTTCCCCATTTATTTCATACAATAAAACATGATGCGAAAACACATTTCTGTGTGTCACACATAACACTTTGTTTTGCACTGAGTGTGCAAAAATAATCGTAAAATTTAAAAATGCACCTAATAAAAATTATATTTAATGTTGTAAATAAGATTATTAACAAACATACTCACTTTTGTTCATTTTTCTTTTCATGTCATCAATTTCTTTGTGTTGAGCTGAAATCTTCTCTATTTGAGCTTGCAGAAGTGTCTCTGTGGTGTAGCTGTAAGTTTCATTTTTTGTCTTCAATGTGTTTAAATAATCCAGCAGCTGAGGGACCTGCTGCTGGTCCCTGGGGTTGAATATAAAATATCCTCCTCCACAGCTCTGACACAGCTCCTGGATGTTTCTGTCTCCTTTGACAAACTGAAGCACCGCTGGAGCAGTGGGCTCCGAATGAATGAACAGAATCATAGTTAAGAGACGGACTCGAGAGCTGAGTGTGTCCTGGATGGTCTTCAGCTCAGCCTTGTCTTCATCGGTGAGGGAACCCAGTGGTAGAACCAAGATGAAGACATGGACGCCCTCAGGAGGACAGAGGGAGATGCAGTGGAGGCACTGCTGCATCACTGTCTCCAGAGGTTTTCCAGACAGAGCCGGCAGCTCCACCAGAGACACCCGACGCCCACAGACCTCTTCCTCATGTTTAACACACTGCCCTGGGATTGCTGCAGGGAGCTTTGCTCTCCTTAAAATTGACTCAGCTACTGAGGTCTTCTCTGCTCCAGTTTTCCCAAAAAGAACCAGGTTCAGAGAGGGTTTCTGCTCCTCAGTGAGGGTAAGGAAGGACGCTTTGTTTTGATCTACAATGCTCTTGAGGGAATGGGTCAAGAGTTTGTGGTTTTCATCAAACATGTTGTAGAATCTTCCACCACAATCACTAATGAGCTGTGAAACACTGGGGGTCTTCTGGATGTTGTGTGTGAGAACCACCATGGAGTGTTTAAAGGCACCTGGACCAAACAGACTCAGGATGAAGGTCAGTTTTTCCCTGTCTTTCTCAGTGAAGTCTGAAGACTTCACCAGCAGCAGCAGGACGTTGGGTCCAGGAGAACATTGAGACACACATTTCTTCATTTCTTCTGTCACAGTCTCCACAGACAAACAGAACAGGTCTGGGGTCTTTACTACCAATGGTGTTTCTTTCCAAATCTTAGGAGCAATAAAGGTTTGTTGTGTTGCTGAAGCAAAGTTATCATTGGGCTTCTGATGAATAAAATTAAACATTTTTTCTTTTTTGTCATCACTTTTTCCAAACAGAACAATCCTGAGAGCAGAGTCTGAAAAAATAGTTAAATCAAATTAGACATCAATGTTCAGGGAAACCTTTTTACAAAAGTATTTTTGTTTAGTACACAGATAATGAGATGACTTAGCTGTGATGCTGAGAATTATTTTAGGGACAGGGAACATTTTTTTAAATTACTAACCAGAATCAGTACCAGAACGTGACATCGTGAATATGTTAAATCCTGTGAAAAATTTAATATTTACACAAAAGAAACACATGAAAGTTTATAACCTAAATCAACTGGTTACCTTTTTTAACTGCAGTAAGAATGACGCCTTTTTCTTCTTTGGTCTGATGAGCTACTGTAGGAGCATCCACAAAAATATCATGGGTAACATGTTTTTCATTGTTCTCTTTAAGTATTTGGGCTATTTTAGTGAAGATCTCTTCATGCACTTCTGAGATCAAATGTGTTTCAAGGCTCTTCATCCACTGATATCTGTATTTGCACTTTCTAATCAGATCTTTTAGAGGGGGAGAATTCACATAATCCTCCATTACACTTGTCTCTTTTGTTGCTGTTAGCAGCACCAGTGAATGGCGGAAGGTTTGCTCACTGAAGCGCCTCAGGACTGACTGTAGTCTGAAGTTGTGTTGCTCAGTGAAGTCTTCAGGCTGTAGAACCAGCAGGAACACATGAGGACCAGGGTCACAGGCGTCTGCTATGCATCTGACGAACTCTGACTGTGCGTCTGCAGTGAGGACGGGCTGGAGCAGGTCTGGACAGTTGATCACTGAGATCTTCTTGTCTTGGACTTCTCCTGTTAGTCTGATGGGGCTTTCAGGTTCTTTCATTGCATCAAACACAGCCTCATTCAGTAACAGGTTTCCCACAGAGCTCCTCTGACTCCAGCCGCTCCCCAGAATAAGCACCCTCAGCTCAGACACTGGAAATACACAAGAAATGGAAACAGAATAACTAAGAAAAAAAGTCACCAGTACTAATCATGTAACTTGTCCATTTTGATTAAAAAAAAGGGGTCTGGATGAAAAAAGTCCTGATGTGTTCAGAAAAAATGTACAGCATTTAGGAAACAAAAAAATGACATACCAGTAAACTGAATTATTCATAACATAATAATACTGTATGTACATTTAAGCAAATTCTCATTTAAGGAATATTAAAATCCAAATAAATTCTGGAATAGAGGACTAAATATTGCATTTGTCCTGAGAGCTTTCATTTATTTCTTAAGTCTTAAGCCGGAAGTACCAAGCCAGGCTAGACTAATGTGGAGACATACGCCACTGAGCCTGGCCCACTGACTTAAACTGGCGGCCATGTTTAGACCGTGGATCTATTAAAATAACTGGATAGGGTATTGCTAGCTTAGAGCTGTCTTGAGTTGGCTTAGCGGCCACCCTGGATCTACAATAAGAACTGGACTAAGACACTCCCCCTCTGTCCGTGAGCAAGATCGATTAGTCTTTATTTTTACAATATGAACTTTTTAGAGTTTTTAAATCGTCAAAGTGCCTAAATGTTAGCTTTGTAAGATTTAACCTTGCCTCGCTGTGAGCCCGCGCTAGCATCACTCTAGTAGCTAGCGCTCTGATTAGACTTAGACTTAGACAAACTTTATTGATCCACAAGGGAAATTATTTGGATACAGTCGCTCCAACATCACAATATAATGTAATAACATAGAGTAACAAAAATAGATGGTGTAGCAAAAAGAGCAAGAGACACGTGTCAAATGAGACATAATAATAAAAATTTATATGTACAAGTCAAAATAAAATAGAAATATAAGTAATAAAGTAATAAACTATATAGTCACAGCTATATACAAGAGACAAGAACGACAGTGCAAATACTATGCTGATTGACAGGGCATGAGGTTATCCGTTACTTGGGATTAACTTGTAGTACAGTTGTAGGGAGTATTATCTGTTACATAAGGGTGAGTTGTACAACTGTATGGCGTATGGTATGAATGTCGTCCTGAATCTCTCACTGTTTGAGCCGAGCTGAAGGAGCCTGTTGGAGAATGAGCTCCTCTGTCCCTCTATAGTCTGGTGCAGTGGGTGAGTTGTTGTACAGTTGTAGGGAGTATTATCTCCTCTGTCCCTCTATAGTCTGGTGCAGTGGGTGAGTTGTTGTACAGTTGTAGGGAGTATTATCTCCTCTGTCCCTCTATAGTCTGGTGCAGTGGGTGAGTTGTTGTACAGTTGTAGGGAGTATTATCTCCTCTGTCCCTCTATAGTCTGGTGCAGTGGGTGAGTTGTTGTACAGTTGTAGGGAGTATTATCTCCTCTGTCCCTCTATAGTCTGGTGCAGTGGGTGAGTTGTTGTACAGTTGTAGGGAGTATTATCTCCTCTGTCCCTCTATAGTCTGGTGCAGTGGGTGAGTTGTTGTACAGTTGTAGGGAGTATTATCTCCTCTGTCCCTCTATAGTCTGGTGCAGTGGGTGAGTTGTTGTACAGTTGTAGGGAGTATTATCTCCTCTGTCCCTCTATAGTCTGGTGCAGTGGGTGAGTTGTTGTACAGTTGTAGGGAGTATTATCTCCTCTGTCCCTCTATAGTCTGGTGCAGTGGGTGAGTTGTTGTACAGTTGTAGGGAGTATTATCTCCTCTGTCCCTCTATAGTCTGGTGCAGTGGGTGAATTGTTGTACAGTTGTAGGGAGTATTATCTCCTCTGTCCCTCTATAGTCTGGTGCAGTGGGTGAGCAGGAGTGTCCATGATGGAGAGCAGTTTGTCCAGTGTCCTCCTGTCCCTCACTGTGACAAATGTCTCCAGCTCACAGCCGATTACGTGACCAGCTTTACGGATCAGTTTGTCAATCCGCCCAATGTCCCTTTTACTGGTGCCGCTCCCCCAGCAGACCACCGCAAAGTACAGGGCGTTGGCCACCACAGACTGGTAGAAGAGCTTCAGTAACTTGCTGCACACATTGAAAGACCTGAGCTTTCTCAGGAAGTAGAGTCTGCTCATGCTCTTCTTGTAGACAGCATTACAGTTGTCCCTCCAGTCAAGTCTGTTATTCACCTGTACGCTAAGGTACTTGTAGCAGTCCACTAGTTCCACGTCAGACGATTGGTCAGAACTGCACGTTTCTGACGTTACACATTGGGCGGCGTAAGACCAGTATTCAGGAAGTAAAGCAGAAGTAAAGTAGTGAGCACATGTCATTGAAAACAATAAGGCGCCATCTTAGATTACGGTAATTTTCCAGATCTTGTTATACTTCAATGTGTCTCCAGATTAGCCTAGCCCGGATAGGCACTTCCGGTGTCTCTCCCGCACATCGACCATGTGCAGTAGTGCTCTTCTCTCACACGGGCACAAACACCTGACCAGCTGTGACCAATCAGAGTGAGAGTAGCTAGAGCGGCACTAGAATGAAGTGGAGCATAGCCGGAGCTATAAAAAGCTGTTTTTAAGACAATTGAAGGATTTTGAGCCGAGAAAAAGTTTATGATCTAAAAATAGGTAAAAATCGCCACAAAATCTGACCTTTTTTTCGCTCTATGGGAAAAATCCTTTTTGGGATGGAGGAATTTTGTTACTGAAGTACCAGTGAGCGGCCACTAAGCCAATTTGAGACAGCTCTAAGCTAGTAATAACCTAACCAGTTCTTATTGCCTTTTTCTTGTCAAGATAATTCGTGCTAGTGCTAAACAGGTAGGTTTACAAAATAAAAGTACACCATGTGAAAACCTAAACTTAATTGACCAAGTATCATATAAAATGACTACTGCAATGACTACTTTTAGTAAAGAAAAAATACGCAGGGTTATTTACAAGTAGAATTTTCTGTTGTATATTTTTATTTACTTACTGTCAGGTGGTAAAAATGGGAAACTATTTCTGCGCTTCAGTGGAGCATCTGCAAATGCAAAACAAAACTGTCAGGACATAAACATTTTTACTAATGATGTTGCACCTTTTAAAGTTCTTTCTGTATGTTATTTATTTCCTTTTCTGCATAGGTGTGATGAGCTTCTAACTGTAGGCAGACTAACTGTGATGTAATTGTGTAATATTGAAATTAAACTAACATCTAACAGCGAACAAGTGTTTGTGTAATAACATCTCCTCTGTATGGTCTGCCATCGGGTCTATGCATTTGTAGGCATATCGCTTCAATAATGCTCATGACCTGCAGCAGTGTAAATGAGTCCAGAGGAAACGAGTCTTGGTATAATCTTAACTGAAGATGGTTTGATAACCATGAAGAATGAACAGCTCATTATCAAACGTGTGTCTGTCTCAGAGGTTTAGATGGAAATGTACTTGCCAGATCCAGCTGCCATGATGTCAGAGGAAAATCACATCTGGAGGAAAAAAGCATAATGAGCATAACTTCTACCAAAGGACTTTTATCGCCACTTTTCTTCAAGTCCTGTATAATAATCTTAGCTATGATACACACGAAGAGGCTTATTGTAGTATTTTAATCTTATCCAGTCGAGGAGTAGGCCTCTCTGATTTTTTTACTAGAAGGAAACACAGAGGCATTCCCATTTCTTGACTTTTTTTAAACGACCTCAGTTGTCATCAGTTGTAAGTGGTAATTAGCCTAACAACACTATCTGTGTTTGCCTAAACCAGGGGTGCCCAATACTATCTAATCTACCAGTCGATCGACGTATTGACGATAGTGTCGTAGTACTCGAGACCGGTCTTGGTCTCGAGACGAGTGCGATCATATTTTTAAATAAACCTGTACCGGTGTGCGGGACCGCGCGGGGCTTGTCACTGCAGCCCGTGCGCTCGTCTGGAACCCGCGGACACTGCGCGGCACGTCACCACACGCGCCCCTAGCGCGCGCAGCTTGTCCGCAACAGCGTGTACCCTTTCTACCCAGCGTGTACCCTTTCTACCCAGCGTGTACCCTTTCTACCCAGCGTGTATCACAGGGCAGGTTAAACTTCCTTTAAAACATCCAACTTGTCCGTCCGCCTCACGTCAGCGCACCGCTCCTCCCCGCGTATAGAACAAAGAGACTCCTTCCTTAATGCGCGCTGATTAGAAGAGCAGGACGAAATGCGAAGTAAAAACTCATCTATATTTATGTTACAGTGTTGGCACAGAGCAGGTCTACAGCACAGAGCAGGTCTACAGCACAGAGCAGGTCTACAGCGACATGTGGTTGAGGTTTGCCTAATAAAAGTGCACAAACGCATCTGTATTTGTCACGACGTGCGTTTGGTAAATGTGCAGAGGCTGGAAAATACCACTGTAAAACCAGTAAGAGAATGTAACTCCAGTTAGGGACTTGAAAAACAGGTTTAAAAAAAAAAAAATCAAAGAAGGGGTTCTCAAACTATGGGTGAGGGTCCAAAAAAGGGGGTGCAGTGTTTAAGTGCAGTGCAGTTTGCTTGGCTTAAGCTTAAATTAACATTTATCAGATAAAATGGATTCCATCCAGTGCAAGTCAACAGACTAAGGTAATGACAAAAAATGAGTTAAATTGCACAATATGGGTTCATGCAGTTATGCAAGGTACATCAACATACATTGTACAAGTAAAGAATTCTCTATATATTTAAAAAAATAAATAAATGATTTGCATTGTTGTAGTAGGTAAATCATTTTGACATTTTATAAGTAGCTCCCATGCTGAAAAAGTGTGGGCACCCCTGGTCTAAACTTTAGGTCTACGACTTCAGTCCAGCTACTGCATGTAGAAAGGTTATTATAGATTTTTAGTTAATGGAAAGAATACTCACCGTCCGAATATCTTAGTGCGCCAAAATCTCAAAGCGAAAGTAAAAATGTTTTACCACAACCTGCGCATGAGCAGTAGACGAGAACACGTTAACAACAGCAGACACTATTTCCCTTCTTGAAATATCAACCATGGGCCTCATTCATGAGTGTTTTCTTCAAAAAAAAAAAAAATTAAATAAAAAATGTCATAACTTCCACTTTAAAAAGATGCTGAGAGAACTCTGCCCCAGACTCACAAAGTGTTCTTAAGCAGATAAATTCTTTAAGTGACAGTTGCGCCAAAAGAATGGGGTACTGTCGGCAAAACCCCCGCTAGGGGCGCTGCGAGCATAGCGACTGGAAGTGAGCTTCGTGTCCCTCCATTGCCATTTACTTCAATGACAAATACTTCATGGGAAAATGGCTTCAAAATATGGGTCGTGGACGTTAGTTTTATTAAAGGAGGAGTTGAAGAGAAGGGGAAAGTTGGTGTCCGGCCGAAAATGCCAACTTATTGAAAGGCAGGCTTATCTTTGTGTATATTTAATACTGTATATTTGTTTACTTCTAGTACACGGGTACACACTTTGCAGACTCGAAGCACTGGACCAAATGGGTATTACAGAGGCCGATGATGAAACTGCAAGAGAATATTGGATGACATTACCAGATTTTACGACTTCCAAGATCCCGAAAATGCCAATGAGCCATATTACATCATACCTTGAAAGAATTATTATTAGACATATTATTAGAAATTATTAGTATATGTTGAATTTAATGAAGCGTGACTAAAATTGTCTGTACAAAATCAATGGCGCATCTGTACACTTCCGGTCTCTACGCTCGCAGCGCCTCTAGCTACCAGATCCAGCTACAAACACCTTCACGCTCTTTTACATAAACATTCATATGTATTTGGTTAGAAAACAAACTATGTATTTGGTTAGAAAACAAACTTCCAAATATCACTGCAGCCTGTATAAAGTCTGAGTGTTTTGCACAATTTTTCACAACTTTTTGCACTATACTGTCCCCTGACTGTGAGCTTCTGTCACGAGTGAATTTCTCCTCTGTGAGATCAATAAAGTCTTATCTTATCTTATCTTATCTTATAAAGTCTGCTAGACCCAACAGACCACATCCGCTCTATAAAACCCCTCATAAATGTTACTGGATCACATAGTAACATGTTTTTAGGAAATAATTTAAGAAAATATATAACTTACAACCATGGAGGAATTAGAATTTTCTGTTGCATTATCAGTAATACAGTAGAATTTTTTGTTCTTACGAGCGCTCCTGAATGTTCGTAGGATTTGTTCTTACAGAAGAACATTTTCGGTTAATAAAAACTTTTGTGAATGCCAAAAATGTTCGTAAGAAGGCCTTAAGTACAAAATTGTTTGTAAGAACGCTTCATGAATGTGGCCCAGTGATATCAACGAACTACTGAGCCCTTAAAGGGACGTTTGTAAAATATAATAAAGAGTGTTTCTTGTGCTCACAAATTAGTGTACAGCAGGTAGAACATCCGGAGCATCACATTTGTGGCGTCAGAGTTGTTAACATTGATTTCATCTCAATAAGTAGGTCCACTGGGTATACAGTCTATAGCACCTACTTGACTTGACTATGCGTAATTGTGCGTAGTTGTGCGTGCCCACAAACACCACAGTGGCGTGCAGGAACTGTGCTGATCAACTGTATTCCTTTTTTTTTTTTTTTTTTTGTGAGACAGGGGAAGTTTTGACTTTCATTTTATTGAATATTCTCAGCGCCACAAGGGGGCAGTACAGTATTTAGACATTCAGTGTAAAAACACACGGGGGAAACACGCAAACTTCAGTATGATTCGATCACGTGTTTAATGCAGCGCAAATCACTCACCCCCAGGGCTGGACTGGGACAAAAAAACGGCCCTGGCATTTTTGTCTTAGACCGGCCCCTCATAATCAGCGGAGCTCTCTCTTCTCTCCTCAACAGCCCGGCTTGACTAAACAAGAAGAGAGGGACAGATTATTACAGTTTATTACGTGATAAATAGAAAACCTAAAAAACTAAATTAAAAATAAAAATATTTGGAACTACCTGGAAAAACTGTGCAACTATCTAAACCATCAAAACATTTAGTATCTTTAGGTTACATTTTTATTTTTTGATAATAATCAGAAAAATCTCATACTAACTGCAGTGTTACTGTAGAAAAAAACTCACACGGAACGAAAACAAAACACAATTTAAGGCAAGTGCTGCGACAGGAAATAAAAATAATATAATTGGTGTCGCATCCAGTCGAATTGAGAAGGCCAGAACTGATGGTTAAATGACCTTTAATTTTTCCATGCCTTGTCATAAAACTAATGTAAGAGCAAGACAAGAACAAAATAACAGAAATTACCATATGATCACCGTATTACTCGCTCATTACATTGTTTAACTGTTATCCATATTTTAGCATTAATTTAGTACAAATTACAAGTTGCTCAAATATACATTTACAAATAAAACAAACCTTGTTCCCCTGTCGACTGTTGGTATCTTTGGGTTTTTGTATAAATTTTCGCCGTGGGTTTTTTATTTTTCGCCGTTAACTGTCGCGGTCTTTACTTTGCCTTTTTTGTATATCAAGATAACGTTTTTCCGTCACTTCCGCTCACACAGGAAGTCACCAAAATAAAAGCATAACCTTACTATTAAATGCCATGGACTGTATGTTAATGCATATAAGAGCTAACTTGACCTTTACAATTGGTGTTAATATTAAGTGGGCTAATATCAGGGAAACACTAAATGATTAAATGATTTAGGGTGACCTTGTTGTAACCATGAACACGGATTCTTGTTAATATGAATTATGTTCTTCGTAGAGGCAAATAATCACTGTAGAGCTCATACAACATAGTCCGGGAAAGTACACCACTGCAGATATTTTGAGCACTTAAACTTTAGAGCTAACAGGCTACCCCCCATCTACACGATTCACGTAGGTCACCTGTTTTGGCTTCAAAACGCCGATGGTGAGAGATTTTCATGCCTGTCCATCACCTAAAAGTCCCGGTATTATCCAAACATTCCTACCTGCTCACCTGCTGTGCCTGTGCTACACTTCCCTGGTCCCTCTGTCCCTCGGGTTCCCTGTTCCCTGGTCACTCTGTCCCTCGGGTTCCCTGGTCACTCTGTCCCTCGGGTTCCCTGGTCCCTGGTCACTCTGTCCCTCGGGTTCCCTGTTCCCTGGTCACTCTGTCCCTCGGGTTCCCTGGTCCCTGGTCCCTCTGTCCCTCGGGTTCCCTGGTCCCTCTGTCCCTCTGTCCCTCGGGTTCCCTGTCCACAGTCTCTGGCTGCTCCTGTCTCTGTCCACCTTCACCCTGGGCTACAGCCCCTCCAGAGAATATGTCTGTTATTTTAGAACATTTTGCAGCGTCTGTAGCGACATTTTTTAATCTTTTAGCCCGCAACTTCTCCCCCTTTCTTCCTCCATGTTTCCAGCTCAACACTACAAAACTGGCGGGGATCAACGTTCAACTAAACCAATCAGGATACAGTATTTTACGAGGCTCGTAAGATACTGTATCCTGATTGGTTTAGTCCACTGTCTATATTGAAGATGGACCAATGGGCCGCCCCCTCTAAATTGTGGGCCGGTCTCTAAGTAAATACTGTCGGCCCACCGGGAAAATGCCCGGTATGCCCCATTACCAGTCCAGGCCTGATGAAATATTAAAGGTAAATTCACAAATGTTAAACCTGATCATTTCTATTACTGACTAGACCGAAAAACTCTCTGTTGGCTATTACAACACGAACGTGCATTTTAACAGTGTAGCCTAATAAATACTGTTAATATTCCTTCTGTATTAAATGTGATTGATATAATGTTGTGACGTCACCTGTTTGAGTTTCATTTTGTGAAGATGAAGCTGGACGTGAAGCGCACTCCAGATGTGACGCTCCAGACTGACGCTCCACGTGCGGCAGAGATGCGGCACGCGCGCAGGTTCACGCTCTCCGCGCGCTTCCTCTGATGTGTGCGCGTGCCCCGTGTCCGCCTACTCCCCACGCCCTCACGTCACGAGCCCCGCTAAAAGTTGGACAGGTGCAGCCTCACCTTAGACTGACGGCAGGTGCAGACTCAGTGAGCTCTGTTTAAGCATTTTATTATTGTTTCTTTAGTTTCATTGACTTTTTCCTTTTTCATTCATCTGTGACTGTCTTAACTGAACGTGGACAGAGGACACAGCGGACACCAGGATGCCGGGCCCTTGTCTCTGAACAGGACCGGGGGTTTCGAGCTTTAGTGTCGCGGGGCTGAGTCTTTTCTTTGCAGAGGACAGGCGGGCGGAGGAGAGGACACACGGGCCTTGTACGATGATGGCGGGCTGCTGCATCTCTGCGGAGGAGCGGGAGAACCAGAGAATCAACGAGGAGATCGAGAGACAGCTGCGGAAAGACAAGAGGGACTCCCGGCGTGAGCTGAAGCTGCTGCTGCTGGGTGAGGACCGCGCACTCACATGTTAGAAGATTATACTGTGATTCTGCGAGTGCAACTTACTGCCTCTGTCAATATTAACCACTAAAAACGTTCAACATTTGCAATTAAAGCTGCAATATGTAACTTTTCTGCTGCGTGTGGGGGTCTGACACTTACTTTTCTCCATGGAGATGCCCTCGCCGTGCCTGGGATGTTCCGCAGTATGGCTTTAAACGTACCTGTCTTGCAGCAGTTCAATCACAGGTGTGTTTTGTAGCTCCCAAATACCTTGAAACACTTGTATTCTCACTGTGAGTGGGGTCGCCTCTCCACTGATCTGGCCCGTGACTCGGCCGCGTGGGGATGTGCGTAGATTTAAAGCCACGTTCCACCAGAAAAGTTACATACTGCGGCTTTACGTTCCAGCATGGATCCAAAGCCCAGGCTGCTCTTAAATGAAGGAGTTTTTTGCTGGGTTTCAGATGACATCACAACATTTTATAGACCAATAATATTTAATACAGATGCGGGAAACTAAATTTATTTCATTCAAATGCAGATTTTTGTGGAAATACAGTGAGTTCTTGGCTCTAGTCACTAATAGAAATGTTCAGGTTCAACATTTGTGCATTTGCCTTTTGGATATTTCATGTTAAAGTACAACGTAATCAATGGGAATTTGTATCTGTATCTGTATCTCGGAGTGGACTTATTTTTTTTGTAATTATTCTCAAAGCATAAACCACTTTTGGGCTAAAATACGTTCGCTATAAATTCAGTAATGCAACTTTTTCAGCTGAGTTTCAACCTTGATCCAAAGCAAAGGAGCGCTCGCAAATCAGCTGAGGCGTTATTAACTTTAACATCTCATTTATTAACAAATCATCGCATTATCAGAGTTTATTTATTGCACATCCGCAAATAATTCCACCTGAAATCACGTAAAACTGTTTCAAGGTGCATTGTGTAACTTTTCCGGTGCGGGGCTCCGTCACCTGGGATACTTGTTCCACAGTGTTGCATTTATTCTATCACAGGTGTGTTTTTGTCGCTCCCAAACACCTGGAAAAACTTGCATTCTCACTGTGACCGGGCTCGCCTCTCTTTAGATCTGACTTGGTTTGGTTGTGTCACCCGCTTGTCTCCACAGGGATAGGAGATCAGTTTAAAGCAGTACTGCGAAACCTTCCAGTCAAAAGCAAGAAAAGGCAACCAGAGAGCCGAGCTTCCACAAATAAAGTTACACACTGCGTCTTTAAATGTCCAATATTACGCAAAACGGATTCTTTTGAGTTTTAAGTCACGTTATAATGTTTTTACCTCCTAAAAAGATACAGATACAAACATAGGAGTTGTGTTTTGTTTTCATTCATTCTTTATTATTAGTCTGTCTACATCTCCAAAGCTCAAAATGCTCTGTTCCACTTTGTGATGTCATCAGTCAGTTTACCTTTTACCTTCAGTTCAGCAGAGATGGGCTGAAATGATCCAAATGATTCTAGTGAAGGTGTGTGGAGTTTAAAAACACAATGGAGCACTTCCTGTATTACATATCATACATGACATCACAAGGTGGAACAGGGTGTTTTCAGTTTGAGAGAAGAACTCAGCCTAAATTAAACGCGTGAGTGAAACAAAACACAACTCCAGGTCTGTTTGTGATGAGGAAACATTATAGCGCAATAAGGGCCTTTTGAATTGTATAAATACTAAAAAAAGAAGAGGATATAAGAGTTAGATAAATATAAATATATCGGTGTTTGAGATGCCGATGTCGCTCACAACAAGACAATAATAATCTTCATATCACATTTAAACGACCCATATTACGTTACGCCATGAAAAACAGACCTGGAGTTGTGTTTTGTTTCATTCACACGTTTAACACACAAACCTGCAGATTTAGGCAGAGTTCTTCATACAGGACGTGCTCCACTGTACTTTAAAATACACCTTCACTAGAATCTTTTGGATGAGTTCAGCCCTGGACTGGCCAATCTCCACTGAACTAAAGGTAAAAGGAGCTTAAAAACTACCGCTTCATGACATCACAAGGTGGAACAGAGCATTTTGAGCTTTGGAGATGTAAACAGACTAATAATAAAGGAAAACTCAAAGACTTACTGAAACAAAACACAACTCCAGGTGTGTTTTTGAGGAGGTAACAACATTATAACATGATTAAAACTCACTCAGGAGTCCATTTTGCGTAATAAAGGATCTGTAATGGAAAACTTTGTCTTATGTGGCAAAATTTACATAATAGCCTGTTTAAAAACACATTAAAACATAAAATAAACTTAAAATATTCGGGGACTAGCTCTGAGATATGTTAGTCGTGCTTTATCATAATGTTATTTCCTTGTTTGTCCCTTCATTACATTTCTGTGGTAAAACAATGTGGAGGATTTAAAACTGATCCGGTGTTTTTCTAACCAAACCAAACAGTCCTTCACTTCTCTGCGCTCGTCCACAGGTGTATTTCAGGAACTGGTGTCTTTAAAGCTGCGCCTCATGAAAATGACATGCAAATCAGCTGAGGGCGGAGGCAGGTCTGAGTGGCGCGGGTGAAAAAAAAAAAACAATCGTGATCTCATACCTGTGACGACCTGCCATTTCTAATCAAATCGACCACTTATTTCACTGCTTCAGGCTTTAATTAAAGGCGCTGTACCTGTGCTTAAAGGGCCCATATTACACTATGTTCTGATGTATGTTATAATGTTGTTTCCTCATCGCAAACACACCTGGAGTTGTGTTTTGTTTTGTTTTTATTCAGATGTTTAACACACAAACCCTGCATATTTAGGCTGAGTTCTGCTCCTTACACCTTCACTAGAATCATTTGGATGATTTTAAAACTCTACTGAACGAAAGGTAAATGGTAAAACTTGAAAACTACCGCTTCCTGACATCACAAGGTGGAGCAGAGCATTTTCAGCTCTGGAGATGTAAACAGATTGTTAATAAAGGAAAACTCAAACACTTACGGAAACAAAACACAACTCCAGGTGTGTTTTTGAGGAGGTAACAGCATTTAAACATGACTTAAAGCTCACAAGAGTCCATTTTGTGTGATTTAGGACATTTAAAAAACATGTAAAACAAAACTAGTTCTTTTTAAACAGTTTGCAGTGGTCCAAAGTTATTCCTCACTTACCTTATGCATTCAGAGCGTCCTAATTATAGTTTATAAGCAATTTCCACAACTTTCAGAGGCCGGAGCAGAGAACAGCGATCATGCTAACACGCACTTCCTGATTCTCGGACAATAAAAGGCTTTATAATTAGATGCAGGCAGTACACACATGGGAAAATTGTGAAAAACTACAAATTCTGATCTGGTGTATAAAATAATGTGTGTAATATCATATCGCCCGTCCCTAACCGTCAAGACCCTGATGACACTTTTACACTGATCATTGTGACTGCTGCAGGAAGGGCATCTGGAGTAGTGGAATCTCAGTCTGACCTGGCCCCCGGCCCCAGAGAAAAGCGCGCACTAGGGATGGTCTGACATGGATTTTTTTGAGCCGATACCGCTGTTTATTTTTGCATGATTGTATACATATCTTTTTAGCCTAATTGCTCTTTTATTTTCATTTTTATTCAGTTTAAAACAAAAATCGGGTGGACTGAGAACAAACTGGGACTGACACGTGGACACAGAGAGCGGAGCAGCTTAGAAACAAACCTCTGCTGCTTTGACTGAAGCTCTGTCACTAAAATTAGACTTTAATCTGAGTTTTGTTGTAACACAATCTGACCATAAAGAAGTGACTTAGCAGAACTACAACAGGAGAGCTGATTTGTGCTGTTAAACACATAAAATTACAAGCTAACCTAGAATTAGCCAACAGTTTTTCAGCCGCTCTCACCTTTTGGTTGAAAATCAAACTCTTAAACAGGACCATGAACGCTCGTATTGACCACGGGCTGGTGAAATCCATTTGTATTTTTTGTTTTTTTTAAAGCTTTTATGACAGTGTTTTCTAATGTGTGCATTGTGCCACCATAGTGACTGCTGAACATTCCACCATAGACGTACATGTAGAACACCCCCAATGTGATGTCACTGCAAAGTATCATTGAAAAAACATATTTTTTTTCACTGGATGGGGCACCAACATGCACATGGCCTCCCCTTTAAATTACACTAATAATACTTTGCACACTCTTATTATTATTTCTGCGTAATAGTTTAAAGTTTTTTGTGCTTTATTAAAAGAGGATAGAGTGTTATTTTCTCTCTGTTCTATTGTGGAGTGTGCAGGTGAAAGCTCGTGTGTGATTAGTCCGATCAAACCCACTCACTGTGTTTCTCAGAGGAGATTATTATCCTGCTCCCAGAGGACTCAGGGGCCGGACTGAACAGGACACGTACAGAGGCCTGTTTACGGAGCTGCAGCAGACGGCACCGAAAACACATCAGATTTACAGCAGGAACCCCCATCGGCCTGGAGACTTTCACACAAACTAAACCAATGTAACGGCAAACCTTCATAAAGCACTCTGAGCAGCTCCTGTCTGACTGACATCTGTGTATTTTAAACAGAGGAATATCAGTCTGATCACCACTCCCTCCGTCGAGCCTCGAGCCAGACCCAAACCCAAATCCTGTTATTTCAGACAAACTTTATTGATCCACAAGGGAAATTATTTGGACACAGCAGCTCAAACATCACAATATAATATAATAACAGAGAGTAAAAAATAAATGGTAATCATAAATTGTAAATAAGTATCAAAAGATAGCAAGAGACATCATTAAATAAATAAATGTATATGTACAAGTCAAAATAAAATAGAAAAATAAGTCAGACTCGTGTGAAACAAAGGAGCTCATTGGTCACTCGTCATTTAGAATAAAATCATATTTCTCTCACCTCAGAGTTTAGTGCTTCGCTCATTGACTCTACAGAAACCCGTGATGTGATGACCAGACGCACATGTTTGTAAACCATAGGAGAAGTGTGTATTCTGGTGTGTATCCAGGCAGCTGTTTATGAGTGAATGCTGAAGAGCGACTGCACTTTATAGAGAAGAAACATCTTATTTAACATTGTCCTTAAATACTTTATGCAAGCAGTTTTCTTATGACTGATGTCTAATTCTGACCATAGACTTTATATAAATGGACACAGCTAACCCGCTAGCTACCGCGTTCCAAGTGGGAAGTGACTATGGGGGCACTTCCAGCTCCATCGATTCTGGCTCTAATTTACTTTGTATTGAAAAAACGTCGCCCCTCTCTCTGTAACCGCTGTTGTCAGGCTCTGCATTTTGGTCTTGTCCATATTAACCCGCTCTACATGATCCTGGGGTTTTTATGTCACAATTTTGTCCATAAATGAATTCCCATTCCTAATATGGAACTCTGCTCCAACTCTGCTCCTATAACTGCAGCCTCGATGAGCTTCATTTGACTGGAGCTGAACACTGGGTGACGTCACACTCCCTTAGTCCACTTCTTTATACTTTATGGTTCTGACCTCCCTTTTTGAAACCCCAGGGCGCTTTGGGGACCAACGCCCTAAACTAAAGCTAAAGCTAAAGCTAAGCTAAGCGGCCATTCAAATTTGAACTTCATTATCGTCAGTGTCACAGCCCCAGAAAAGCAGAAGACACAATAATACACGTGGAGATTTCGTTTGTTTGAGGATATAATGTTACATAAAGAACAGCATCATTAGCCCTTTGCCTGGAGCCTCCATTCAAACCTGGTCTGCCCTCTTCCCGCTCGAGGTCCCTAAAATGGCCGTCCTGAGCCTGATTTGCGTGAGATGACATGAGCCTTGGCGTGTTTTCGTGAGAGCCGCTCGTCTCCTTGTCTCAGAAACTTGACTTGGAAACAAGGTGCATTCAAATGGGCTCATTTGTCTGAGTTTGTTTGTTCAGTCCAAGGACTGAGTTTATGAAGTAAGTTTATGCAAAAGGGAGAAAGAGCCAGGGTCACTGCTGTCACTTATATAACTCATATAAACTATCCTCTCTGTATTCACGTTTACAAGCAGAAGACAGAATCCCAGTGCAGACTGTCATTGTGTCTTTGGGCATGACACCTCACCCACCTTGCCCGTGTGTGAGCGTTTGGAGGAGTTCAGAGTGAGTGAATAGTGACGTCCTGAGAGGCTTTAAACCCAACACATGGAAGGGTCTTTTCTCAGTCCAGAGTTTGGCCTCACAGTGAGTGTGCGGCTGACAGGAGATTTGAAACGTTTTTTAAGAAATGTACTAATAAAAATGAACCAAGAGTGAGACAGTCTGCAGGAGTCTCTTTAAAAACGTTTTCAGCTTAAGTTCCTCTGCAGGAGCCTTTACCCTTCATCTCCTCACACACATGTACTTCTGTATTTACAGTAACTCTACTGTGGACGCCTCATGGATCTGAAGAATCGTGACCAGTCGAGTGTTAAAATAATCACAGCCAAACTCATAAACTGTTCCTCTGCTGTGGTGACAGGCTCAGCCTCTCCACAGCAGACACATGCAGCCCAATATTTGTTAAACAAAACAAACACACACACACACGCACGCGCACACACACACACACACGCACACACACGCACACACACGCACACGCACACACACACACACACAGCTGTACTGTACTGTGGCCTGTGGTCACACCCACAAACTCATTCACCTGAACTACCTGAAAGACTTTATTCATGATCAAGTTTCAGTTTGACACATTTGAACTTATGAATCATTTTGTCCTCTACAAAAACAAAATATCTATACATATCTATATCTATATATTAGTCTACTTCATATTCACTTCAGATTTCCTATAAATCCTATAATCCCACAGCCCTGTTCAGTCAGAGGAACCAGCCGCTCCCTCTCCACAGATCAGACATGGCAGGTGCTCATGAGCAGGAGTGGTGGTTCACATGGGGCTTTGCGTGTCCAAATACACAAAGACAGTCAGATCCAGGAGTCTGCAGAAGGCGATTGTTCCTGTACCTCAGGACCTCCTGTACCTCAGGACCTCCTGTACCTCAGGACTTCCTGTAGGCTCTGGACTCTCTGGTGTCTGTATGAATGCAGTACTGCGTTTTCTGGAGTATTCTGCAAACAAAGTGAAAGTAACGCCTCCTGCTGGTGTGACCGGTGTGTGCAGGCACTGGAGAGAGCGGGAAGAGCACCTTCATCAAACAGATGCGCATCATCCACGGAGGAGGCTACACGGACGAGGACAAACGCAGCTACGCTAAACTGGTGTTCCAGAACATCTACACATCTATGCAGGCCATGATCCGGGCCATGGAGGCGCTCGACATCGCCTTTGCCGACCCACAGAACAAGGTACTGTAAGAACCAGACCACAGAACCAGGTCCTGACCCGACTGTAACAACCAGACCACAGAACCAGGTACTGACCCGACTGTAAGAACCAGACCACAGGACCAGGTAATAACCCGACTGTAAGAACTAGACCCACAGAACCAGGTACTGACCCGACTGTAAGAACCAGACCACAGGACCAGGTACTAACCCGACTGTAAGAACTAGACCCACAGAACCAGGTACTGACCCGACTGTAAGAACCAGACCCACAGAACCAGGTCCTGACCCGACTGTAAGAACCAGACCCACAGAACCAGGTCCTGACACGACTGTAAGAACCAGACCACAGGACCAGGTACTGACCCGACTTTAAAGGGCCCATATTACGCTATGTTCTGATTTATGTTATAAAGTTGTTTAATCATCAAAACAGACCTGCAGTTGTGTTTTGTTTCATTCACATGTTTAACACACAAACCCTGCAAATTTAGACTGAGTTCTTCTCACACTCTGTTCCACCTTGTGATGTCATGTGGTAATACAGGAAGTGCTCCACTGTGTTTTTAAACTCCACACACCTTCACTAGGATCATTTGGATCATTTCAGCCCTGGAATAGCCAAGAACTAAAAGTAAAAGTAGCTGTTCACTTGAAAACTACCGCTTCATGACATCACAAGGTGGAACTGAGCCTTACTCATACTTGTGTAAATGAATCAAAACACATCTCCAGGTATGTTTGAGAGGAGGAGACATCGTTCTAACATGACTTAAAACTCACAAGAGTCCATTTTGTGTAATGTAGGACCTTTAAGAACCAGAACTACTCAAACCTTAAAGAGGAGGTGTTACACTTCCACGGCGTGTTCATCGTTTACACGTTTACATCACCATGAGGCCTGTTATTGCTTTGAAAATGCTAGATTTGGAAAAAAAACAAAACAAAACACAAAGTCGTATCAACATATTTAACTAGTTTCAGTTTTGTTTTTGATGGTCTCCCTTCCCTTTGCTCTCCGCGCTCCCCCTTCAGAGCACTATCACAACACAGTCAGTGTGCATCCCACTAAAGCCGGGTGTACACTGCGATTATTGGCCCTTTTTGAGCCGATTTTTCACTCATGCAACTGTTTTTTGGGATCGGACCGACTTTTGGCTTAATCATATGTCGTGCTTCGTGCCGTATACATGGGGTAACGAGAACCGATTAATACCTCACGACCAGCTCCTGAATAGGTCGCAAGAATATCAAACCTGTTTGAAATCCAGTCGCCTCTCGTGAGGGTTTCACATTGTTGAAGTAGTTCCATGAGCCGATTTGCCAGAATCTGCCAGTCCGTGCATACGTGGACACAGAAGCAGAATATGAAGTTGGTGAGGGACCATGGCGGGCCAGTGAGTGATTTTGACACAAGCAATGGAGGCTTCGGTAACTGAGCTTTGGCAGGGTCACCCGAGCCTTTTCGATGTGGCCTCACAGGGCTACCATGACCTCAACAAAAGAGAAGCAGTGCGTCTGTCTTTTGCCAACATTGTGTCTCCGCACTTCCGTGGTTTTCTCTCACATTTACTCCACATGTCGCACAGTATACGCCCGGCTGAACCGTCCTCAGCCACAACCTGCCCTAGTCATCTTAGGTGGTTTATTTTTGCTTTTCCCCAAAGTCCTTAAAATAGACTTGCTATGGGGCTAATGCTGTGTTCAACCTGAGACAAGGTGAAGGTGGACAGCGGATTATTGACCTGAATTTAAATGTCCTCTGTGTCTCTCTCCCTCATTCTTCTGACACTTTTCTGACACCTTCTCTCTTCTCCCTCCCTCTGTCCCCCAGGATAAGGCGGGCTCTGTGCTGGAGGTGGAGGTGGACAAAGTGGAGGAGTTGGACCCGACTCATGCAGTGTCCATAAAGGGCCTGTGGGAGGACGCAGGGATCCAGGAGTGTTACGAGCGCCGCCGAGAGTACCAGCTCTCAGACTCCACTAAATAGTGAGGACCACCCCATACATGACGAGACAGGGCCCCCAATAATTACACAAAGAGACAGGGCCCCCCAATACTTACACAAACAGACAGGGCCCCCCAATACTTACACGAACAGACAGGGCCCCCCAATACTTATATGAAGAGACAGGGCCCCCAATACTTACACGAACAGACAGGGCCCCCCAATACTTACACAAAGAGACAGGGCCCCCCAATACTTACACAAAGAGACAGGGCCCCCCAATACTTATATGAACAGAACAGGGCTAAAAGAGCCGAAATATGTTTATTTGGTTGGGTCCCGTTAGCTGACAGTTTCTCTTCCTGGGGTCCTATACAAAATTATTAATTATTGAAGCAATTTCTCTACATTTGAAATACCACGCCACACACATGTGAGTCAGGGCTTCAAGTTTTCTGTCACTATGATGATTTCTGTCAACTGGAGAAATTAGGGAAACATTTCTGTCAATGCATAATGTTAAAAATAATATATAATTTCTGCCCCAGGCCGACAGGTCGTCTGTCACTGAAGTCTACATTAGAGTTTTGATGCCAGATACGCTTTTCTGTTCTGTCTGAAGCTCTCAAGTTACAGAGCTTCAGACAGAACAGTGCCTCTAGTTAGTTAACTTGACGTCCTTCAGGGAAAGTTGATGACATCGGCTGGAAAGTATCAGTTGTATTGCTAAACTGTCACTTCTTTTAGCGTTTGCGAGAATAATAAAAATGGGAGATGATTTATTTTATTTTTTTAACATTTGATTACAAACCGCCTGTGCAGTTACCTGAGCGAGCTGGACCGGATCTCACAGCCGTCGTATCTGCCCGATCTCCAGGACATCCTCAGGGTCCGAGTGCCCACCACCGGAATCATCGAGTACCCCTTCGACATGGAGAACGTCATCTTCAGGTGAGGGCGGGGCTAGCACGGCTCCTCTACAGGCTCGTGTGTGTGTTTGTGTGTGTTAACATGTGTGTGTGTTTACATGTGTGTATGATGTAATGCTGACAGGATGGTGGATGTGGGAGGTCAAAGGTCAGAGAGGAGGAAGTGGATCCACTGCTTTGAGAATGTGACCTCCATCATCTTCCTGGTGGCTCTGAGCGAGTACGATCAGGTGTTGGCCGAGTGCGATAATGAGGTGAGCTCCTGAAGTCCGGTGTGAAGTGTAACGCTAAACCAGAGTGAGACGCTCACAGAGCTGTCCCTGCAGAACCGTATGGAGGAGAGCAAAGCCCTGTTCAAAACCATCATAAACTACCCCTGGTTCCAGCGCTCGTCCGTGATCCTCTTCCTCAACAAGACGGACATCCTGCAGGAGAAGATCATGTACTCTCACATCGCCACGTACTTCCCCGAGTTCACAGGTGAGACACGAGACACAGCTCTGAGGTGACTACACAACACGCTACACACTACACACTACACACAACACACAACACACATGTACTCTCACATCGCCACGTACTTCCCCGAGTTCACAGGTGAGACACGAGACACGGCTCTGAGATGACAACACAACACCCTACACACTACACACAAAACGCTACACACTACACACAACACACAACACACAACACACTACAGTCTACACACTGCACGCTACACATGCAGACTACACACTACAGTCTACACACAACACACATGTGCTCTCACATCGCTACGTACTTCCCCGAGTTCACAGGTGAGACATGAGACACAGCTCTGAGGTGACTATACAACACACTACACACTACACAGAACACTCTACACACTACACGCTACACATAACACACAACACGCTACAGACAACAGTCTACACACTACAGTCTATATACAACACATTACAGTCTACACACTACACAACACGCTACACACTACAGTCTACACACTACACATACACACTACACACTACAGTCTACAGTCACGGACATGTATAAGGAAATGCTAATCGAGGCTAGCAGTTACGGCGGTTAATTTGGAGCCAGTTTCATATTTGTAAATCTGAGCGTGTTTATTACAGCAGTGAGGGTGTGGAAGGAAACGCCCCTTCCCTTTGGCAGGGGGCAGGAGCTGTACTGCTGTCAATCAAAACTTTTGCCAACGCTAGCGGGAGCGACCTCGGGGAAAGAAGGCACCTGGTTGGTCTGTTATTAATGTTCATATTTTGATTTAGGGACAAAATACCAAAATAAACCCGTCAGGATCACGTAGAGCGGGTTAATATGAACGTTTTAAAGTCAGATTGTTGGGGCTCACAGCAGCAGTTACAGAGAGAGGATCCACGGTTTTTCAATAGAAAGTGAATTGGAGTCGATGGAGTCGAATTGATGCCACGCTCACTTCCTATTTGGACCACAGTGTATATAAAGTATGTGGTCACAGTACAGCTGCGTAAACTAACTACTGCTGAGGGACTGATGGAGTTATTCCACTGTGTGAACTTAGCAACCGTTTTGATTGACAGCGTTGCTAAGAGGAAAGGGGTGTGTCCTGCAACAGCCTCGCTCCGGATTGGCTCTTTAGTTGTTTTATGACTGCTAGCCTCAAAGAGCTTCATTTGACTGGAGCCGAACGCACTTAGTCCATTTCTTTATACAGTCTGTGGTCTGCCCCTGGTTAAAAACTGTGTTCATCTCCTGTCGTGTTCAGGTCCACAGCAGGACCCCAAAGCCGCCCAAGAGTTCATCCTGAAAATGTACCAAGAACAAAACCCAGACAAAGAGAAGACGCTGTACCACCACTTCACCTGCGCCACCGACACAGAGAACATCCGCTTTGTGTTTGTGGCCGTCAAAGACACCATCCTGCGCCACAACCTCAAGGAGTTCAACCTGGTCTGAGGGTCAGGGGTCAGACCTGGTTCAACCCGGTCTAAACCCAACAGAACAGAATAACCACTAATAGCAATATTTCTATTTAAGGCGAGACACTACAGGCAAAACCTTTACAATTTTAACTTTTATTTTTGGTTGGTTTTCTCTTTGAACATGTACGAAATAAGAAATCCAAAATCTTCTCTGTTAATGTTTTTGTGTCTAAAATGCCAAACAAAATGAACGAAGAAATTGAAACCTGGCTCTATCCATTTTTCAGATTTATATGTCCAAATATTTGCAGTTTTTACTCCATAAAATGCCGTATATTTAGATATCACATGATCTTGTAATACATTTTTGTCTCTAATTTTAAGAAGTCCCTTTTGACCTGCAGTGTCTCATCTGTAGAGTCTGATTTTACTTTCAAACATCTGTAGAGCAGTGAATCAGGACTCTTATTGTGAAAATCTGCACTTAGACCTCAGACCTCAGAGAAGCCTGGACCTCATCAGTCTGCTGCCAGAGGGAAGTACAAGAACGGGGCCAAAGCTCGATTAAAGGCGCACCGTGGAACTTTTCTGATGAGGCTCTGACACCTGCTTGTCTCCACTGACTTCCAGCGCATGACATGAAAGGTGCACTATGAGACTTTTTTGTTGGGGGTCCGTCACCTGCTTGTTTCTATGGAGATGTCATTGCTCTGCTTCGAAGGTTCCACAGCGTGACATTAAACAGCTCTACTTTACGTTTATTCAATTGCAGGTAGTTTTAGAGCTCAAAAATACCTAGAGAAACAGGGATTCTAAATGTGAGCGGGGTCGCCTCTCCACAGATCTGACCTGTAACTTGGTCTGGTTTGGTCTCCATGAAGATAGAAAGTTTTAATGCCATACTGTGAAACATTCCAGACAAAGCAATAACATCTCCATGAAGAAAAGAGTTTGACGGACCCTCCGCCAGAAAAGTTGCACAATGCATCTTAGACTAATCGATATAAATACTGAAAAATATTGTTTGTGAGTTTAATGCCATATGATGGAACATACCAGGCAAAGGAACAGATGAGCAAGCAAACAGAAAAGTTCCATAATTCAGCTTTAAAATATTTCACAGTGCATTCACAGTTTTATGGTTTAATCCCAAGTTTGTACGTCTGTAGTGCAACTCAACATGACTTTAAAGGAGGGCCCCAAAAACTGAACACAGGACCTCAATTCGCCCCCAGGCCATAGTTTGGATCCTCTGTTAAAGGAGCTGTACCCCGATTTTGAACCAAGAGTGAAGAACATGTCACAGACGGCACTGTTTCCACATGGTCCTCACCCAACATTTCTGATTGGAGAACATACAGTAGTTCCCTGGTTATTACACCTTTATTACTATATTATTAGTGGATCTTATAGATTTCATACAACAAAATTACTTTTAAATATACTCACGGGTGTCAGCTTTATGCAACTTTTTGATAACGTTTTTTACATACGAAAGATATATTTAGTTTTAAATTGTTAATCACTACGGCAACAGTGCCAATTTCTCATGACCCATACATGTAATAACAGTGACTTAATGTTCACAAATTGCTGCTTTAACAATAGTTACAGGCTAAACGTAAACTCAGGTACAAGTACAAGTACAAGTGTGTGAATGTTTTATTTTTATGGTTAAGTTTGCGACGTTTGTAGGTTTGATTTGCGTTTCCTTTTGTACCGTTTTCAGGCTGTGTTCGCATCTTCTGTTTGTGTAGTTGTTGTAAATAATGCTTTTAAAAAAAACAAAAAACAAAAAGAAAACGAATTGTTTATACAGTTTCCAAAAACGTATAGAACTTTTGTCCGATTTTATGTGTGAGAAATAAACTACATGCCACAAAGTTTTATCGTTTTTATTTAAATGTTTATTTTTTTGTTGAAACTGGGAGAAAAACCCTTTGCAGTCGTGACCCGGCAGTGAGTGAAGGATGGCGGCGAAGAGGACGGCGATACAAATGTTGATTTGAACATGTGCAAACTCAAAATAATAACAAAGCTGCCCAAAATATAAGTTAAAGCCACAGTATGTCACTTTTTAATCATAAAATAGATCAAAAAAGGACGAGTTTTTTGTTTCTTTGTTTTTTTTTTTATTTTGGTTGTGTTAATTGCACTGAAAATTGTACAAAAGCGTACACCCGTACTGTGAGCGGGCTCGCATCTCCACAAACCTGACTCCTGCTTTTTGTTTCCATGGAAATGTTACTCCTTTGGCTATAATCTTCCAAAGTACGGCATAAAACGTATCTGTTTCCATGGAGAATGTTCCGTATGTAAGTATGTTTTCAACTTTCTGTTTCCATGGAAGCAAGCTGGTGTCACCTCCAGAAAGTTACGTACTGTAGCTTTAAAATGAAAAAGAAAAAAAAAAAAATTGAAATATTTAAACGAGGGTCAATATAAGGAGATGGCTCTGCATGTCTGCGGTTAAAGCTGCACTGGGTAACTTTCCTGAATAGAGCTCCAGTGCCTGCTTGTCTCCATGGAGATGTTACTGCTTTGACTGGAATATTCCACAGTGAGGCTTTGTATACCTTCAATTAACTCAACTTGATTTGTTGTTTTATGTGCATTTGCAGGCATTCCGTGGAACATTCCAGGCAAAGCAATAACATCTCCATGGAGACCCCCCCTCACACCAGAAAAGTTACACAGTGAACCTTTACCTCAACCGAGACATTTACAATCTTGTTTCTAATTCAAAAATATGATCCGATTATTGTTTTTGTAATAATGAAAACACAACGAGCTTTTACCAGTTTCCCCGTCCTCCTCGCCGAGTTATGAACCAAAAGAAACACGCGGACGATTATTCACAGCCATTTATCCATTTTTAAATACACATTTTCTGTTCTTTTTTTAAATACATTTTTGCATTGTGCAGGACTTGGCATTGCATAATTGTGGTATAAAAACATAAAAATCCTCCCTTTATACAGACTACTGCTCATAGATATATTTACAAACGGTAACTCATTTAAAGGGCCCATATTACGCCGTTTTCTGATCTATGTTCTAATGTTTCCTCTTCAAAAACATCCCTGGAGTTGTGTTTTGTTTCATTCACACACACAAACCCTCAAACTCAAACTCTACTGTGTTTTTAAAACTCCACGCACTTTCACTGGAATCATTTGGATCATTTCAGCACTCAACAGCTCCTTTTGTTCAGCTAGATTGAAAGTACCACTACATGACATCACAAGGTGGAACAGAGCATTTTGAGCTTTGGGAATGTAGACAGACTAATAACAAAGGGTTACTGATGTGTGAATGGAACAAAACACAACTCCAAGTGTGTTTTTGATGAGGAAACGGCGTTAGAACACGGCGAAATGTGCGTAATATCAAACACAGACAGACTGTATAAAAACATGCAGCTGAGCTCATTTGAAATCCAGGCAAATGTAAAACTATGTAATATGTCTTAGGTTGTAACTTTCTTTTAGTATTTTCTGTGTAAATGAATGAGACACGATGAAACACAGTAGTTATGGCAAGTTTGGTGGTTAAGCCGTTTCCCGCGGGTTAAAGGCCCTGTACCTGACTGTTTTTCTCGTGGATTTGAACAAAACGTGCAGATACTGGATCTCAAGAGCTGTTTATATCATCTAAGTCAGCTACACGTCTCCTAATTAGAAAGCATTTTATTCTCTGATAATCAGGAGGTGAGTATTAGCATGCTAGTTGTTGTTAGCATTACCGTGACAGCAAAACTCCACTCTGGTTTCTGAAAGTTGTGAAAAGCTCTTGTAAACTCATCGTGGTGAATAATAAAGTAACTGAGGAAGAACTTTGGACCACTGCAAATTGTTTTAAATGAACTAGTTCTGGTTTTCAGTAAAAATAAGGTACAGCGCCTTTAAACGTAATGGAGAGTAAATAAATTTTCTTTATAATTTCAAAAAATAGTGTTTGTAGCAGCATCAGCAGAGTGTAAACTAGGACATACCTAAAACATGGGGCGCACACACATAAATGGGTTTGTAATGTAAATATTCATGGTCGTAGAGCACTTAGTAATCGGGCATGCACACGTGTTTCCTCCACGGTCCTCCGGGTGGCGCTACAGGAGACAAAGGCACTGAGAAGTGGGAGTCGGCCACTACGGGTCAGTATTTAGGTAAACTTTCTCTGGCGTCCTCCAGTTTGGCAAGAACCCACTGAAAAACACAAATCATTTTGAAGAATAAGCAGGATTATACACCAAAAAACACATGTTACGAAACTACTGTAGCCACAGCTGCCCTGGGGCGGACCAACAAGTATGGCCGCTAAACTGCACCATCAGCCCCTCCCACCACCATCGACACTCACTCCCACATTCACACATAAAGGCCGCCACTTACTACAGGAGAATTTGCCAGATTTTGGCTCCGTTTTGCTTCTTCCCGAGGCGTGACCGAACTTTGTGTCTTTGTGTGCGATTTTGATGCTCCTGCGCTCCTCGTGTGTGTGTGTGTGTGTGTGTGTGTGTCTGTGTGTGTGTCGGTGTGACTCTGAGCTGCTCTGTTACATCGTAAACACCAAACATCAGCAACGCTACGATAACAGCCGATAAAACAGAGCGTCAGGGGCAGAGGACTGACGGACAACGGCAAAAATAATGAGGCGACTTTATTCCTCACCTCTCGTAAAGCGGTAAATTTAAACTGCAGCATCATTATCCACATTATCCATAGAAATTGTCCTCCGCACATAATGACGTTCATCCACAAAACCACGTCATTAATCCAGTTTGAGGTGTTCTTTAAAAGTAAAAAGTCCAGAGTAGATCCTCACGTGTGTCTGTTACATCCACAGCGACGGATCGAGGTGAAGCTGCAGATTAGCGACAGTGACTCTACTTCCTGTGGACTTTATCTCCAATGTTTTACGCTCTAAAACGCACGTATCTGAAGTTTTGCACCACATTTCACAAATAATAACACAGTTTTGACTTGTATCTAAACTAGAAGTGCAGAGCTCTGATCTTTTGGACACTTAAGAGTCTCAAAGTGAGTGGTTTTACTGTGTACAGGAAACAGCAGACGTGATCGCGCTCACAGTTTTATATCCTGTGGTCCGCAGCCATATCCGCCTGAAGTCTTTGCGATCGGAGATTTTAAATCTCTTAAGATTCTCCTCGTGTCTGTGGTGTGCACTTTTTGTCGCACGTTTAAAAATCGTTTAAGACCGAAAAGTCCTGTAGTGTGTGGCGGCCTTAAGTAAGGAAGGTGACATGCCCAAAGACACAACAGCAGTCGAACTTAATTTTTAGTAGTCGACTTACAATTATACACACTTATTTATTTACTGATATTCTGTCTTTGTTAAAAATGTATTCTGGGATACGGTGGTGCAGTGGTTAGAGATCTCTCCCCACAGTAAGAGAAGGTCCTGGGTTTGACTCCGGGGTGTTGCCTCTGTGTGGAGTTTGCATGTTCTCCCCGTGTCTGCGTAGGTTTCCTGTCATCGCTCTGGTTTCCCCTTCCAGGACTCTCCTCTAAATGAGACTCCGTTTCTCAGTGGGACTTTCCTGGTTAAATAAAGGCTGTAATATGAAAACTCCACGGGCCCCACACTGTGCGGGAACTGAACCTGGGACCTTCCTGTTGTGAGGCGAGTATACTGCACCACTTTTGAAGCGGACTGACCTTGGCGATCTCTGGAGTCTTGAAGTTGATGATCTTCCCAAACTCCTTGGCGTGAAACACAGACTTGACTCTCTCCTGAAGGAAACAAAAAAAAAAAAAGAGTGAGGACTTTGTACTGTCCTGGAGTTGTGTTTTGTTTCACCTCTGTTCCACCTTGTGATGTCATGTGGTGATACAGGAAGTGCTCCACTATGTTTTTAAACTCCACACACCTTCACTAGAATCACCTGGACAGTTTCAGCCCTGGAATTGTCAATCTCTAAACTAAAGGTAAAAAGGAGTTAAAAACTACCACTTCGTGACATCAGAAGGTGGAACAGAGCATTTTGAGCTTTGTAGATGTAGACAGACTAATAATAAAGTACAAAACACAACTCCATGGTCTGTTTTTGAGGAGGAAACCTTTCAATTACAAACAGGTAAATCACAAAACCTGTAGCTCTTTAGATGATCTGCTGCTGATAATAAAACTTTAGTCTCATACAGCGCGTGGTCTTGTCCACTTTGAGAACTATTTGTCCCTGTGTCTCCATGGGGTCTTATTCTGTCTCAACGCTACTAAACCTGTACTTTAAACCTACAAACATGCCCTGAAATGTCCCCGTGTGTCAGATGCCCTCCCTGTGTGTCAGATGCCCTCCCTGTGTCTCCATGGGGTCTTATTCTGTCTCAACGCTACTAACCATGTACTTTAAACCTACAAACATGCCCTGAAATGTCCCCGTGTGTCAGATGCCCTCCCCCGTGTGTCAGATGCCCTTCCTGTGTGTCAGACCCCTCCCTGTGTGTCAGATGCCCTCCCCCGTGTGCCAGATGCCCTCCCTGCGTCTCCTTAGGTTCTTATTCTGTGTAAAAGCTGCTGACCCTGTAGTTTAGACCTCTACAGACATGTTCTGAAATGCCTGGGGTTCTTGTGTTGCTTCATCAGTTCAGATTTCAGTCTGTCAGATGTTCGGTTTAAATGTTGGACCTTGGCTTCGATGCGCAGTCTGCGGTCCTCCACGATCATTGGCTCTTTGGTGAACTCCTCAAACAGATACTGCCACTCACAGGTCAGCTGTCCAAAGGTGCCCTTTGTCACGAAAAAGATACCCCTGAAGAGACAAAAACACAATATTTATTTATAAGTAGTGTTTAACATAAAGAATGAGCATTACTTTACATAGGCAGGGCTGGGTGGTACTGTGGAGTCAGAATAATAAAGTTAACAAACTACTTTGAATACAAGTAATCACAGCTACAAAAATACAGAACAGATATGGTTTTCAGATAAGTCAGTGCCGTTTACCACCAAAAACAGGCGATTCCACTTATAGACTTTATACTAGACTTTAGCCTTTTTCACAAACAATAAATAAGACTTAAAGCTCAGCCCAGACTGAACACAAAAGTTGGTATAATTAACTGTATTGTACTAAATATCTCTCTGTAAAAGCAGGACTCACCTCTTTGTGATCATGAGGAAGTCTGAGTCGTTGACCGTGGCGTGGGCGAAATACCTGTACTTAGCAAAGCGGCCATTCTCAATTTTCTGAAAGAGAATGTGAAGTAATGTTTATAATAGAGTTATTTTTTTAACAAAGCAGCTTTTCTCAGGTCTCATAGTGTCATTTGTTATTGTAAAATTGAGTGCATTATTCATTCACTCTGGAGTCACATGGAAGGAGCATTTTCCAGCCACAGTTCAGGCCGAGACTTTCACACAGACACAACACTACAGAAGTGTTTCATAAATCTTATAATGCATCTGATTTACACCACACTTTGGACACTTACAGCTGCACTACGTAACAGGTGGAACGTCAGTCACCTGCTTGTCTCCATGGAGATGTTATTGTTTTGCCTGGGGTTTTCTACAGTATGGCATTAAATGTATCTTCACTGAAACAAACTGGCCTTCACAGAGCAATAAAAATACCAACAAATGAACAAATAAAGATAAATAAAGATAAATAACTATAATGTCATACCACAAACATTCCAGGCAATGCAGTAACATCTGACCACCAGAAAAATGACATAGTGCTTCTTTAACACTGGACCCCTACTGCAAAATCATAATGACATCTGGACCGATTTAAATTCAAAACATTTAAATCAGGTTTAATTCTGTTTGTTGGAGGCGTTTATTGTGTTTTTGGCCTAAATTCTTTAAAATAATCAGTTTCAATACTTTAAAATGATATCTTCCAAGTCATCTCGCGAACCGCTGCACTAGACACTGGAGCAAACTGGGAGCCGGGATTGAACCACAAAACTCTTCGTTACATGGCAAGAGCTCTACCAACTGTGCCTCTGTTGACCTAAGACCACTTAGAGTCCACTACACTGCCCCTAATCCTACTAAAACTCAAACATGTGAATGATGTGGGATGAATATGAAACAGGGAGAAAGCTTCAGGAAAAGTGGCATTTATTTATGAAAACGGAGTGACAAAAGAATAAAACGAAAACACAAAATACAGAAAAGTGAAACTGAAAGTGAAAGTGAGTGGACGGTTGAACTAGCTGCTCTCCTCCTCTTCCTCTGCTTCACTACAGCGCCCCCTGTAGGCCAGCCTCCTCTGTGGACCCAAACACAAAGAGTCACCTCTCTCCTTCACAAACACAGATCAGAAAATCTGACTCTGGTGAGATTCTGCCTTTGTTATAACGCCGTTACCTCACCAAAAACATAAAACAAACCTGGTGTTACGTTTTGTTTCATTCACACGAGTAATATGTCTCTAAAGCTCAAAATGCTCTGTTCCACCTTGTGATGTCATGTAGTGGTAGTTTTCAAATTAACAGCGACCTTTTTTTTTTAGTAGAGATTTGCAATTCCAGGGTTGAAATCATCGAAATGATTCTAGTGAAGGTGTATGGAGTTTAAAAACACAGTGGAGCACTTACCACATGACATCACAAGGTGGAACAGAGTGTTTTCTGTTGACGGGAAGAACTCATAAGCCTAAATGTGCAGGATTTATGTGTTAAATGTGTGTGAATGAAACAAAACACAACTCCAGGTCTGTTTGTGACGAGGAAACAACATTAGAACATTTGAATCTACAAATCCATAAAGTACTACAAAGAACTACAACTAAACCTGTAACTGTAACACAAAACTCCAAAACATCACGACAGCCAGAACAGATGTGGTCCCACCTGGATCTCAAACGCACAAAACTGCAGCCGCTCGCTCCAGACAAACTGCTCCAGAGGCCGGGGATAAAAGCAAAGTTCAACCAGATGAGACGTGGATTCAAGTAAGAGTAGTAGTACTAGTTATAGTTCTTGGAGTAAAAGTTATAGTAGTAGTAGTAGTAGTAGTAGTAGTAGTAGTAGTAGTAGTAGTAGTAGTAGTAGTAGTTTGAGTAGCATCAGTAGTAGGACTTCACAATGGCACAGTATAAAATAGAACACAGAATCCTTAAGGAGAAAAGATCAGCTTTTATATTTTTAAAAACTGTTCTGGTATTTGGCAACAACAAATAAAAAAACAAGGGAAATATTTCACCCACTTTGAGATGATCAGACCCAGAACATGTGACCGCCATTATACAAATACAATCTCGACTTTTTCTACGTCTAACTTGTCTACAGCTTATATGTCCCAGTGTGTCAGATGCCCTCCCTGTGTCTCCATAGGGTCTTACTCTGTGTAAAAGCTGCTGATAAAGTGTAAAATATATGAATGAGTAGACTGTGTTTACCTGGAGCATCTGACTGCCCAGCCCCTCTCTCCACTTATATGGGCGTATGACCCCGTCCTCGTGGATGAAGCGCGGAGGACGCAGAGACTCGATGTCCTGAGACGTCTCCGCAGCTCTGAACGGAACAGGGAAAGGCTCAAGTTAAGAAAGGTTAGTGCAGATCGTCAGCTCCGGAGGGACGTCTGTTGGGATCGTGAGGAAGTTTATGAACACGGTTATTATCGAGGTTAGGAAACAGGTTATGGTTAAGCTGGGTTAGGAAAATGGTTTGGTTTAGTTAAGTAAAGGCTGGGCGATATGACGATAAAAAAAACAATTGAAAAGTTTCGCTAAAATCACTAAATCCTGAAGGGTCAGTGAGTGGACAGAGCTGCGAGTGGACGTCACTGAGAACACGTGAAACAAAAGTGGGTCAGGTTGGTTATAGTTTTAGTTTGGTGGTGGTTTGTGAAGGTTTAGCGATGATGTGGTGATCTTTCAGCGATCGTTTGGCGATGTCTGCTGACCTCTTGATGCCCTGGAAGGTGCTGGAGGCCATGTCGATGATGCCTCCAGTAGGACGGGCCACAGCTCCCACCAGCCCTTTCCCCATGCCCTTAAAGAAGCCGGCCGCGCCCTCCTTCTGAGCACCTGGAGAGGACAAGGTGCATTTAAAATACATTCAGCAGTGCGTCAGGGCTGTGAAACGTGCGCTGAACTTGCCTTTGATGGGTTTAGTGACGATTCCTGTGATTCCACTAACAAAGCCCTGGAAAAAACAAAAAATAGTGAAAAAATCCTTATAATAAAGTAGTTTATTTAAATCAAGTGTTAACAATTAAAAATTTACAATCTGCTAATCACTAACTTAGGCTCTTTTCAAAGACACATTTAGGAGACATGATGCTAGTCCAGAGACCACAGAAAATCACAGGGTGTCCAAACTTTTTTCACTCAGAGCCACATATCGAAACATTTCTGAAGTGGAGTCACAAACGGGAGGTCAGTGCAGTGGGTCGTTTTGACTGGTGATTTAACACACTTTTCACAGAGCCCACTTACCTTTAATACCTTGTGATGCATATTATACTCATTTTATACTCATGTTATACTCATTTTATACTTTATTACTCATCGTTTAGCTTATTGCTTACATTTTATATTACCTGCCTTATTGCGTGAAAACAGAGTGTAAATTTAGTTTAGAAGGGAAATTTAGTGGTTTAGTGGTTGTCGACTTATTGTTTTTGAGGGCTGTTCACAGGCAAAACCAGTTTGGATCAATGAAAGCAGAAGCTCCCCTGACCACCAGTACATTCTGATTTATGTGGGAGAAACAGATAACGGCACGAGGTGGAAGAATGCTGAAGAGGCTGACCAGAGGCTGACCAGAGGCTGACCAGAGGCTGCACCTGGATTAACATATTATTTGCCTGCTGTGTTAGATTGTTGGGTCGAGGGAAAGGAAGGTGGTCAGGCAGGGATAGTCTGACCCAGAGCTCTGCATTGTTTAGCGACTATTGTATCAGGGAAATAAACTTTTTGTTGAACTGTAACCGTCTGACTCTTGGTGATATTTCGATCTGAACCTGGTTGTAATACTGAGGCAGTATTTTACAATACTTGAAACATTCACTTCAGGTCTGTATCACAATGCAGTGTGGTGTTATTGAAGTTATGGTGGTAGAATAACTTAAATTTGCTTTGTGTTTATGATCAACTGGACCATTTCAGCAGGACTGTGGGACGCTCAATCAAAAGGAAGGAACAGCTGATCTGTGACAGTTCTAAGGACGTCTCACAGTCCAAACATGTCCAGTAGGTCATTACATTTATTGTCTTTGAAAAGAACCAAAATGAGTGAAGTTGGTGACTGTTCTGATCAGACTCCCGCTAAAGCCCCCCGTGTCCCGTATTGTAAAAAGTTTCCTCACAGAGACGAGCCCCTTGCCTCCCCGGGCCAGTCCCTCCCTCAGGCCGCTGGGCTGCTTGTTCATGGCCTCTCGTCTCTTCTGCTGGTACTCCTCGTCCATGGTGATGGCTGCCACGCCTTTGGCCATGGCCCCTGTGATCCTGGAGGCAGCTCCGGCGATGCCCCCTGGAGGAACATGCAGGAAGCACAGGTCAAACACAGTTCTTTGGTATACTTTATTTTAACATGTAAAGTCCTACTGGCTTAAAAATACTTCAATCCTCCAAAAATAGTCAAATACTCCACACCTTGACCATGCCATGAATCCAAGGATCTGTGGTTCTTGTTTATAAGGCACCTTTTCTGAATACTTTTCACCATTCAAAAGATAGAATAATTGCTTTTAATTGTTAACTGTGCAATTTTTTTGAGCTTATTAATTAGTTTGAGGAAAAAAAAACTTTATGATTGGTGTGTACATGTTTACTTTATAGATGTAAAATTCCTTCATATACAAGATATTTTCAGTCACTTTTTGAACACTACATGTTTTGAATTACTTTCACACTGCATATTTCTCTGTACTTTAAGTGTTTTATTTACTATAATAGGAGTAATATTTCATTCTACTGTGGTCCAGAGCGAGAAAGAAATGATCTGACGAAGGGTTTTTTTGCCAAAACGTTATCTAAAAATTAAAAAAACATTTTGGACATCGGCCATGAGTGTGCTACGCATTTTCTCACTTTGACGTCGCTGTCTGCACCTCTACAAGAACTTTGGTGTGCGTTTTCTGTTTAATTTGTAATAATTCCGTTAACTTGGACCCACTCACCGACAGCTCCTCCCACCAGAGCCTTGACCCCCAGAGCCATGCCCTCCACAAACTCCTCCGGCCCCTGGATCGCTCCCTGAGGAACCCCACACAGCAGTTAGAACACTAAACTTTGAACACTGGACTCGTATGAACAGTGTAGAGTCTGTACCTGCCAGGGCTCATAGAAAAAGGCCTCCACTCCCTCAGACAGACCCCGGATCAAACCAAAAGGATTCCCCAGAACGTCCAGCCCCAGCACCAGCACATACATCTGCTTTATCGCCTGGACACAAAAACAGGGTGTTTTATATACATTGGTTTCACCATCCTGTTTATAGACACCATTTTGAGGACTTCTGACTGTAAATTTCTTAATTGTTATGGCAACAGAGCTATTTTCATCACTCTGAAACCCTTGGATTATTTATGATAGAATTTAATAGCAGTTAGTAACACTGAAAATTCCTGTATTGGGAAATAAGGCTATAAATTGAATACTAAATCTAAAATTTATTTGGTTGTCCACTTCTTACATATTTTTTTTGCAAAATAATAAATATTTAGTCAATGCAGTGAATTAAATTAGAAGTCAATGTATTCATTTAGTTGTGTTGACTGTGTTACCTGTTTAGAATAGTGCCGGATGACCTCCCACTGCAGCTGCTGTGTGGTGCAGAACATGAACTTCAGCTCGAAAAAGGCCAGTCTGAAACAGAGAGATCTCCAGTTTAGATCATTACACCCACATGTTACTGTAGTGCAAGTATAATAATATACAGTATAACACAATACTCAATACAGACTCAATATTCATGAGTTTTCAGTTTCCATGTTTATTTAGGTTGGGTTAGTTGCCATTTGTAGTTAAGAACCACATTGAAAAACATGTGCAAAACGCTCCATGAGACTTTAAAAACATTACAGGTGACATACTGTATGACACTGTGAAATAAACAAGATACAAAGGAGACCAAATATTAAGGAGCTACATCAAAGTTCAAAGGTCATTGTTCATGTGCATTTAACGGAGCGATACGTTCTTCAGAGGCCAGAGGGGGCGGGTGTGATCTGAAGGGCTCAGTTTAAACGTCTACATTTATAAAGGACAGGCAGGGGACAGTTCAGTTTTCACCTTATTTAAAGCTTTCCTCTCTTTGGCTGTAAAGTTGATGTAATGTTGTTGTTATATTTTTAACTTTTTACTTTTGTCCATTCAGAAAATAAATAAATTTTTATGTTAATTGCCAAAACGACGGCGCTAGATTTACATCACTCTGAAGCCCACGCATATCGTAATAACACCAAGGTTCTTCATCTGAATTTACAGCATCTTCTAAATGAAAACATTAAAATACTACTAGTACTGAGTAGTCGTAGTATTTGTAGTAGTAGCAGTACTGAAACTAGATACTCATTTGAGCAGGTATTTGTTTCCTCATCAAAAACATACCTTGTTTCATTCACACAAACCCTGCATATTTAGGCCGAGTTCTTCTCTCAAACAGAAAACACTCTGTTCCACCTTGTGATGTCATGTGGTGACACAGAAGTGCTCTGTTTTTAAACTCCACACACCTTCACTAGAATCATTTGGATGATTTCAGACCTGGAATTGTCAGTCTCTACTGAACAAAAGGTAAAAAAAACTTAATTTAAAACTACCACTTCATGACATCACAAGGTGGAACAAAGCGTTTTGAGCTTTGGAGATGTAGACAGAGTAATAAACCAGGATTACTCAAACATGTGAATGAAACAAGATGAGGTAACAGGATTATAATACAAGAATTATTTCTGTGTAATATAGGACCTTTAAGGATTTATACAGAAGATTTGGTATTTTTTAGTATATGTAAAAAAGCAGATTAAACTCACGATTCACAAGTTTAATCTGTGGACAGAAATGAGCCTTTCCTGAACAGCTTTAGAACGATCTTGAGCTGAATCAGAACCAGTGTAAGAGCACATAGCCTAATATACGCCCATGGTGCACTGAGGGATTAAAAGGATATAAGACCACATGGGAATAGAAAAGAAAGTACTACGATTTAATGTTGAAAATCACATTCTATTATCTTTTTATCATCATTGTGGTATTGGAATCGGATTGAGTATCAAGTCTATTTCTTAGTATCGAAATTGAGTTTGAAATTTTAGTAACACTGCTAGTAAATTAAGGCATGTGCGTTTTTGTTTTAACATAACCAGTATTACAGGTATGTTAAAATATCGATATTGCATGTCCCAGTATTTTCCAGTATCATGCAGTAATGCGTGTGAGAGTATTGTGCGTTTGGCGCGTACTTGAAGACCACGTCCTGCACATCGGTGAGTGTGGCTCCTATACTCTTCAGCAGCAGGTTCAGACTCTGCACTGGGATCAGCTCTTTGTCCCTCTTCTCCTTCAGCCCGTCCTCTCCTCCTGTGCTCAGGGAGAAGCTCAGGTGCATCTGGGAAAACAACATTTGAAACATCAGGCAGTGGCACAGTCGTACAGAGGTCGCCCACTACTCCAGAGTTTTGTGGCTCGATTTCTCCATTTTTAAATTTATTACCAGGACGATAAGGCCTAATTTTTGTATCATGATTCAAAAGAGAAAATTTGCAATAATGATTGAATTGATGCTAGACAAAATACTTAGTAATGGCATCATGGTGTCCCAGTATTTGTTTAAATTACACTGTTTTCTGATCTATGTATTAAAATGCTGTTTCCTCATCACAAATATATGTGGAGTTGTGTTTTGTTTCATTCACACGTTTAACACACAAACCTGCAGATTCAGGCTCTGAAAGTGAAAACAGACTAATAATGCAGGATTATTCAAACATGCGTGAATGAAACAAAACTCAACTTCAGGTCTGTCTTTTGAGGAGGAAACAACATTCTAACATGGTTTAAAGCTCACAAGAGCAGATTTTGTGTAATACAGGACCTTTAATGATGGTGATTATGTAATTTGTTTTTTATAAGAAAAACTTAATTTTGCCCCAAAATGTAAAGTGCCCTTGAGTATCAAAAAGGAGCTGAACAGCACAGACCTTGATGGGCGAGATGTGGAAGAACTCAAACAGACTGATGGGAGAGTTATCTGCAGCAGAGCCGTGGTTCAGCTCAGCCTTTATGTATTCAATGTCCTTCTCAAACAGCTCCACCTGCAGGAAACACATGGAAACCACATCTGGATCAGGCCTGGGTGATGTGTAAAAAAAAATATTAGTCCAGGTTTAGATCTGATTAAGACCTGGTTTAGACCTGGTTTAGTCATGCTGTTTTAGTCCTGGTTTAGTCCTGGTATAATCCTGGTTTAGTCCTGTTTTAGTCATGGTTTAGTCCTGGTATAATCCTGGTTTAGTCCTGTTTTTAGTCCTTGTTCAGTCCTGGTTTAGACCTGGTTTAGTCCTGTTGTTTTAGTCCTGGTTTAGTCCTGTTTTTAGTCATGGTTTAGTCCTGGTATAATCCTGGTTTAGTCCTGTTTTTTAGTCCTTGTTCAGTCCTGGTTTAGACCTGGTTTAGTCCTGTTTTTGGTCATGGTTTAGTCCTGGTATAATCATGGTTTAGTCCTGTTTATTAGTCCTTGTTCAGTCCTGGTTTAGACCTGGTTTAGGACTGTTTTTGGTCATGGTTTAGTCCTGGTATAATCCTGGTTTAGTCCTGTTGTTTTAGTCCTGGTTTAGTCCTGGTATAATCCTGGTTTAGTCCTGTTTTTAGTTATGATTTAGTCCTGGTATAATCCTGGTTTAGTCCTGTTTTTTAGTCCTTGTTCAGTCCCGGTTTAGACCTGGTTTAGTCCTGTTGTTTTAGTCCTGGTTTAGTCCTGTTTTTGGTCATGGTTTAGTCCTGGTATAATCCTGGTTTAGGCCTGTTTTTTAGTCCTTGTTCAGTCCTGGTTTAGACCTGGTTTAGTCCTGTTTTCTAGTCCTTGTTCAGTCCTGGTTTAGACCTGGTTTAGTCCTGCTTTAGACTTGCATCAGTCTTGGTTTAGACCTAGTTTAGACCTGGTTTACTCCTGGTAGAGTCCTGGTTCAGTCCTGTTTTAATCCCGGTTTAAATTTTGGCTTAGACAAAAATACACTGAATTGAACTGAAAGACTTCAATAAATACAGTTTGACACAGAAAAGGCTCAATTAATCCTTCCAAATCTAAACTCCAAATCACACACTTCTGCTGACAGAGGACTGGCTGTGGACCTCTTGATGAAAAACCCTCAATCATATCACTGATTACACATGACTGAACCTCGATCTCCATTTAAACCTGATGCCACGCCCAGACCTAATCCACAGATAACAGGCAGTACCTCCTGCTCCATGGTGACAGCGCTGGCGTTCTCTGGAGTGAACAGGTCTAAGATGGCGTACAGGAAACCCAGGTCCAGTTTCAGATCCATCTCCTGAATCAACACCACGAAATACCTAAAAGAAACACATAGACTTTGGTCATGTGGTATTTTAATAAAGTGCCTGTAGTCAGACTGCAGATTTGTTGACCTGTTTTATGGTTCATATCTCTGCAATTACTGGGCGTATCCACATGAAACAAAAAAAGCTAGAGAATGTAACTTTCTGGAGGTGGCACATCACCGTATTTTAAAACATTTTCCATGTTTTATGGCGTGTACTAAAGCCAAAGGAACAACATTTCCATTAAAACAAGCAGTAAGAGGTGCTCCTCCAGGACAGGTAAGAGTCAGAGTCATGTTTTTAGTGCAATAAAAAATTAAATGACAAAAACATGCTTTTATTTTAGTCTACTATTTGGCTAAAATGTTACATACTGCAGCTTTAATGTGGCAAATCTCACATACTTGATTCTGGAGATGTCTGAGTGTCCGGCTGCTCTGGTCACGATGCTGATGTCAGTCAAAGGCTTCGGTTCTGAACAAAAAGATCAAATAAAAAAGTACATAGATCATATTTACTCATATCATATGTATTATTTTATTATAAATACACAGTTTTGTGTAGGAGCAGAAGCATTAGCACAGACCTGCCTCCATGACGATGGACTTGGGCAGTTTGACTGGGTAGAACACATAGGGGAAGATGGCTCCTGGCAGCTGGTTCTGGATCTGGAACAAAACACAGAATGAGTATCTGAGTAACTGTAAAGAGGAGGGGAGGACACTGGACTCTTGTGGAGAAAGGTTCTGCTCCTGTTATAATCTGATCTTATTCAGAAACATTTGTAGATATAAACATAATAATAGTTGCCTGGGCTCACCTGTATGCGGTGGATCTGGATGCGGTAGGACCTCTGCCGCGGTGACACACTGTACTCGACCTTCACTCCAGGGAGGAAGTGCCGCCTCAAGGGGGCGTCAGTGGGCTGCAGCATCCTCATGTCTGCACCGTTAGGAGTGAAGCAGACCTGAGCGAGACATCAAACATGGACAGGGTCAAAATACAGAAGCAGGATTTTTACTTTAATTTAATTTAATTTAATGATGTCATCATTCTAAAAAGGACAGGGAGATTCAGTGCTTTCAACACGGCCCTCTGGTGGTCATCCAGGATTCATAGAACCATAGTTACATTTGTAACTCTGAATTCTTAAAATTTCATTGTTAAACCAATTCCATGACTTGAATTCTTCAACATAAACCTTTAAAAAGTAAAGTTTGAATATGAACTTTCTCACACCTGGAAATTGTTCTCCAGGTCAACGATACCATGGTCCACTGGCTCTGTGGAGAGGTAAGTCTGATAACTGCTCTCCAGGATGTCTGCATCTTTGATGCTCAGAGTTTTCCAACGATCCTTCTTCCTTTTGGGCTTGTGCTCCCAGACCACGTCAGAGCTGCACCAGGGGACAGAACAGTGAGTTAACAAAGATGTGTTCTGCTTTTATTCAGCCCAGGAGACTGGTAGAGCATTTGCACCTGGTGATTCCGATGAAGGAGACCTCTTGTCCTGTGGAGTTGTTGACGAGGGACACGCCCACACTTTGCAGAGACAGGACCATTTCCTGTTCAGCCAACTGTGCCTTTTCACTCTCCGACAGCAGCTGGAAGACGGACTTTTCCTCTGTGAATAGCACCACCCTCTGCAGGCCTGGGGAGGAACAGCACAAGCTCAGACATGTGGATCAACAAATGGGGTAAAACATTCAAATGTATGAGACAGAGGAGAGTGAACCTTCATAAAATGAGACCACATAGAGCTTCCCTTCTTTGTTCATGTCCTCCTTATGGTCCTGAAAAGACAGAAAAAACACAGCACAGATGGTACTTATGTGGAATTTAGCTCTAAAATGTTTTTAGCTTTTTAATTTTAAAAACTGTATTATAATGGGAACGTAACATGCATCTTGCACTTCTGGAGTAGATTCTTTGAGACGAGGGACGAGAGCTGCAAATGTCAGAGAAACCACCAGTTTGTCTGCTGGTTCATCCAGATCTAATTCAGCCTGGAAGATCAAACTTCACTCCTGTTTACCTCACCTCCCTCAAAACATCTGATACGTTCTCTTAGTGTCTGTCTGAGTCTCTCCAGGTTGAAATGAAAGTTGAACTGCGTCTACAGACTTACCTTGACGGATTCCAGTTTGCCGCTGTAGGGGCCCCACTTCCAGCACAGTTCCCTGGACCCGGTGGGCTCTGTCCAGGTGTAGTACACGGCTTTTCCTGGCTCCAGCTCCTCCTGCTCCGCCTCCCCCTGAGAACTACACCCACAAACACACAGTGAGAACAGAGAGCCCAGAGGAGACAGGAGAGAGGAGCAGTTTAAGAGTCCATTCACCAGAGGCAATGCATCTGATCCAGGAAACACAGGGCATTCCAGAGAAACTACTGCCAGGAACAACCGGGAACAACCCACACAGAAACCAGGAAGCAAGAAAAGCTTTAACTAGGGCTGCACAATAAAATATAAAGGGTCTATATTACAATAAACCAAGTATGTTGGAGAATAAGGTATAATGTATTTAATTTGACTGAGATTTTCCGTAATTATCATTTCATTAAAAAACATTGTTCCAGTAATGATTTTCTTAGTGTAAAAGGTACAATATTGTGCATTAGTAAGGCTTTTTGAACCTTAAAATGTATTAATGTCAATATTCTGAAAGATAATTATTTATTGGCATATATTGTGCAGCCTAATTTTAACATTCACAAAAAAAAAAAAAACATTATAAAGAACAAAAACAAGCCCAACAAGCACAACTAATGAAGAAGAGTTTAACTGCTGAGTCCCACCAGCCGCGGTTCAGAGACAGAGAGCTAAACGCTGGAAAGAGAAGACAGTTTTAAGAAGACACAAAAACAACCAACCTGCCTCTAGTCTCAACCAATGAAGATTTTTATAATAACTATCTCATTACAGGTGGAATTTATGCAAAAAATAACATGTTGATTTTGACGATTTGACATGGAGCAAAGTCTCATGTTAATTTTTCTGCCATTATTAATTGTTTAAAGTTGCACCAAAGCACATAGATAGTTTATACATTTTTGTTTGCAATAAAGCTTGGTCCCCTTATCTGGAAAATTAGCCTATTGTGCATGTTTTAGTTTGATGGGGAGAAACCAGAGGGTCCTTGGGTTACCTGTATTCTTCACTGGTTGGTTCTGAAGCAGGTGGAAGTTCACAAATCTGTTACCTGTACCATCTGAACACACCCCGCACTCATCTCCTTGTTTAATTGACTGACAGTCTATTATAAAAAGGGCCTGTACCAGATTCTTATTTATTCTTGTCAAGATAAATGTTCTTTGTATCATGCAGTGTTTGGTAAAAGCTGCTAAATAAGAAAAAAAGAGAATAAAAATATGTAAAATTTAATCTATTCATTCACATAGGATTTTCTCAGGTAATAACTAATCCACAAACTAATGTTTTTCATCCAATCAGGAACATTGTTGTTAAGAATCATGGGAAGCCAACACTATCTATAATATGGTGCATTTTCAAAAGTCATAAAAAAAGCAAACGTTCAGCATGTGAGAACTGTATTGAAACAGCTGCTTGACTCTATCCCAGACAGTAGTTTCTGAGCCATGGAGCAATATCACAGTAAAAGTGGTGGAAAATAACTAAGTACAGGTAGTAAAGTACAAATACCTACTACAGATACAGATACTACCTAATTCTACTTAAGTAAATGGGGACTTTTTACTTCACTACATTCGAGAGCAAGTATCTGTACTTTCTACTCCACTACATTTTTGATCTGGACTGAAAAGTAAAAAGTACTTTTCATATGTGTTGAGGAGTTATTTTGATCCTCACTAAAGGTTTTGAGTTCAAGCTTTGGCTTTCAGCAACAAAAATAAATACAAGAAAGAACAAGAAATTGATTAGTATTGCAAATGCTGGCCAAAATCTGTATAATTTTTAAATCAACATCACTACATTTAATTTAAAACATAAACAACACTATCAGAATCTATGTGAAATACTTTTACTTTTTAAATGAGTATTTAAACACTTTAAACTGCACAGCGGCAGAATTGAAGTGGGCGGGGCTAAAAGCTCAAACTGAAATATGTTCCTGTTCATGGTTCAAAATCAGGTACAGGTCCTTGGATTAAAGTTCAAATCCATTTCCCCATAAACATTTGGTTGAATAGTGTATTTCCACTCATTATTCAGGTTGTATTTTATGCAGAATAATGTTTTTCACTATAGTCTGGGTGCAGGGTGGTTCCTGGTTCCTTGAGCCTGGTCTCTCTTGTACCTGTCCCTGTCAGAGAAGGGCAGGTCAGGCAGGTCGAGCAGCTCATCGGGGACCCACTGTAGTTCAGATTTAACACTGCACCAGCGCCACAGACAAACACAGTACTGTTAGTCCATTCACTGGAAACTCAAAATAAAACTGCAGGTCATCACAGGAGAACAGATAAAAAAGTCAGTATTAATTATTTGAAACTATAAAATATCTAAACATCGTCTGATAAACAAAGGTTCATTTCATTTGCTACAAAGCTGAGGGTGAATTCAATGTTTTTAGTGCAGTTTTAGTTTATTTATCACATTAAAACACTGACCTACACGAGAGAGGTCATATGTTTGTGACAGGTTATAGCAGAATTGGTTATTTCCCCCGTTAGTCCCCGCACAGGCTGATGTCAAAAATGGCAATAAAAAATGTCCACATTAGTGTTTCACAAACCATGGAATTGGTTTGACGTTAAGTTAGGGATATTTGTCTTTGGCATGTGGTGCTTAGATGACAACAAAAATATACAACACAAAAAGGGTTAGTGAAGACAGTTGTACAGTCAGTGCAATAGACATACTCCATTCAAAATACATAATTATTGTAAAAACAGTAAAGTGACATGTGCTCCATTAGCAAAGTGCTGTGTACCAGTGGTTAATAGTAAACAAAAGATGTATTTTTGTTTAAATCTACAAAAGTCTTTGTTTTCTGGGTTTTATATAGAACTGTCTTATGTGGTTTAGTCTCATTTTGTAGACCTGGTTTAAACCTAATGTAGACCTGTTAGTCCAGGGTTAAAACAGGTTTTACTCACAAAGACAAATTATCTTAGGTGTGAAAAGTCTGAGAACCACTGTAAACTGTTCCTTATTCTTGCTCCTAAAATTATAATGCTCCCTTTTTCTGTCTCTCCAGGCTGAATTGCTGAATACTTTGTTCTGCTTTGGTGGCACAGAAAGTAAAAGCTCCACACGTCTGAGAGAACTGAACCTGTGACTTTCTCGCTGTGGGGTGTGAGCCAAAGACTGACTAGACAGCAAACCCACTAGCTGCCGTGTTCCAAATAGGAAGTGAGCACAGGCGCGCTTCCGGCTCCATCGACTCCAATTCACTTTCTATTGAAAAAACGTCACCCCTTTCTGTAACTGCTGCTGTCAGGCTCGTCTTAAAATGCACCAGATTCACTCCTATAACTGCAAGCCACAATGAGCTTCATTTGTCTGGAGCCAAATGCTATGGGTGACATCACACTCCCTTAGTCCACTTCTTTATACAGTGTACGGCGTGAGCATTAACCCCTGTGCCTCTGCGCTGTGTGCATCTCTCATCATTAGCGTCTCTCACCTCTGGTGGAAAAGCAGAGCCTGATTCTTGGTGTGGTTAATGATGAGGAACGGAGCAGCCCCTTCGTGGTAGTCAGAGAAGCGGATCGTGGCCAAGTGTTCTGATAGGTTCACGTCCACAATGATCCCGCCCACCTGCAAAAAAACAACCAACCAAAATGTTTAAAGAGCTCATATTTTCTGATCTGTGTTATGATGTTGTTATCCTCAAAAACACACCTGGAGTTGTGTTTCATTCACACCTATTTGAGCACATAGTTATTATTAATCTGTCTAATGTCCAAATCTTAAAATGCTCTGTATCACCTTGTGAAGTCATGAAGTGGTAGTTTAAATTAACAGCTACAGCTACTTTTTTTCAGACCTACCAAATGATTCTAGTGAAAGTGTATGGAGTTTAAAAACACAGTGGAGCACTTCCTGTATTACCACATGACATCACAAGGTGGAACAGAGCGTTTTCCATTTAAGAGAAGATATAAATACACAGGATTTGTGTGTTAAACATGTGTGAATGAAACAAAACACGACTCCAGGTCTGTTTGTGATGAGGAAACAACATTATCAAAGAAAATAGTGTGATAAAGTCCTTTAAACAGTTAAACAGGTGATAAAAGCAGAGTTCTTACAGAGTTGTCGAGGTGCAGCAGGAGGCAGTTCTCTGGTCGTGTGAAGTCGATGATCTGAGGAGGCGACAGACCCTCCACTTTGATCTTCAGCTTCTTCGTGTCGTTTTCAGGCCAAAAAGGGACTGCAGACTGAAGGTACATCAACACATCAACACACATAAATAAACAGATCAAATGACATTTTAAACTTTTCCTTATCTAGGCCTGTCATGATAACATATTATCAAGCATGATATATCGTTACAGAGAAATACCATGATAAATGATAATACTGAAAGCCACTGACACAATAAAAAATAAAACAGGATAATCCCAGTAATCCCGTCCTTTTACAGCTCAAATCTGACCATATTACATAAAAGATCGCAGAAACCACCCCAATACTGCAACAAAAATATGCACACAATAAATATTCAACCCCAAAATACATTGTTCCAGACATCATATTGATACTTTACAGCAGATGTCATCAATATTCCCTGGGGGTGTGATGCTAACTGAAGGTACTACACTGTCTGAAGCTCTGTTACTCAAGTTAGATTTTAATCTGAGTCGTTTCTGGTCAGACTGTGTTAAAACAAATATCACTTAGTTGGAACTGCAACAGGCGAGCTGATTTGTGTTCTTAAACAATAAATTACACATAAAATTACAGTCACAAGCTAGCTAGCTTTAGCTAACAGTTCCTCAGTCAGTCACTCTCACCTTTTTCATGAAAATCAAAGTTCTAAACAGGACCATAAACACTTTTATTGATCACAGGCTCCTGCAAATCCATTTTGTATCATTTCTTTTTTTCTGACAATATTTGCTAATGCGTTATGCCTCTATAGTAACTGCTGAACATTCCACCATAGAGATACATGTAGAACACCCCCAGTGTGATGCCATTGCAAAGTATCAATATTGCACAATAAGTCGATCTAGTAATTATCATGACAGGCCTATCTGTTTCATTAGACCACCTGCGTAGGACCTAAACATATTACTGCGGGCTCCTCTTGGTGCTCTGAGCGGTCTGCCTCACCAGGACCGGAGGAGGAACGCTTTAGGCAGACGCAACCCTGAACCTAATGAGAAACAGCATAGAACAGCTTTAATGACCTTTACGTAGCCCAGAGCCCAGAACAGGGCAAGAGCAAGGCCATGCAGCAGGGGGCAGACTAGAGTCACACTACTGAGCTCAAGACAGAACAGAATGTCAAAGACTTCATTGTATTCCCACGTGGCGTTAGATCTGTGTAATGGTCCAGGGAGGTTCCATAGTGGTCCATGGGCATATACTAGTCTATGTGCTCTTATACTTGTTCTGATTCAGCTCAACATCATTCTAAAACTATTCAGAAAAGGTTCATTTCTGTCCTGTGAATGTAATTGTTTTACTATCAATACTTGCTCAAATGTGTATTTCGATTCTAGTTTTAATATAGAATAGCATTTGATTTTCAATGCTTTCGATACTTTCGATTAGAGTTTTTTATTTCACTATTTTGTCCATAAATCAATTCCTATTCCTATTCCCAAATTCAGCCCATAAACATTAGCATCGTGAGCTTCTTTTGACTGGAGCTGAAATGCTGTGGGGACGTCACACTCACTCAGTCCATTTCTTTATACAGTCTCTGGCCTGCCCCTTTATGATACGTCACTATAAACATCTTTACAAACTGTTGGCCCCTCCTGTGGATACCTGCAGATCACGGTAGCAAGTGGCAGATTTTGTTCCAGGTTGGCCAAAATGACTTTATCGCTGCCAAATCCTACACATATCATCGCTTAAGAAAATAAAACTGAAAAGCAAAGTACAGACGAATGGTTGTGTATGTGGAACTGAGGAAAACATTAAGTTTAAGAGCGATGGCGTCTATTGCAGGAGAGTAAAGAACACTGAAACATGCATGAATCACTCCAAATACAACTTTGAGATGGTAAATGAGAAGAGGAAACAACTAGAACAGCTCAAAGTTGATTTTGCGTAAGATTTTAAGCTCAAAGTCCCAGTGGAAGCCTTGGCACTACACACTCTTATACACAGCTCTGTCGGACCTGTCCCGGCTGTACAGACTTGTATTTAGGAACTCCCAAGTGTTCAGCATTTCGACATATTTGTTTTTTCCCCACATTTTCAGCAAATGTTTATTTTTAACCTATATATTATTTCAGTATCAGGTTAACGGCAGAGTTAGGAATACGTTTAGGGCTTTGGGAGATGGAACACCAGTCCTGCCCCGTGACGAAATGCCAAACATTTAGGGAGTCTCCTTGTATTCATGGGTTTCAGGGTTAAAGATTCGTTTCTGATTTGAAGGATTTGGGATGGCAATGGTCTTCTGCTGTTATAGCAATCAATCAAATCATTTTCCTGAAACCCATCAATAGTCTTGTATAGTCGTTCTACAGTTTTCAGTATAGTTCTGGTTCAGACCTGTCCGGGCTGAGCTTCGGTCCAGTTGTCCAGGCCCTCCTCACAGATAAACACGCTGTGCTTGGTTCTGTTCACCAGAGTGTAGAAGGGCACAAAGGTCACGATCCGGGTCAGGCTGAAACTGGTGGTATCGATCTTCACTCCCACCTGCGAGAAAATACACATCTGTCAGAATAACTATATTCTATGCACTTGATTACAAATGTCTGTCAGAATGAGACGGCACAGTGTCAGATTTGAGTGTGTGGATTATTGTGAGAAGAAACGCCACAATTATTGACGCCACCACTAAACAACAGTGAAAAATTAACTAATCAATTCATTAAACACACTAGGTTTACTTTAGTATTGAAATGACATATTTTTGCTTCTAAAATTGTCAGGATGATTTTTTTTTTAGTTCTTACAGTTACAATGTGACTATAGAAACTAATAACATTTTCATCAAGATCAACAGTAAATAATTTCTAATCTACTGGGTCTTTTTAATGGAGAGGTCTACAGCCAATAACAATTTCTGTTTCTGTTTGCAATTTGCTTTTAAAAAGAAAAAAGAATACAAAAACATGATCAATAAATATATTTTATAGCTATTTTATTTGACTCTTTAAGCCATGTTATAATGTTGCCTCATCAAAAACATATCTGGAGTTGTGTTTTGATTCATTCTTACATCTTTGAGTAATCCTTTATCTGTCTGCATCTCCAAAGCTCAAAATCCATCCATTTTGTAAGCTGTAGTGTAAACTAAAGGAGCCGTACCAGGTAGTCCTTGTAGCGTCCTTTACACTTGACTTCTCCGTGGCTACCGACTGTGTCCAGGGAAAAATCATCGGAGAGTTCGCTGTCCGAGATCATCAGACGAACCTGGAAATGTCCATAAAAAGTGGAAAAAGTGCAAAGTGTAAAACAAAAAATTACTGCAATAGTTTTCGATACTCGAAAAGCTTTCACACAGTTTTTGTTTTCAGCAGGGCAGGGCAATAATGAATAATTAAGGATTCTTTCCCCATTCAAAAGATATAATATTCTGTTATAATTTGTTAATCTTTATAGCAACGGTTCTCATTTCTCATCATTCTGAAACCCATGAATATTTTGATATAATAGAGACATTTTGTTTGTTTACAAAGATAAAATTCATGATACAAATGACGTTAAACAAAGTACTTCACAACCGTGGCCATTTTGTGTCCGCTTTTTTAGACTATTTATATTGTTATTTTCAAATGTAATATCACCAAAATATATATACTGGTACGGTACCTTGTTGTTCCTGAAGAAGTATCTGGGTTTGAAGGAGAAGAGGAGCGGCATGTCGTAGTCCATGGGGTGTTTGCGGTGGATGTCATCGGCCTTGTACTGCAGCAGGCGGCCTGTTTTGTTGATCATCCAGTAGGGGGAGTGAATAGCCACCACGGTCTGGCCCTGATCGTAGCTCACGTGCACCGCGATGTCAAGCTCCGCCCTCTTCATCTCTGTTCCGTCATTCACGTCCTCCTCCTCACGCAGAGACTTAAACACCACAAACGTGATCTCCTCCTGGTCACTACGGAGGCTGCAACAGGACAAAATACAGGGAATATTAGAATAGAATCATTTTTGACTGTCTTGTGGAGCCCTGCATCCTCTTATTTAGTGGTTCAACCCAGCACTGACCATTGTGCCCTTGGGCAAGACAGACCACCTGCCTTGCCTCTGAATGAATGATCGAGTGTGTTTGTGAGTGGAGGATGGAAATCAGACCTTGGTCCCCATACAAAAGTGTTTTCATGCAAACATGTTTATGCTAATTGTATAACACAACCAAATAAACATAATATAAATCCTAAATCTTTTAGGTTAAGCACTAAAAATGTGTCTTCCAAGAGTTAATTTACCTGCTCATAAAATATAGGGATGGTGTTTCCAGTAGAACAATTATAATATTGTCATAATTATTGCAGTAAACTGCTGTGTTTCACTAAACGCTTCCCTCGAGACATTTCACATTTGTTTAGTGACTCTTTATTTGAAGGAAAAAATATACAGACATATAAAGAGACATGACTGCTCTGTAACAGATCTGCAGTATCTGCAGTCCCTGAGTTACGGGAATAAAGATTGTTCCTGTCCTGCTATCTTTAAAAACACAGTGATCCCACCTGTACTCTGAGGCCCAGTCCTGGGCCAGGTAGTCGATGAGGCACAGGTCCAGACTGGACTGGTCGATGACGGCCGTGTGGAGCTGAGCAGAGTGTCCTGGCTCCAGGGAGGCAGCAGGGGGCGCCTCTCCACTGTCCTGTTCAAACACACAGGGTAGAAATAAATACTGTTAAACCATTATATTATAAATATCACAGTGGTAAATGCCCCAGAGCCCACCTTGAGTCTGTATGTGATGGGGTAGGGCAGCAGGTTCCTCAGGAGGATGGAGGGCCACAGGTGGAGCACAAAGGGCACGTCGAAGTTCTCCCCGGCTCCTCCAGTGTGAGTGAAGGAGACCGTGTCCTTCTGAGGGACCATGTTCATCGTCAGCACCTGGCTCGGTGTGGAGCGGTGTTTACACGTCTGCTGGATCCTCTGCTCTGGAGCCTGGTTACTCAGGTCTTCATAACTGAAGCCCTCTGAGCAGCAGAACTCTGCCTCCTCCTCCTCCTCTTCCCCTGTCACCGGCTGCAGACACAACTCTGACCTGAGGGGGGCAGCACAGGAGGGATGAAGGCTTTTTTCCACTAGAACTGTTTTTTTTTTTTTTTTTTTAAATATAATATAATAATATTTTTTCAAATCTGCCCCAAAATTAGTTCCTAAAGCTTAGATGGCCAATATTTTATGCAAAATTATCCTATTTCAACCCACTTCTTTTGCTTGAGAGCACAAATATCTTAAAATGACCTGCACTATGTTAATTAGCTATACTGCTAATCAGCCATTTCACCTCTCCTCACTGTTGCCAGAAGAGGGAGCGTCAGACACTTTTGTAAATGGTCGGGAATACTTAATATAAGTTCAGAAAATGTGACTTTTAAAAGTCTTGAGTAAATTGTGTCATTACCGATATGAGTCCAGGGGCACACAGAACTCCTCTGTGGGGAGCGCTGTGCCGAGAAACGTTGTTCCTTCAAAAACTTTGAACGGGATTGAGAAGTGATTTATGATCTGCAAAAGACAGAGGCGAAGGTGGTGAAGAGTTAAACAGAAATAAAACAACTGTTTGGCTTGAATTGCTTTTAAAACAGGTGTTGGTGCTTCTCTGCAGTGCATTAGATCAGTGTATATTCTAAAGGGAGATGTATAGTACCTGGAAAGGGGAGCGGATCTTGACGTACTTGCTGCCTTCCACAGAGTAGATCTGACAGACGAGAAAGCGCGTGACTCCCGAGTCTCTGTGGACCACACTGTACATGCCCCGGCCCACTTTAATCAGAGGGATCACACTGGTGGGGGTGTGGCCCACTGGAGCTGCACACAGAGAAGGACAGTAAAGAGGACTTCAAATGAAAAACACATGAGAGCCAAAGGGCAGCAGAACTGAAGAATTCTGAGGTCAAATCTGCTACTAAAAAATCAAAATGTAAATGCTACGTATCCTTGTAAATACTAGGACTATCAAAACAAAGCAACGACTGGCACTGGCAACTTCACTCTCTCTTCACATTTTTAATCATACATCATATTACCATAAAAGCCTCACACAGCAGTTGAATTCACAGTTCAACAGACCACTGAGTGCAGTTTATGCAGAGTTTATGGAGCAAAATTGCTACTCTGTTCTGTTTAGGGAGTAATAGAAATCAAGTAGTATTAGCGGCCTCCATCTGACAGTATCTTATTCTAAACTAAGGTTTCTTGGACCACAAAAAAACATTTTTCACATTTGAAACCTTTATAGGGAACATTCCTTGAGATTCAATTATCACTAAATGGTAGAACAGGGCTGAACAAATCAATTAGTTCAATTTGCAATTTGACTGAATGGGAATAATCTAGAACTCCATCTGTAAGTATCTAGAGGTACTCACTGGGTCGTATGTAGTAACGCAGTACTCACTGGGCCGTAGGTAGTATCACAGTACTCACTGGGCTGTATGTAGTATCACAGTACTCACTGGGCTGTATGTAGTATCACAGTACTCACTGGGCTGTATGTAGTATCATAGTACTCACTGGGCCGTATGTAGTATCATAGTACTCACTGGGCCGTAGGTAGTATCACAGTACTCACTGGGCTGTATGTAGTATCACAGTACTCACTGGGCTGTATGTAGTATCACAGTACTCACTGGGCTGTATGTAGTATCACAGTACTCACTGGGCTGTATATAGTATCACAGTACTCACTGGGCCGTATGTAGTATCACAGTACTCACTGGGCTGTATGTAGTATCACAGTACTCACTGGGCCGTATGTAGTAATGCAGTACTCACTGGGCTGTATGTAGTATCACAGTACTCACTGGGCTGTATGTAGTATCACAGTACTCACTGGGCTGTATGTAGTAACGCAGTACTCACTGGGCTGTATGTAGTATCACAGTACTCACTGGGCCGTAGGTAGTAATGCAGTACTTACTGGGCTGTATGTAGTATCACAGTACTCACTGGGCCGTAGGTAGTATCACAGTACTCACTGGGCTGTATGTAGTAATGCAGTACTCACTGGGCTGTATGTAGTATCACAGTACTCACTGGGATGTATGTAGTATCACAGTACTCACTGGGCTGTATGTAGTAATGCAGTACTCACTGGGCCATAGGTAGTATCACAGTACTCACTGGGCCGTATGTAGTATCATAGTACTCACTGGGTCGTATGTAGTATCACAGTACTCACTGGGCCGTATGTAGTAATGCAGTACTCACTGGGCCATAGGTAGTATCACAGTACTCACTGGGCCGTATGTAGTATCATAGTACTCACTGGGTCGTATGTAGTATCGCAGTACTCACTGGGTTGTATGTAGTAACGCAGTACTCACTGGGTCGTATGTAGTAACGCAGTACTCACTGGGCTGTATGTAGTATCATAGTACTCACTGGGTCGTATGTAGTATCGCAGTACTCACTGGGTCGTATGTAGTAACGCAGTACTCACTGGGTCGTATGTAGTAACGCAGTACTCACTGGGCTGTATGTAGTATCATAGTACTCACTGGGCCGTATGTAGTATCACAGTACTCACTGGGATGTATGTAGTATCACAGTACTCACTGGGCTGTATCACAGTACTCACTGGGCTGTATGTAGTATCACAGTACTCACTGGGCCGTATGTAGTATCACAGTACTCACTGGGCCGTATGTAGTATCACAGTACTCACTGGGCCGTATGTAGTATCACAGTACTCACTGGGCTGTATGTAGTAGTCCTTGCTGCTCAGAGAGATCATAGCAGAGAACTGGTCTGAGTCGGTGGTCACAGAGTAGTCCATGCCCAGAGCTCCTCCGTCCTGCAGCTCCACAGTGCGGGTGGGGGTCTCCAGGCCGATGGGGCTGAACATCTCACTGTAGCGCACAGACACAGGGAGCCCCAGGCGATTCTTTACCACAAATGGAGCCTCGTCCTTCTGAAAGCACTCGGCTGTCTGCTTAGCTGCCTCTGCAAACGCCTTCAATACACAATAACACAAATGTTTACAGTGAAGAACACATATTCTGCTTTTGTCTGTTTTATAGTTATAATCTATGACATATGTTTATCATTAATAAAACTTAAGAAGTCCATAAACCTGGCTCATTTGGCCATCTGGCTTGCACAGATATTGTAGATGAAAAAGCCCCAAACCTCAAAATGGACTAGAAATGTATGAAAGGTATGAAATTTTTACAACATGATAACAAATACCATGGTATAACAGTAAACCACAGAAAAACAAGTTTTAGAGAGTTTTACTTTACTGTGCAGAGAGTTGGGGTAACACAGACAACAGGGAATGGGTTTAAATAGAGCAGACATCCATTAAAAATAATTATGGACTCTGAGAAGTGCTGCTTTTTCCACAGACCCCGTGCATTAAATGAGCTGTGACAAAAACAACATGGTTTTTTATCACTGCGTTATACCTTAATGCTTTAATAGTGAGCTGGATATCTGACAGTTAGGCTGTTTTTTTCTAAGGAACTAATAAAAAAAAAACATCTCCCTGGTTTAAATTTGAAAAAAACTAAATAGAACATTTGAAAAAAACTAAATAGAACTTGACATGTTTTGAAAGAACAAAGTCAAGAACAGGTTTAACCGCACCGGCTAAGCTAAGCAGGGCTGGGTTAGTACTTGGATGGAGACCGCTGGGATTACCAGGTGTCACAGTGGGGCGCCAGTGATAAAAACTGTTGTTGTATCCTTAGGCAAGACATTTCACCCACATTTCCTTGTATGAAAGTGGTGTGTGAGTGGCGCTCGGAGGGGCCAGGGCAGAAGTGGTAGTATCTTACCTCCACCAAGTGTAGACTGAATAATGGTAAAGCGTTTTGGAAAGTGTCTTGAAAAGTGCTATAAATCCAATGCATTATTAATGATAAAAGTAAGTCTACACTAGGACTGGACTGATTCTCAGCCCAGGGGCAGTGTGACCCCTGCAGTGGAACCCAGAGAAACCCCTCATGTACAGTATCTGCCCCTCTACAGTATGAGACTCACTGTGCCCAGGTTACTCAGCATGGCAAGCCCGCACTTGGACACTGTGATGTTGAGCTGGTCTTTGCTGCTGATCACGATGACGGTTTTATAATCGGGGACGATGTAATCCACCTCATCAGACATCCCCGAGTGCTTCACCGGCTTCTTCTTCATCTGGGAACAAAGAATACATTTATAGTTTCAACTAATAGGCCTGTCACGATAATTATAATATAGATTCAAAAAACATAGATGGAACAAAAATGTTTTGGGAGGAGCTGGGATAGTTGATTTTTAAAACGTGAAAGGAGGAAGTAGGTATTTAAATGTATTTAACTTCCAGAAAATAATTTATTCATATATGACAAAAAAAAAGTTGGGTATTTCTGCCTAAACTCAAGAGTTTGTGTTTGTCAGTTTAAACAAACCCTGAGCTCCAGGGTCCAGGGCTTAAACCCGTCTTTCTTCTCATCTTCCAAAGGCTCCACCAGAGGCTCCCACACGCCCAACATCTCATTATAATAATGAACCTACAGGAGAAACCACACATTTAACAATCATGAAGTCATGTTTTTCCCAATTTCATAATCACAAATGCAGTTCACATACCTCCAGCTGGAGGGCACTGTGCAGGTTGATGAGGGTGGACCAGTTGGTGACGTCTCCGTGGAAACAGGACTTGGCGAGGAGCATGGGCACCGTCCTGTGTCCCACACCGGCCTCCAGGGTCAGACAGATCGACTTAATGCTCATCTAAAAGAACGATAATGACAATACAGAGCTTCAGTGCGAAGGTCTGAAGTGATTAGTAGATCCATGAACGCAACCGCTGCTTTAACAGTAACAAGTTCAGATTGTAGAGACTCCCCCTGGTGTGTGTGGTATTACCTGCAGAGACTCCCCCTGCAGTTAGAGTGGGGTATTACCTGTAGAGACGCCCCCTGTAGGTTGTGTGTGGTATTACCTGTACGCACTCCCCCTGTAGGTCGTGTGTGGTATAACCTGTACGCACTCCCCCTGTAGGTCGTGTGTGGTATAACCTGTACGCACTCCCCCTGTAGGTTGTGTGTGGTATTACCTGTACACACTTCCCCTGTAGGTTGTGTGGAGGTTTAGCTGTAGAGACAGACTCCCCCTGTGGGTCATGTGGTGTATTACCTGTAGAGACTCTCCAGACGGGATGAGTAGAGCCTGCTGTTGTTGGTCCTCGTCGCGTTCTTCATCCAGGAACCAGAGTTTGAGGTCCCTCCAGCTGCGGCGCTCCCACAGGTCGACGGGCACCGGGCTGTCCTGCTCCTCAGGGGTCTCTGGGGTCGGGCTCAGAGCAGACTGGATGGTGATTACTGTGTTTATGATGATGGGAGAGACCTGAGGGAGGCACAGTGTTTTGGTAATCTTTTATTTATGCTTTTCATAAATAATTCACTAAAACAAATGCTTTAAAAGAGAGTACGGAAGAATACATACAACCAGCTTTAAGTAGCTTTTTACCTTATTATAAAGTGTTTTCTCAGCATTAGCCATAGACTGAATATATAAATGGACATAACTAACCTACTAGCCGCTGTGTTCCAAATAGGAAGTGAGCGTGGACGTGCTTCTGGCTCCATCCATCTGCCTCAAATTCACTTTGTATTGAAAAAGGTCATCACTTTGGTCATAAAATTAAATCATTTTAACCCCCTCTACATAATTTGTATTTAGCTATTCAATAAATAAATAAATAAATACATAAATAAATAAATATAAGTAAATCAGTTCCTATTCCTAATATGGAACTCGGCTCCAAATTCGCCCCTAAAACGGCTAGCCTCATGAGCTTCATTTGACTGGAGCCAAATGCTTTTGGTGATGTCACCCTCTCTTAGTCTACTTCTTTATACAGTCTATGGCATTAGCTTACACATAGTTATATTTTGTTTGATTCATGCTTGAGTAATCCTATGCCCATGTCTAGAGGCTTGAGTAAGGCTCTGACCTATATAAAGTATGTTAGTCTTTTAAAATGTATAAATGTAATAAATGAAAATCTGAACAAAGCCAAATGTGTGTTTAAAAAAAGCTCTTGTCCAAACCTTGAGCGTGAGGGCGTTGATGGAGATCTCCATGACCTGAGGCGTGTGAGGAGTCTGGGAGTTCTGGAAGAACACCTGACAGGGCTGCAGGACAGTGGTCACATTGTTTTTCCTCTTTTCTCTGAGGAACGGACACGCCACCACCTGAAACACAGACACACCCCATCATCAGACAAATTTCCATGTATGAGTCAGAGCAAAATGTATGTTTATTCACCCCTGATAAACCATTTCAAAGCAGTACTATGTAACTATTATACTGAAATAAAATAATGTTTTTTTTTTATTTTCTGTTTTTATTGCACTGAAAAACTGACTCTTATTTGGCCTGGAGGAGAGCCACCTCCTGCTTGTTTCCATGGAGATGTTCCTTTGGCTTAAATCTTCCACAGTATGGCTTAAAACATTGATCTCACCTTGAGGTCATTGATCCCGGCGGTCATCTGGGACCCATTGGCGTCGCTCTTCATCATGAGCTCGCACTGCGTCGTCATGACGAGGGCGGGGGCATCGCCACGGCTCAGGTCGGCCACAAACACGATCTCAGGATTTCTCACCACAACATTTATCTCCGTCTTAGACACAGGGGCAGGAGACGAGGCTGATGGAGCAGAATCACAGGGTTAAATACAGCAACAATAATAAAGGAACACTTAAGTTATGTACATGTCTATATGTAACAAGAGCACTTTTAACTGGCAATGCACGACACTAATCTGGCAGTCCAAAGCAAAGATCCTATTAGTTTTCTGAACTCTAAAATGTATATCTGATTTCCATATGGATGTGGGCAATACATAAATTCCCGAAAAATATTGTGATTGTTGTTTTGAAGATAGAACATTTTAAATATTGAGTATTTTGTTTATAGACATTTCAAAATGCAAAGTAAGTGTCCAAATAAGAATCACATTTGTGGGTAATTTTACAATTCGTTTGTATTTGTCTGATACTTAAAACACAACAAAATGCATTAAAGGAAACATTATGCATATTTCTGTTGGATTACAAAAATATCTTCTGATTATTGTTTTTATTAGAATATCATTATTTTTCAATATTGCCAATCCATATTTATTTTACATTAGATAATATGACCTTTAAAGCTGTGTTTGTGTTTACACTTTATTGATACTTTGCAGCTGATGTCATCAACAATCTCTGGGGGGTTGAAGCTAACTGGAGGCACTGCTCTGTCTGAAGCTCTGTTAGACTTTAAACTGAGCTTTGTTTTAAAACAATCTGACCATAAAGAACTAACTTAGCTGGAGCTGATTTTGTATTGTTAAACTAGGCACAAGCTAGCATTAGCTAACTGCTTTTTTCTCTTGACTTTTCAGACAATCTTAAAACTTTTTTGACTGAGTAATGTCTAAATTACTGTGTGACTCTTGTGTCTCCATGATAACCGCACAACATTCTACCATAGATATACATGTCATACCCTTATAAGCGCGATATCACTGCAAAGTAGGACTGTGCCAAAAATCTTAAGAGTGATAGATTGCGATCTCTACTTTGGTCGATCTCAATAAGGCATGTGCATTTTAATCGTCAGGTTTCCAGCCAATCATGTGGCAGTAAGAGCGCAAGGTGCTGATGAGGATTTATGATCTTGTTTAGGAAAAAGCACCTGAGCCACAGCGCGTCTCTTTATGTCTCTTTACGTGTTCACAGGTTTTGACTTAAATCTGCACTATTTGACTAAAAGTCCTCACCTCTGGAGCTTCTCATCTTTATAATCCAAGTTATGGAAAATAAACGAATTTGTCTCCCCATTTATGAGTGAAACTTAGGTCCTCATTTAGCGCACAGACATCGCACGTGTTTCTGTTGATAGCGGTAGCTCGCGTGCTAGGTTTAATATATATCGTACAAATTCATTCGAAACATTAAATGTGGATTTCTCCAGAATTACTGGTCTTATCGACACAAAATTAAAACTGTAGTGATCCTGACCCCGTCCTTTATGCCTGAAGTCCACCTGTGTATGTTTTTAATAAGATTGAAGAAGATCGAATCGAAAATCGAGATTGATCAAAATCTCGATTTTGATCTTTTTTTTTTCCTCATAGCCCCCAGCCCTACTGCAAAGTATAAATAGAATGTACCAATAATAAACACTCACTGGACTCTCTGGACGCCACAGAGGAAGGATTCTTCTTCTCTGCTCCGGCATTGCTCTTGTTCTGAGGAGCCTGACCGAAGCCCTGCTGTGAGGCTGTCAGGAAGATGTTAGCCACTGTGAGCAGGAACTCCATGCTAGCACAGAGGTAAATGTTCTGCACCAGCGTGTCCAGGACTGTGCCTTCTCTGCCCTGACGATATTTCACCTCCACCATCATGTTCTGCTCTGCTCCCGGACGCAGCGCCATCATTCTGTGAGAGGGGGAAATTACAGTCAGGGAAATTATAGAGCGCATTCTGGAGACTTGTTAGGTTGTCCTACACAGCCATTTAAGACCCTGTCCCTCATTCCACTTATTTAGAGAATATCCCATATATGTGACAGTAGAAAAGAGAAGTGAGTGAGTATGGTATTTTCTAGTATTTAAATGTAAAAAGGCAGATTAAACTCATGAAAACTCCTCCTGCAGGTATAGTCTTGAGTGCAATTTGGGTCAGATACACAGAGATATGAAATAGTTTTGAGAGCTTTTGCCACGCCCCCTTCTATCGGCAGGACATGTCTTTAGTTAACCAAGAACTTCTTTAGTCGACTACAGCCCTCGTGTATAGTAGTTTAAACCTCTACAGACATGTGAAATGGGATTCTTGGAGTAGTTTCTCAGTTCAGATCTCAGTCTTCTCTCAGATGTTACTGCTCCAGCATGTGCCTTCAGTACCTGGACGTGACCATCTTGATTTTGGGTCTCTTGTCATCGAGGAAACAGGCTGCCAGTTGCACCAGGGCCCTAATGGAGCTGTCTGAGAACATTTGGACGGAGGTGGAGATGGTGCCCAGAGTGAACTCAGCCAGTTTGAGCTGCTCATCGTGAGAGTCCAACAACTGTGCCTGAAGAGAGCAGCAGGAGGAATGTTAGTTTTGATTTACAGAGGGCCTTTTAACACAATCACACGCTTTATACAGATTGTTTTGGTGTTTTTATATTTTCTAGAGTGAAGACTGCATTGGACAGGCCAGAGAGGTGAGATACATTTAGGAAACAGTCATTCTCGTTAGGCAAACCCACAACACTGAGGTGATAACAACCACAGATGTGCAAACGTAAATCACTACACCACTGGTGAGCACTACATCCCTCTCACTCCACACTTGGTGATGGCAAGCAGCTATTGTAGCCACAGCTGCCCTGGGGCAGAAGTGACAAAGAAGTGAGGCTGCCAGTCTGCACTATCAGCCCCTCAGACCCCCACCAACACTCACACTCACGCACACACACCACATTCATAAAGAGCAAGAGCCCAAGGATTTAAAGTAGATTTGCACTGGTCTAGAGCAGGAAACTGTCAGCCAAGTTGGTGGAGCAGTACTGCTATATTAAAACACCATTATTTCACAATATTCCAGATTTCATAACATCTCTCCCACAGGTAGAGAGGTATCCAGCCTTTTTCATAACACATACAACCAAAATGTGGAAAATTACCTCATTTCCGTTTGGTGTGAACAGGACTAGGGTCATGGAGTCAAACTTGAAGTCTAACTTCAGAGTGGTCTTGGGTTTAGTGTTTGTCTGAGACTCGACCACAGCAGAAGTCACCACTGTGTTATCTGCAAACACAAGACAGAAACCACATTCAGTTGTATGTAAAATCCCTCAGTCGTCCAGGTAGAATCCATGGCAAAAAAAGGAGAAAATTTAATTTGTCAACTGGACATAGTTTATTTGGTTGAATACGTTTCGCAGCTCATCCAAGCTGCTTCCTCAGTTCAGAACTGAGGAAGCAGCTTGGATGAGCTGCGAAACGTATTCAACCAAATAAACTATGTCCAGTTGACAAATTAAATTTTCTCCTTTTTTTGCCACACATTCAGTTGTGTTTTCCTTCAGATTCAATTTCTGAAGATGGCTCAAATATTACAAAACTAAAATAAGTTGCTAAATTAAGAATATTATTCACATTTTTAGTACATTTTTTACTTGACAACTCAAAACTACTCACATCAAGATGACATATTCTTAATTCAAGCAACATGAAAAACAAGCAAATATTAGTGATGGCAGTTTTGAAACACGCTTTTCGACACTGCTTCGAAGCGCACTTCGAAGCAGTGTTCCAAAACGCGAGTCAAAACACTGGTCACGTGACTTAGACGTCTCACGAAACGCGTGACGTCACTCAAGTGAAACACTGCCGTTTTGAACGCGTTTCACTAGAGGCTCACGTCTCGAATCCAAAGTTTGATTGACAGGGATTTCAACGAACCACAAAGCAGCGCACCTGTCTCAACCTACTCCCACAAAGTTTAAAAGATATTTTGGCGTGCTGCCCAATGTGGGTTTGTGAGAGGCGAGAGATCGTGAGATTTTGACAGAGATACTGATACTTTGATTAATAGTGAGATAGTGAGTTTATGCAGCTAGTTTAGACCACAGATTAGATAGACTGTAAAGTTACACTACTGCTACAGTAGAACAGCATAACTGCAGACGCCACAGTGGAAGTGGGAAAATATTTGCAAGACCCGTTTATTCCCCGCACCGCGGACCCACTTCTCTATTGGAAAGAGAGGGCAGTTATTTTTCCTCATTTATACAAACTGTCAAAAAAGTTTCTGGGCATACCTGCAACCAGTGTTCCATGTGAACGAGTCTTTTCAAAAACAGGGGAGGTATTAAACAAAAACCGCTTGCACCCCTCCACTGCCGAAAAAAATATATTTTTGAATAAAAACCTTGAAATCTGATTAATGCATAGCTTCCTTTATTTAATTTTATTTACACAAATTAATTCGTAACATACACCTGCATACACTTAGACAAACTTTATTAGAACAAGCTTTATTAGAAACCATGTCAGATCAGGATGTGTTTTTTGAGCCACTGTGGAGAAATACTGAGACATCACCACCAGAGGCCACTGTAGAGTCGTGATTCGAACAGCGATTCGAAGCCTCGAATCATTTGTTTCGAGTGCTTTGCTGGTTCATGAGGCTTCGTTTTGCCCATCCCTAGCAAATATGACATGCATTGCTCTCTCCTGATATTCTGCCTATCCATGGGTTTCTGAGTGGTGAAAAATGTCACCTCAGCAATTAAAAAAAAAAAAAAAAAAATCAATCAATCATAGTTCATTGAATGATACCAGAGCTGAAAAGGGGAATAGGATTTACAGTTTCACATATACCTACTCCTTTTCTTGTTTCAGGTTATATATTTGCTTATAACCATTAATATTTTTGGTGTTTATTATTATGTTTATTGTGATGTGTGAGCTACTTTGTCCAAACAATTTCCTTTAGACAGACAATTTCTCTTAGAGAGACTTAGACTGTCCCTTAGACAGTTTGTCTAAGTCTATATATATGTAAATTTATTCGAAATAAAAACAACAATCAAAATCACTCATACTCACTTCGGCTGGGTGGAGAGGTGCCTGACCCGCGGGTGGAGGCGTCAGACGAGGGGTCGGAGGGGTCAGCGGGGTCAGAGGGGGGTGGAGGCTCTGGGGGGGCACCGAGCTCAGACTTTTCAGACAGGTTTTCATTCAAAGTCCTCAGCACCACAGTGAGGTCATCCTGGCTCAAGATCAGCTGCAAAACACAGAAAAATACAGTGATGTAAATGTGGAAGCTGTGGAAGTCATTTCCCTTAATGATCAATAAAGTTTGCCAAAGTCTAAACATATTTGTATTTTTAACTTAAAGCTGCCATCTGTAACGTCACCTGTCCCCTCTCCCCTCACCTGGCCTCTGTTCTGGCTCACCTGTGCTCTCGGATCTTCTGTCAGACCAAAGCTGACTGCAGTAATGTGGATAGCATCTAGTGTTGTATGTGAGTAACTTTAATGGATACGTACGCTCATGGGTTTGAGGTGTGCGATGATCTCGATGTCGGGGATGTTGTGGTACCAGTTTGACGACAGGTTTCTCAGAACCTCCAGGTCCAGACTCACAGGCATCAAGAGCTGAGTCTCCCCCTGGAACCTATCGTTTTTGTACGTGGTTCTGAAAGCAATACAAAACAACAGTAGTTTTTTTTTTTTTGCTGTATTATTATACAATTTATCAACATCATAGTGCAAAAGGAAAAGAGTTTATTACAAACCACAAAAATGCATTTACTGAAATACAACAATTAGGCCTGCATTATATTAAGTAAACCCAATAGTTTAATGAAACTCCATTATCATGTATTTCATGTCAAGTGCTGTGAGACCAGCACAAGCCTCTGGGGTAAGAGGAAACACTCCATAGTTGACTAAATTAGCATGACATTTACACTAAAACTAGATTAAAACTGAAAAGGAATTATTTTACTAAATCTAGTGTAAAATGAAAAGTGATTTTCACCAAAACTAATTTTTTATTTCTTGTCAAAATGAATACTGCCCCACTCACTTGTACATCTTGAGGTCGGTCAGTTTGACTGTCATAATATCAACCACCGGGGGGATCTTGGCATTGGATTTGAATGGCTGCATGACGAAGCGGTTCTTGACAGAGAGCCGGCCCAGATCTGCTACGATGACGTTTGAGGAAGAGGAGGACTGGGGGAGGAAGATGACGGGAGCGTTAAAGTGCACGCTTAGAGAGATCCGGGTGCTCCTCTCGGCCAGCTCCTTCACCCCAGACGCTGCCTTTTCTGCAGCCTGCACCGTCACCTCTGCCAGGGCCGCCTTCGCCTCCTGGAAGTTATTAATGAACGCCTGGAACAACAAAGCACAAAAGATGTTCATCACCAATAAGATTTTATTTCCACTTTATATTTAACCTAATTTAAAGCTACGTTACCTGCTTTTCAAACTGTGAAAGGAGGAGGTAGGTATTTAAATAACTAACTTGCTCTCACAAACCCCTTTATACATTGTCAGTATTCACATATATTCACATATATTGCATGGCAAATCACCAACACTCAGTCAAGATTACAAAAAAGTATAACAAATTATTTGGTGGCATTCACCCTCATCAATATTACATGAAATCAATAATAAAGCATTAGTCTTATGCAGCACTTTTCCAGACGCTTAAAGACACGATTTCATGCATTAATTCATTCATTCCACACTTGGTAGTGGTAAACTATCACTATAGCCACAGCTGCCCTGGGGCAGACTGACAGAAGCGAGGTAGTTTTTGCCACCGGCACCTCTCTGTGGGACCTGGTTCCCTGCAGTCTCCCATCCAAGTACTAAAAAGGCCCAGCCTTGCTTAGCTTCAGAGATCTGAAGAACAGGCTTTTCCAAGTAGGCTTGGCCAAATTAAATAATAAAACACCCAGAATGAGTCCGACAATGGTTTGTGGACATAAAAAAGACTTGTAGATACTGATCTGTTATGGACCAATCCACTGCTTAGAAAGAGGCAACCTCAGAAAAGGCTTTGATTCAAGCCTGTGTGTATTATCTGAGTGTGTTTTTGATTAAACTGTGCATAATATGCTGCTTTAAAAAACTTGCTTATGCATATTTTATTATAAGGTAAGGTAATGTAAGGTTGTACTTACCAGTATGGAGGAGAGGAACTTGTTGAGGAAGACGACCTGGATGCAGCCCACATTCAGAGTGACAGAGGTGTCCACTTTAGACATGTCCAGGTAAGCGTCTCCTTCAGTGGCACAGGTGTAGTTCACCATGCGGAAGTCAAACACCTCCTTATCAGCAATGGACACAGCCTACAAGCACAAGAATCAAGCATTGGTTTAAATTATTTAGACTATTTAAATCATTTGTACATTTTAATCAAATGTATTTTTCATTTGACCCATTCGTCAACCAGTAAAAAACCCAACTCCAGATAAGGTTAGATGCGTTGCTGAAGGATTGTCCTACATGTTTTGGGTAGTTGGTAGACACAGGGATAACATGCAGACTCTAAAGTGGGACCTTCTTGTTGTGGAGGGAGAGTGCTAGCCACCCCACTGTTTTTATAATGAATAGTTATATGTACCTTTTTGTATAGGGCGTCTTTGTCACAGTCAAGAATGACGATGTTCTTCAAATGAGCCAGAATCTCCATCTCTTTTTTCCTCATGAGAACCTCAGAGACCAGACCTGCACAAGAGGAACAAACATGAAAACACTGGCAGCAAACTTCACCATTCACTTTGAGAATATTGTCTCCCTGGTCAAATCTGTGGTGGCGCTGGAAAGTTTGGGTGGTGGTTTTGGAACACTTTCTGAAGGACAATGTTTTAAAAAATAAAATAAAAAATGACCTTCAATGCTGATTTCTGAGATTCTGGCTTTCTGTCCTCGGATGAAGAATTTGAGGCAGCGGAGGTCAGCTCTGATGTGCAGGTTCACTATGTCTGCAAACTTTGAGCTTTTAACACCTACAGGAACAAACAAAGAAGAGTGTTACTCAAAAACATTTCATTCTGACCTTAGTACAATGGATTTATATTGCGTTTTTTTTTTACACTAGGTCTGCATTATTTATTCACTTTCTGCCAAGCTACTGTACTTTTAACTGCCCTTAAAAGTACCTTCTCCAAACACCACCAACCACACACACAAGATATCAAGTCATATATGGGAAAATATGGGCGTAACAGAGCTCATATGGAACTGCAAACCTTGGAGATAAAAAACAACTGCTCCTGCACCTAAGAAGTGCTCATTCTGACAACCAATTTTAGTGCTGTTTTCAAGATCATATTTGCCATTTTTGTTTCCGTACTTGGTCTCCTGACGAGCGCGGTCTCCTCCTTCTTCTCTTCCTCCTTCTCCCCGTCGCCTTCGTCTTCCTCTGGGATGGTGGGCAGCTCCTCTGGGCCCGCCTCCTTTTGGCTGGACGTTTTTGTGGGCAGAAGGTTGTCCAGGAAGTTCATGGTGTTCAGAAGAGCCTCAGTGTGGAGATGGACGTCCAGAGAGGAGAAGGTCACCTGAACAACACGGCAACAGAAGTCATTAGTTTACCGTATTTTCCGGACTATAAGCCGCTACTTTTTTCTCACACTTTGAACCCTGCGGCTTATACACCGATGCGGCTAATATATGGACGGATTATTACTCAAGCTGCACAGCGGATGCGCGCGCAGCTCGAGTGCAGAAAGCGCCGCTGTCTGTGCGGTGAACATGGGTTAGGGTTAGTTAGAACACTCGCTAGCGCTGTTGTCAGCACTAAAACAGTTTATCGCTGCGTGATAAAATAAGTTCTGCTGCTAAATGAACATTAGTGAGTGGGATACGTCTTAATGACCCGTATGTGTTAAATGCAGGTGAAGCGTAAATGACGAGACGAAACGTCTCAAACTTCAGTAGCGGGACATCCACTCATACATGATCGACACAACTAACCCCGACCCCCGGGAGAGCCTGAAATCCTGTTGAAATCCTACAAGACACTGACATGATCCCAGACACTGACATGATCCCAGACAGGACAGCGGCTCTTTCTGCTCGAGACATGCGCAGTAGAGCGCCAGAGCGACTCTCACGAACTGACTCAATGCAAAAAGACGACAAAAGCTTTAGAGGCAATACAAGCAGATGCTCGGAACTTGAAAACTTCTTGAAGACGTGGACACCTGCGGCTTATAGACAGGTGCGGCCTATATATGTACAAAAATAAAATTCTTTGAAAATTTAGTTGATGCGGCTTATATTCAGGTGCGCTCAATAGTCCGGAAAATACGGTAATTTTTTTTACATTTAAAGAAGACCTATTATGCTTTTTCTGCTATATAGTTATAATCTATGTCAGGCGTAGATTTTTATGTAACCTTTTGTTCATTTTAAACCACAATATAGATCTAAAATAAAGATAAATAAAGATAAAAATAAAATATCTGAATAGATAAAGGTCCATTGCTGTGGATAGGTACAGTTCAGGGCAGCGAACAGTGATTTTTTTTCAAATTGTGCCAAAACGGTTATGACGTGCCGCTGAATCCTACGTGTATCGTGTATTTTGAAAATAAAATAAAGATCAGAGTAGGTACAGAGTAGTGGCCGTACATGGGGGATAGGTGAAAACAGGACATTTCTGAACAATGACACCTCGAATGCAGGACAAATATGAATGAATCACTCTAATGAATGAATCACTCAAAATACAACTTCCAATGAGTTAATGATTTGGGGAAATATGGTTTTAACATCTGGGCAAAGACTGAAATGCAACAATACAGGAACACATGCATTTTAGAAGAAAGTTGAAATTTCAGCTCTTATGGTTTGCCATTTGTGACCATTCAAATTCCAGTTTCTCATCAATAGCTGTCACTGATGCTCACCTTGATCAGCTGCTCCGTGTTGCTGTGCAGAGACTTGAACTCAGGGCCGTTTTTATCTGCCTAAAAACACACAAAAAAACAATTACACAAGTCACACATATACTGTATAAAAATCTCTATGTTCTTGTGGCTCAGACCTTGATGTACTCCAGCGTGAGCAGGTCCTCTTCACAGTTGTCTCGTGTGGTGATGAGCTGAACCTCTTTGGCCTCAGAATCTACATGAAAACATTTTTAAACACAGTACTTTAAACATAACTTACATACAGAGGTAGACTGGCTCCTGTGGCTAGTCATTTTTATGATATACAGGTTAACAAGTGTAATAATTTTTTTTAAGCGTTCAGTCCATTCCATATCCAAATAATTTCCCTTGTCTAAGTCTAAATCTATTCTTTGTTGATTTAATTACATCAACAATATTTTCTGCAGTTACAACAAACAGCTCTGAAAATGAATCGACTGTGATTGCCTTTTGAAAACCGTGCCAAACGCAGAGTGAGTCAGCTTGTCATTTACACAGTGGGATTCAAACCTGCTTCTTGATACAAATCTGCAGAGCCAGTTTAAAATATACCACTACAATGGCAAAAAATGTCACAAATCTTGCATTCAGAATCTTATAAAACACAGTATGCCCTCACAGGAGCCAACTTCTGTAGCTGTGCACAATGTTATTTGATGGAAAATATGATCTTTTTTCCCACAGACAGTATTTAGTAAAAGTAAAACCTTAAAGTTACACTGATTCATGGGGCTTATAAACTCATGGCTGTGAATAATCAAGGAAATGTGGGAGGAACATGAGGAAAGAGTTTCTTTTAATTTGATAATGTTGTGCCTCACTGTTCTGTTTATGTTTAATATATTCAAAAATGTAATTCATATTTCAATTAGTTAAAAAAAAAAGTGACCTCCTGACACTGACCCATGTACTCGGGGCACTTGAGGCAGATCTCCTTCAGGTAGGTGTTGGACGTCATGTCAAAGGTTCTGAGCTTCAGTTCTGTGCCCAGACCCTCGATCTCCAGCAGCAGAACGGTGATCTCCACAGCCTCCGAGAGACGACACAGCTCCACCGAGAACTGCACAAAAACACACAGAAACATGACTCAGACTGGGGGTGCTAATTTTGGCTCTGGTGCTAGCAGGAGATCAGAACAAAGCTAATATATTTTTATAAATGAAAGATCTTACACTGGAATCTAAGGTGTCACTTGATAAGTTCAAGATTTTTCTCAAAAGTGTGGTGACCAAGACGTGTATGTTTTTCTTGAGAGATGCAAATGGTTTTATAATGTGATACTTTGTGATTTTACTGTTTTGTATTGATTGTGCTGCTGCTACCTTAGCCAGGGATCTCTTGAAAAACAGATTCTGAATCTCAATGAGACCTCCTGGTTAAATAAAGGTTTAAAAAAAAAAATTAAAATCACTGATATTTAGCTCCAGTATTTTGCTCTGTTTATTCTCAGTTCATTTGATGAGACGTTTTAAAAAGACTTGGGAGTTACTATATAGGGCACGAAACTGACCAATTTTGTCACCCAAAAAATATGAAACAGTTAGAATATTGGTCAGAATGAAACAAAACAGAAACAAGAATATAAAGTTATATTTTTGGCCTTTTTGTTGTTGTTAATTTTAAATTCCATTCATAGTTTATGTGATACTTTAACCTCACATTTGGTCACAGATACTTTTTAGCAGATTTCTAATGGATTTTCATACCTTCTTGGGCAGTAGTTTCACAAAATACTGGAGTAATTTACTTGAAGCACTCATGTCTGCTTATACTAGATTTGACTGTCAAACTTTGTGCGACATCTGATATAAAAAGTTTGGCATCAGTGTGAGTACCTTGTCTATTTCGAAGTTGAGTATGAGGTCGGTCATGTTCTTCTTGGCGTCGTCCTGCAGGCTTGTTCTCTTGCTGATGGTGCGCAGAGGTCTGGGATCATCAGGAAAAAAGGGTTTATCGTCCAGAGGAGAAGAGGGAGCGTCGTAGAACAGGTCCTCCTCTGAGCCTGCCACACAAACACACAAACGGACTTTGCATTTAGGGCTGGAGGACTTTGGAGAAGTATGGAACTGAAATTGTTCAGAAGTATTGGTACTAGGGCTGCAAAAATCATCAAAACTGAAATAAAATAAAAGAATATGATGAGATTGTGGCAGTAAAACGTCTCTTTACCCAGTGAGGTGAGGCTGGTGATGGTCTCACAGGACTCAAAGATGAAAGAGGAGCGCTGGTCTGCCAGGCTCAGGGGGCGTCTGTGTGTGAGCTGAGGAGTGAAGGTCCTGGGCTAAAGACAGAGAGAGGTCCATGTGAGAAACAGGCATCTGTGTACAGGTCTGGAATATTATGAAGAGAAGAATCTTTGTCATTCACAAAAATGTTCTCAACTCAAAATGTTGAGCTCGAAATACAAATCCTACAAACAGTATTCTTCTGTTTTACAATATGATTTCACTCATAATGCAACCAAATTTTTTATTCCTGCAAGATTCAATGTTTTGGTTTTTTTTCAGAAATAATTTCTTATAAAGATAATAATACTACATGAAACAGGAACATTTGCAAGTGGAGTTTTACAGAGAATCGTCTATTATCTATTGTAAAAGTTTGCTGTTCTGTTGTGACAGCAGTGACAATCTCAGTCTTTTTATAGTAATAAATATATTGTTTCCTGGTACTTTTTTGTTTGGTTGTTTTTGCAGGTGTAGTCTTATAAGTAGGGATGTAACGATATCCAAATCTCTCTATACATTATTTTCACATTATACATTTCATGGTACGATAATTATTGCAATATTTTAAGGAGGCTAACAAAATAGAGAATATGCAACTTTTCTTTCATAATCCAAATAATTAAGATTTAAAAGTGCTTAATAGTTATTTCATCATGTAGATTGGACTGAAACAGAGCAAAGGATCATGGTTTATGTAGTTATCTATGTTTTTAGCTGTTGCTACACCATAACAATGAACTTAAGCAAAGAGACTTGTAATACGATATATTGTCATGGCCCACGATGTTACTGTGAGACTTTCATATGATATTACAATATTTCGGTTATTGTTACATCCCTACTTGTCAGTATAGTATACACAGAGATACTTTATAGTTGATAGCTTTTGCCACGCCCTCTTTTTAGTCGACTAATCGATCGGCAGGAAATGTCTTTAGACCAAGAATTTCTTCAGATGACTACAGAGCTAGTGCCTTGATGTTCCCGGTCTGTTTGTGCCTGTACCTTGATGTTCCTGGTCTGTTTGTGTCTGTACCTTGATGTTCCTGGTCTGTTTGTGCCTGTACCTTGATGTTCCTAGTCTGTTTGTGCCTGTACCTTGATGTTCCTAGTCTGTTTGTGCCTGTACCTTGATGTTCCTGGTCTGTTTGTGCCTGTACCTTGACGTTTCTGGTTTGCTTGTGTCTGTACCTTGATGGAGCCCTGGTGAGGGTTGGAGCGAGCGGGGGGCCGGCTCTCAGGCAGAGGAATACTATCCACCAGCTCCAGGACACTGCGCAGTTTGTTATCAGAAATACGCAGAGACAGACGCGGGAGCTCTCCAGACAGCTTATACCTGCAGAGGGGAAAGGGGTTACAGCAGGAGCAACTTCTGAAAGCGTATGATTTTTGTAAAAGTTAAGCAGTTTATATTTTATACTTTTGAACTGAACCTTTTTACTGTAATGTATAACTCAAATTGCTCAAATACTTGTAAGAGAAATACATTCAGTCTTAATCTGATGTGTCATTAAACCCCAGAGCTGATGTAGGACACTGAGCGCAGACTCACTTGGCCATGCGGGAATCTTTGACGACCATGGCACGACTAAACACCACCTTCAGATCCACCGGCTCCAGGATGTGCAGAGGAGACTCTCTCTGTTTACGCGCCATTTTCCAATCTCCATCTGACACAAAAAAATATAAATGAATGAAATTAACTATATTTTTAATCACAGTTATGCAGAATATGTATGCCATGTGTTGATTGGACAACTAGTCCAGTTAATACAAGTGTTTTGTAAGCAGGACTGTTGTATGTAAATCTCAATAGGAAAAAATAGAATATTCAGTTTTCTTTAGCTACAATGTCCAAGCAAGAGATCGCGAAAGGTTCTATAGCGTGAAAACCCTAATTGCTTGATGTTTATGATGCAAGACGGTGTAAATGGTCTAAATATTGTCTTGACGTCTTGTAGAAGGTTTGTGATGCGGTATCTATGCATGTATAGAATTATGTATCATTCCAGAGTCATACTGTATGCCGACTGTACTTGTTTTTGTTCTACTATTGTGCAAAACCTTCAATAAAAATAAAATGACAAAAAAAGAAAACCCTGATTGCTATCATCTTCTCGTGCTGTGAGGAGTTTGAGTAATGAGTTTTTCACTAGACTAAATAATACTGAACCCTTAGCCTGTCCGTTCCAGTGTATTCTGAGCCGTACCTGGTTTGCTGTAGAGGAACTGCAGGCTGCTGAGCTGGATGTCGAAGCTGTCGTAGGCTCTGGACATGATGTCTTCAATGTTACTGCAGGTGATGGACAGCTGCGGTAGGTGCTTTCTGCTCTGACTTGACATCTGAGAAAGCAATAAACATCTGTCAGGGAATCATCGCTATCGGCTGGGTTAGGATGCCAAAAGTATAAAAATTTTGACACTAATTGATAAAACTTGACTAAAACTAGTATCGAAACTAGATACTCATTTGAGCAGGTATCGATACTAAAAAAAGTCACAATCCCTTCCCTGAATAGCTAGAATGATCTTGAGCTGTATCAGAACAAGTATAAGAGCACATAGACTAGTATACGCCCATGGACCACTGTGGAACCTACCTGTAAGAAAGTACTACCATAATTTTATTCTCATTGTTGGTACAGGAATCTGTATTTAGTATGGAGTCTATTCCGTAGTATTGAAATAGAGTTTGAAATTTCAGTTTATGTGATACAAAATCTATAGTTTACAGTGAGCAGGGAGCAGGTCAGTGCATCCTCACAACTCAAACACTTAAGAGTCTTAAAATGACAAATTGTCTTGTCTGTGTACTTACTGGGTCTATTTATATATGTATTTTGAAATCCAAAAGAGGTGGAGTTATTCATTCATGTAGATAGGAAGCAGTCAGTTGACCTTCACTCTTGTGCAGACCCTTATCAAAACTGGGACTACACCTGGATCTAAACCAGAACTAGACCAGGACTGAACGGTACTAAACCAAGTCATGTTGTCTTGGTCTCTGTATGTTGCTTAACTGTCTCCAAATGGTTGAGTCGTACCTTGAAGTGTCCCAGGTCGAGCAGCAGGATGTTCTGAGTGTTGTCATAGTAACCGGTCTGAGGGATGATGACGTAAGAGGCCATGAGGTTCACCTTCAGGTCCAGGGTTTTCTGAGTCTCGATCACGTACATCAGACCTGCAGCACAGATCACAGTGGTTAATGGAGATACAGTGAGCGAATATTGACAAAAATAAACACTGTATAGCATAGTATATTTTTAAAGACTGCACATGTAACTTTTTCTGGTGGAGGGTCTGACCTTCTATTCATTATGGAGATGTTATTGTTATGTCTGGAAAGTAGGCCACAGTAGGCCTATGGCATTAAAAAAAACTATAGCCATGGAGACACCAGCACCATCAGGCCAAGTGTTTTTAAGCAATAAAAACAGTATTTGAATAAATGTAGAATAAATAAGTTTCATGCCAAACTGTGAAACATTACAAGCAAAGCAGTAACATCTGCATGAGCAGGTGGTGGAACTCCACCAGAAAGTACCTGCTGTTACTTCATATTAAACAGTCATAAGCTAAATTAAACGTTTTCTTAATCTTTTCAGATCAGTGGTTAGTTTCTAGTGTTAAACATCCAAAAAAACAACAACTTTAAAACAATTATTTCCAGACACTTGTACAATATATTGTCACTTCTGACTGCATGTGTGTTTGGGGTTAAAACTGTGGATGGAATGTCAGACACTGATCTGATCTGACCAAGAAAATAAACACAAAGCAAATGACTTTCTCAGGATGTTGTGGGGATTCTGTCATTTTCAGTTTAAATACTGTACTGTAAATACTGTAGTTCATGCCACAGTATAATCGACACTGGGATGGGGAGAATAAGTCTTACTTCTTCCTACTCCATTTCAAACAGCAATCTTGGACTGAAATTGTACAGATTATATTCCCCTCTGAACCACCTGTTAGTCCTGCTATGACACAGCTCAAAATACGGATTAATAATAAAACACAGTTTTCAGTTTAGGTTAAAACTTTACATTGCCAACCAAATGCAGGGTTCACAGTATTATACAGGAGTGAGTTCAAATAGTGGTCACTGTGCTGATATTTCACAGACATGTATAACAGATAACTGCACTGACCGGTGGCTGTTCGGTCCCTGAACTGCTCCAGCTTCATCAGAGTCGCGTTGGTGAGTTCGTCCAGCTCCAGGTCGTCTGGAGGTCTGAAGAACGCAGCCATCCCGTTCACTGTGGTCTACAGGAGAGAGACAGGTTCAGTTTATAAAGTCTGAACATGTTTAGTGCATCAACCAAAGGATATGTTTCTGTAACATATCATTCAAAATGTACTTTTAACCGAGTTATAACAGTGTTCCCTCATAATTAGCCTGTCCAGAGTTGTATTTTGAGTGATTCATGCATATTTGAGTTTTAAAAAATAAATAAATAAAACTACAGATCATTAAGTAGTAACCAAGCCTGAATCATTCTTATGAAACTATTTGTTCATTATAAATGAAGTCTGTATTAAGGCTAATTAAAGAGTAAATATTATAAGGAGGTTCCAAAAACATGTGTCTTGTTTAAACACGTGAGCACAGCTGTTTGACTCACAGCGTCGTAGATGATCTCGAGAGGCTGTGATGTGACGTGGAGCCTCTGGTTGGCGCTCTCATCCAGAGGGTTGGTCTCAAACAGGATGCAGAGCAGAGGAGTCCCCGCCCCTGTCGCCGCCTTCCTCGATGACAGCAGCGTGGGAGCCGGGTGCTGATTGGCCAGGCCCGTGACCTCGAACAGAGTCAGCTGAGCAGTCACTCTGGGAACAGAGTAAACAATACGGAATTTTTCAGTAATCGGTGTTTACCATTAATAGAAGAGAGTATGGTAATCTCTCATTCATACTTTGCAGTGACATGACGTGGGGGGGATTGAATGTATGTCTATGGACGAATTTTCAGCTGTTACCATGGTAAAAACACAGCCTGATAAGTTTTTACACGAAAAACCGTTGGCTAATGCTGACGAGCTTGTGACTGTAATGCTATTTAAGAGAGACTTGTTTACCGACGCAAATCAGTTCATCTGTTCTAGTTCCAGCTAAGTCAGTTATTTATGGTCCGATTGTGTTCAAATAAAGCTCCCATTTAAGTCTAACTTGAGTAACAGATCGTCAGATGGGGCTGTGCCTCTAGTTAGCTTCACCCCCCCCCAGGGAATGTTGATGATATCAGCTGCAAAGGACAAATAAATGTTCTATCCCATTCATTTTAACGAGGCAGCAAAAAACCACAACATTTTGAACATGCTGACAGCGCAGACCAATCGTTGTTGTTTATACACTTGTTGTATAAATGAATTTTACCTTCAGGCTCCAAATATAAATATAAAATAAAAGTAAAAGCTCATTGTGACTCACTTGAGCGCCTGTGCCCCCGGTCTCTGTGTGAGCATGGACTGCAGCTCTCCCACAGTCAGACGGATGATCTCATTCCTGTCTTTGGCGTCTTTGATGGACACGGACAGTTTCTCCATGTGGAAGTTCACCTTCATGTCCTCAAACTGCACACAGAACAGACACACGTGTGAGCGGAGCAGGATGTGGTCTTACATAACGCAGGGCAGTGACTCAGAGGAAGTGCAGTCTTTGGTCACACAGGTTCTGGACTCACGTCTTTGGGCAGGTTTGGGTTGGCTGCCGTCTCACTGTAACCGATCGCCGTGTAGAGTTTGGCCTTTTCAGCCGGGGTCAGGAGCTCATCAAACCCTAAAGCAAAGAAATAATAGGAAAAGCAAAATAATAGGGTTGTACAATACTCAAAATTTGCTCTTGTGAGCTTTAAGTCATGTTATAATGTCGTTACATGATAAAAAAATAGCAGTTGTTGTGGTTTTTTTTCATTCACACGTTTGAATGATTTATTATCTCAATTATTAGCTCAAAACGCTCTGTTCCACCTTGTGATGTCATATAGTGGTAGTTAACAGCTCCTTTTACCTTTAGTTCAGTAGAGATTGGTAATTCCAGGGTTAAAATTATCAAAATGATTCTAGTGAAGTTGTATGAGTTTAAAAACACAGTGGAGCTGTATTAACATGTGACATCACAAGGTGGAACAGAGTGTTTACTATTTGAGAAAAGAACTCGATAAATCTGCAGGGTTTGTGTGTTAAACATGTGTGAATGAAACAAAACACAACTCCAGGTCTGTTTGTGATGAGGAAACAACATTATAACATAGATCTGAAAATAAATAAAGACTATAGCCCCTTTAAACTATGCCTCAAAATAATCATTAGATCATTATACATAATATTTTTTACATTTTTCTCAGTGTGCTTTTCAAACAAACTGCAGAGTCAAAACTGTAGTACTGACACAAAATAACTATACTAATATTTCACCATTGCTATTTTTGGTATATTGGGACAAATAAAGGTTCTTTTACCTTTCATCTTATAAAGCAGCCCACAATATTTATACTGTATCGTCAATTTTAGTATTTCAATATTTTGGAACACCCCGAATTATTGATTAACTGAATAATCTTGACATCTTTAATCAGAGCAAGCCTTCCAATAGGTTCAGGCTTTTGGATGGGCAACAAAGTGCAGCAGGCGTCTTTTTGGTGACAAGCAACTGAACTAAATGATCTTAACATGTGACTTGCCACGTTTACATGAGAGCTTTAATTCCGATTAAAAGTACCGGTAAATTAATCCCGAATAAAAATTAATTTAATTTTTAAAAGACCATGTAAACATTTAATTCCTAATGAAAATGATTATTCGGAATTAAACTTAATTCCGAATTAAGTGGGTGGTTTATTTCAATTTTAAAGATGAATTAATTTATTCCTCGATCATGTAAATGTTTATTCCTCTTAAAAATAATTCCGGTCGTTCGGCGCTCGTTCTGACGCGATGACGCACTGCGAGATGGCGCCCGGAGCAAACGTTGGTCTCGAACAGAAATAATTATTTTAATAAATTCGCTGGAAGAACTACAAATAATGAAAAGAGTGAATGGAAAACATAAAAACACAAACCAAACCGAGATGACAAAAAGCCGGTAGCAGCTGAAGTGTGAGTTTTCTTCAGGTCGACGTAAATCCGTTCGTGTCTCTGTCCAATCAGAACCCTTCTCGATGCCCAGACGTTGAGCGGAATTAAATAAAGACGATTTAACGTGTTTTCCATGTAAACCTCAATTCGGAATTATTATTTCCATGTAAACTCGAAGGAGAATAATTTAAATCTGAACTATTTAATTCGGAACAATTAATTCGGAATTAAAAAACATCATGTAAACGTGCCCATTGAGATTAAACACACCAGCAGGTTTCGTTTTTCAGGTGTTGTTTTTCCATCATGTTTCAGCTTTAGTCTCTTTTCTCTTTACCTCCTCCGCCCTTGGTCTCTTTGACTTCAGCCTCACTCTGTCCGCCCCAGTTCCACATCCAACCGAACCAGCCCTGGGACTCCTCCTCCTCCATCTTCAGCCCCGGACGGTAGATCTTCAGTCCTGCTTTACTTGCCTACAAAACAAGAAACAAGCAAACATTTCTTTCAGGTAGTGATTCTAAAATACTCAAATACTCATATTCATTTGATCATTTGCAGTGACATCATGGTGGGGGTGTTCTATGTGCATCTCTCTGGCGGACTAGTCAACAGTTACCATGGTGACAGACAGCATACATTAGCAAATACTGTCAAAAACATTTAAAATAGTCTAAAAACTCAAGAAAAAACACAAAATAGATTTAAAAAGCACATTTTCAGGAGGCTGTGATCAGTCTGAGCGTTTATGGTCCTCTTTAGGAGTTTGATTTTCAACAAAAAGTTGAGAGTGCACAAATCAGTTCACCTGTTGTAGTTCCAAATAGGACAGTTATTTATGGTGCACCACAATGGAAAACAAACAGGAAATGCATTGACAGAGAAGTCCAGTCTTCTTCTCCGTGATATTATAGTGTGAGCATTGACTTGAGACTGCAGCTTACCTCCACCTCGGCCTGCTGTCGGGCTAATGTGATGTTAAAAATATCCAGCGTCTTCTCTGGCTCCTGGAACAAAGCATCGATCAGTGTTTAAAGCTCTGAATGTAATGGGCCAAGTTTAGAAGGCAAACGCTTAATCAAATCATGAAAGTCTGGAGTGAGTAACAGCACAGAGAGGTGAAGAACGCTTACAATTAAAGGGCCCATATTACTCTACTTTCTGATCTAAATCTAGAGCTGTGTTTTGTTTCATTCACACATATTTAACACACAAACATATTTAGGCTCAGTTCTTCTCTCAGACAGATGACACTCCCTTCCACCTTGTGATGTCATGTAGTAATACAGGAAGTGCTTCGTTGTGTTTTTAAACTCCATACACTTTCATTTGAATCATTTGGGTAAAAATCAGCCCTAGAATTACCAATCTCTACAGAACAAAAGGTAAAACAAGCTGTTAACTTGAAAACTACCGCTTCATGACATCACAAGGTGGAACAGAGACTAATAATGTAGCGAATTCATGTGTGAATGAAACAAAACACAACTTCAGGTACATTTTTGATGAGGTGACAACATTATAACATGGCTTAAAGCTCATAAGAGTCAATTTTGCATAATATAGGACCTTATAATAATAATAATGCATTAGATATAGAGCCTTTCGAGTCATTTTACAGTCCACCACCACCAAAACTCACACACCACATTCATATTAGGCAATGTGGGTGAAATGTTTTGCCCAAGGACGCAACAATGAAACTTGATTTGTGCGGGAATCAATCCTCTGACCTTCGGGCTGGAGAGTGACTGCTCTAAGAGACATTATGCAAAACGATGCTCCCTCATCATTAACTCACTCCAAGTAGTTTTTTGAGTAAGTCATACATGTTTGAATAATCCTTTATTAATCCTGTAATCCCTGCTCACATCCCTGTACTTATCTTAGCAATTATTTGAAGAATTAAGATTAAACTATAGGCTTCTAAAATGTCAGGTTGGCAGTCTTTTGAAATAGAAACAAGTAAATGAAAAGCTGCTGTTTGTGAACGTCACTATGAAGAAACAGGTCCTCTCTGAAGTTTTGAACAGGAAGTCAATGCACCTGCTTCTATTATTTAGTGGGTTTTAGATCAATAATGCCTGTTACAGTGAATCAGTATAAATGATGTACACAGGTCAATGCTAAGTGAAAAAGCTTAATATGTCTTTTTTAATGGATGAATTACATTGGCTCAGACAGTTGGGCCCCTGTCGCTCACCTGTAGTCTCCGCAGTAGCTCCTCGCTGGGCTTCTTGGAGGTGATCTTGGTTTTGTACTCCTCTTTGTACTTTTTCACCATCTGACGGTGCTGACGAATCCGAGTCCAGGACCACATGTGGAGGCGGGGCTTCACGTCCACCTCCAGAACACTCGTGATCATGTACTTCCACCTTACACACAAATTATTATATTTTACTGTTTTTTCTGATAAATGGAACTATGCCTGCCAATTCAAAAAGAGGCAACTGATCGAATTTAGCTAAAAATGTAGCTACAGTCAGGTAAAAGCATCTCCACTTTATGCTTCATGTAATTGTTCATAATAAATAAATGGAATTCAATTGATTTCTGATAAATCTCAAGATTAATCCAAAATAGTTCAGGAATGGTCGAATTGTGTCCCGTTTATGTGACTTTTTAGCTTTGATGCGCGCTCAATTGAGTATTTAGTTGTGATACAAGCTTTATACTGTATATTTATAGTATCAGTTCACTTTCTATTGCACCACAGTCTCTTACCATATTTTGCTGTTGCGATGGACTGGGACGTTCGGCCTGTACTTCCTGTACGGCAGATTTCTGGACATCAAATCCACTGAGCCGAGCAGCTCCAGGATACTGATGTACTGTCCCAGAGAACACAATGATTCAAACTGGTGTAAAGTAAAAACGTGTGACTTCACCTGGAGGCAGAGGTCACTCACCTGTGGTCTGTTGAGTTCAATGGCCACTTCTCTCAGATTCACCATGAGGTCCACTTTAGGAGACGAGAAGTCCACATCAGACCTCGGGTTCATCTTCAGTTTGGCATCAGCTGAGATCGGACGGAAAACTGCAAACAAGAAAACCAGATTATACAACTGTTCCACTGGGCCACTTTATGTTTGTCCCATTCCTGATTTATTTTATTGTATTTTATTTTATTTTCACATGTTTTAACATCTTTAAGTCTATACCAACATCATTTTGTGCTTGGTTAAAAATGCAGGTAGAATTTCTGGAAAACTTACTGAACTCATGGGTGACTGGATAATTGTTGTTACTTTTCATGCTGCTCTTTAGATATTTCTGCAACAAAAGCCAAAATAAATGATTCTATTATATTATACTGAAATGATTAAAACACAGTGGTATAAGAGACATGTCAGGAGAACATATGAATTCATGTGAAATAAATTACCAAGGCCTCCTCTGGCTGGTGATTGGAGAAAAGCACAGAGTTGACGTTCCAATAGGCAAACAGGTTATCAAGTTTAACAAGCTGTGTAAACAAAACAATTAGATTAGCAATGGGTCCTATTAACTTTAAATATGTTTACTCAGTACATTATGAAACAGTCTTCTTTGAGTCAGCAGAACTTCTAAGAACCAAACTAACTGGTTCCAGATGATGAAATTGTGGTTGATGAAAATGTGGTTCAGTGTGCGTTCACTTTTATTCTAGTTTGAGCCGGGTTTGGAGCTGGTTTATTTGTCTAGTCCTGGTCTAGTCCAGGTTTAGTTCTGAGTTAGTTTCCAAATATCTTGCAAGAATATACTGTCCTTGAAGTAGTAATAAATGTGAATTTCCAAATAAGTTTTCACATTTTTATAGTGGAACATTATTTGAGAAGCTTCATAAATTCAAAACTAGTAAAAGACGCTGTACCTTTTTACTGCATTCAAAACTCATTTAATTTCAAACAGTTTGCAGTGGTCCAAAGTTATTCCTCACTTCTCTTATGCATTCAGAGCGTCCTAATTATTCACCGCAATAAGAGTTTTTCACAACTATCAGAAACGTGTTTGGACAAAAAAGCCAAAAACAACTAACAGGATAACACGCATTTCCTGATTATAGGACATTAAAACACTTTATAATTAGATGCAGAAAGTACACAGTGGACTTATTCTGACCTCAAGAGCTGCTTATACAATATATTTGTACTGAGGCAGCACACATTTTACTCAGATATATGGGGAAATGTCAGGTACAGAGCCTTTAATAGAATAGATGTACAGCTATAAATGCAGGGGTCAGATTAAAGGGCAAGGACATGTTCTGTACCTTGAAGAACAGCTTGGCCTTCTCGTCCAGGAGAGTAGGTCTCCAGTTTTCATCCGCAGTCTGTCAGGAGAAAAATTAACAACAAAAAAGTCAGGATCATACAGGTTTGTGCACAGTAGTAATAATAATATTTAATCTTAAAATAGTGATAAACTGTATTACATGGAGACTGAGGTTTTCCAGTGACACTCCAAATGACAGAGGGCAGTTTGGGTTTGTGACCTGAGAAAACAGAGTCAAAGTCAAAGTCAGCTTAAACTTAAACAGATATAAGACCTTAATTAGTTAATTATATACATAAACTTCACTTTGTTGCTTAAACACAAGTGTAAGCAACATAATGTAATGTCATTATAAAATGTACATGCACCAAAGTCAAGTGAATAAACTGTCTCTTTACATTTACTTGTAGAGTGTTCTAAATATGTTTGCTGTCCAATTTTTTTAGAAATGAGAACGTGATATCAGGCCAAAACATGGACATTTTATTGGTCTGGCTATTAAGGCTAGCTCTCTTATGGAGGGAAACAAGGCTTTGGGCGTCATATTTGTACTGTTTATTTTTCCTATGTAGAGCACTTGCTTTGTAAACAGTAGATGAGTTTTTAGAAATTCATAATTTCAAGAAACATAATCAATTTGTCGCTATGTGCCTTATCGGACATCAGTTGGTCTGGATTCTAAAAATAATTAGCATCAGCCCTGTGAATACATACACTGGTGGAGTTCTCCAGAGAATTAAACAGACTACTCTACTCTACTGTACATGCAGGTAACAAGTCAAATATCTAAACTGCCAGAGAGACAAGCTAAAACAGAGTAAAACAGAGAAAAAGTATAGACATAAACTCCTGGTTTGACTCACATTGTCTTCATATCGGACATGGATGTTGGAGATCATCACCTGAAGGTTCTTGATGACCTGAGTCACCAGCTTCTCCACAAACGTGTCCTGTTTCTCCAGACCAGGGTTTTCTGTCACACAAAAGATGTAGACAAGAGACACACACATTTCCATGAGAGATACACACATGTAAACAAGAAGAGAACCCTTTAAGAGCATGTTTTATAGAGTGTTTAAATAATACCACAGTTTCATATTGTCACTGGATGAATTAGGAGCACATTATAATTCATGTACATTGTGAGAAGTCTAAGAATGTATTTTCTTTAGGAGGTACCAAGCTAGGGATAACATCTTATTTACACTGTGATGTGTCACTAAATCTGAGCCTCACAGAAGCTGACCGACAGGAGGAGCGGGTGGAGTAAAGCAGCTGTGATATTAAACGGTTCTTCCATTATCTGAAACATCTTCACATTAAAGCGCCCATATTACGCCATTTTCTGATCCATGTTATAATCACCTCAACAAAAACATACAGGTTGTGTTTTGTTTCATTCACACGTTTCTCTCAAACAGAAAACACTCCACCTTCCACCTTGTGACGTCATGTGGTAATACAGGAAGTGCTCCACTGTGTTTTTAAACTCTATATATAGAATCATTTGGATGATTTCAGCTCTGGAATTGCCGATCTCTACTGAACTAAATGTAGCTGTTAATCTGAAAACTCCCACTACTAGGGGTGGGACGAGACACAATTTTCACGAGACGAGACACACCACGAGACTAGGTCCACGAGAACGAGACAAGACGAGATTTTTACATAATTTGTAATAACTAAATTGTGCAACCATTTCACAATGTTGGCTTCATTTATTTTATGTCACACTTTAGCGCTCATTGTACTGATTTTTGGAACTCCTTCTCAAATTGCATAACTCATCAGCTTTTAACTCTTTTTTTTGTCCAAGCCAAAGATATTTTTTCTCATTTGTGCAGAATCTTGTGGCAAGTTTGTCTCACAAGATCTTGTAGCACGAGATCTTGTCCCATCCCTAACCACTACATGACATCACAAGGTGGACCATTGTGAGCTTTGAAGAACATTTGTGAATGAAACAAAACAAACAAAACAAAACTCCAGGTCTGTTTTTGAGGAGGTAACAACATTCTAAAGTGGTTAAAAGCTCACAAGAGTCAATTTTGTGTAATATAGGACCTTTAATGAATCAGCATAGAAAACATTTGTTAAATTTCTCAACCACAAGAAGAACCGCAACAAGCTGCATAGTTTTCAGACTCTTCTGGACACATGACCTCAGCAGACCAAAGCAGACCTGGACTATCGAATGACACTGTAGCTCTCTGTATTAGGATTGTAAAATAGTCGATTGTAAAATAATACCTTGAAGCTAAACAACACTAAAACAGCCATCAAAACTAGAAAATTATCTGAAGTACCAATAATTAAAAAGAAAAACATCAATAGGACAAAACTGGACCTTTTCGTGAACTTCTACAGAATAATCTTAATTATTTATCAGAACTGAATCACATAAAAAAACATGAAGGAAATTACTTGTGGATGGCTGAGCAGTTTTAGAGGCATCAGTGTAAAAAAAGAAACTCAGCTCGGAATTTTTAGCTTTTAGAAACGTAATAAAAATGTCTATTCGCATCACTTTGAGTTAAGTTTTTGAAAATTACCGTGACAGGGACTCCACTGTCACACTACTGTTATGGTTTGATGCACCTGTCTATTAGTGTTAACAATACTAGAATACTAAAATCAGCTTTAAATAAAATGAAAGAAAGAAAATGACTATTGTATAAAAACATTGTGTGTTTTTTATTCACTGTGTTTTCCTTAGTACTGATATTGTGTTTGAGGTTTTAGTACTGTGATAACACTACTGAGCACACAGAATATTGATCGGAATATGAGTGAGTGAGGCATCAGAGAACACCACTAAAAGCTCTTTGTAGAATGTAGTTTAGGTTCATTTTGCCTGTTTAATTGTCTGGGGAAGTTGGTCACTTTGTTTATCACAGTGTAATTCCACAAAGCAGACCAGTGTGAAACCAGATAACACAGGAAACCACCACAATATAACTCCTCTGTTGTTTCTGCATTTAGCTGCTATAAAGTAGTGACCAATACAAAAACTTTAACTGAGCATCAGGGCCGTGTAACTCAATTCATTTCGAGCTCCAGATGTTTCTACTGGTCAATAATCAGCTTGGCTCTTTTTAATCAGGAAAAACGTGTGGTTTGGAGCACAGGGAAGACTTTTGGAGGAAGAAATGTGACTATTTTTTGTGTTAAAGGTGCACTTTGTAACTTTTTGGTTGAGGGTCTGTCACCTGCTTGTTTCTCTGGTTATGTCATTGCTCTGCCTGGAATGTTCCACAGTGTGACATTAAACAGCTCTACCTTACTGTACATTTATTCAATTAAAGGTGGTTTTACAGCTCAAAAATACCTACAAAAACAGGTACTCTGACTGGGAATGGGCTTGCCTCTCCGCAGATCTGACCGATAACTTGGTCTGGTTTGGTCTCCATGAAGATACAAAGGTTTAATGCCGTACTGTGAAACATTCCAGATAAAGCAATAACATCTCCATGGAGAAAAGTGTTTGACGGATCCTCCACCAGAACAATTATAGACTCAACAATAGTCAAACAAGATATTATTAATTCACTTACATTCACACTGTCTAATAGAGCAGCGCTCCTCTAGTCTGCGAGCAGCTTTATCAAATCAACTACATTTATGTGATGAAAACAGATAAAAAGCTATTCATATTTGGGTGGGAAAACTGATAATATCACAATTGTTATTTTGAAGATATGCAAAAAAAAAAAAACATTGCATATACAATAGTGTATATAGTCTATAATTAAAACTATTAAAAATGACTAGAAAAAGCTGATTAAAAATAAAAAGAGACATAAATATCTTTTAAATAAAAATAAAATAAAATAAAGTAAATTAAAATATTTTTTGCCAATATTGCCCAGTCCTACATTAAGATTTAGTTTTGGGTTTCACTTTTTGTTCCTCACAATTATTATTTATTAATTGACTGTGAATAATGGGCTGTATTCACGCTTACGTCACAAAACCGAATATGTTTGGAAACATACGGATGATGACTTCCTTTGGGCTCTGTTGGTGATAATAACTCTGAGGAAAACTGAGAAAATGGCCCGGCTGTCGTCATCTAGATGTCACTGTATTCTTTCTTTTTTCCTTCTAATTTGTGCATTATAATTTGTTTAACTTAATAAAAAAAATAAAACAGATGTCATTGTAGAGTTCTTGACTTATGTATTTGCATCATTTCTGTGCCCTGTGCCCCCCTGAGGGGTATAAAAACTTTGTATGCTTTGTTACGATCACCACAGATGCCTCTGTCAGGGATAGTGAGGGTGTGATTGTGTGCACAATTGCTTCAATAAATTACACTCTTTGATTCAAGACAACTTTCCAGGTTTTTTCTTTGCATCAGCGTGAACAGCTTTTGCATAAATTAATTCACAGCTCTGTACCTTGCTCAGCTGCCTTGAGTTTGGTCTCCTCTATCCTCTGCAGCTCCCTCTGTCGAGCCTCCAGGAACTGCTTTTCCTCCTTTTCCGCATCATATTTTATACCTGGAAACACACACAAATCAAGCTTTATTACACATTTTAAACCGCTTCATAAATAGTGCATACGGGCTACTACTATTTATGCACTATCATATTTAAAAGATGCCGTATGTAACTTTACTGGTGGAGTGTCTGCTACCGGTCTGACTCCATGGAGATGTTATTGCTTTTCCTGGAACAGTACGTCATTAAACTTCTACTCTACTTCTAAAATCTATTTGGCTTTTATTCAACATTATGTGTTTTTATTGCAAAAACAATACACTTAAAAACATGCACTGTTACTGTAAGCGGGCTCGCCTCTCCACAGATCTGTAACTAGGCCTGGCAGCATCACCTAAAAAGTTCCATTGTACAGTTTTAATTGAGCCAATTATGAATGCTCAAGAAGGAAACACTAAATATTTGTTTCATTTCAAAATAGTAAATTGGGTTAAATTAGAAACACAAATGCCACTGATCACATAACATCTACAGTCTTATATTAACTACACTGCATATTTGAAAGACTTACTTGCTGTGGGGACTATGAGGAGGTAGACCCCATCAAGTGTAGCTTCCACCGACTGTGTGTAAAGGTTTTTCCAGGGAATTTTAAGCTCCAGTCGCCCTATAAATACATTTAAAATTATTAATTAAATTAATGCAAAAATTATCGTTTTCCATGCACCTTCTTACCTATATGACCAGCTTTTACTTTAAAGGGAATGTCAAGTTGACTCTGAAAGAAATTAAAAATGTGTTACCACCTTTTCTTTATTGGTTACGTCCGGGTTTGAGCCTAGTTTAGTCCTGATGTAGACTCGGTGTAGACCTGATCAAGTCCTGGTTTAGTTCTGGATTTAGTCCCACTGTTATTTTATTGTTATTGAGAGCAAGTACCAGCACAGCATTAGTCAGTGTTCTATTAATAGTGCATTAGCTCTTTGTTATTAATGTAAACAATCTCTGCACTGTTTTCCTAAATTGCATTTTGCGTTAGTGTCCAACTGTTCAAGTAATTTCCCTTGTGGTCATGGATCAATAGTTTTTGTCTGAGGCTGTGTCTAAAATTGTCCTGGTTCGAGTCAGTTTAGTCTTGATGTAGACTTGGTTTGGTCCTGTTCTAGTCCTGTTTAGTCCTGGTTTAGCTTAAATGTTAATCCTGGTTTAGTCCCAGTTTTGTGATGTTAATGTGCAAGTGTGAAGGCACCCTAAATTGCCCTGGTTTGATCCTGATTTGAGTCTAGTTCAGTCTTTAAGTAGTCCTAGTTTAGTCCTGGTTTAGTCCTGGTTTAGTCCTGGTTTAGTCCTGGTTTAGTCCTGGTTTAGTCCTGGTTTAGTTTCAAGTTTAGTCTTGGTTTAGTCACAATTTTGATATTGCCCTGGTTTGGCCCAGATTTTTTCTAGTTTAGTCCTGATGTAGATAGGTTTGGTCCCATTCTAGCCCTGGTTTAGTCCTGGTTTAGTCCTGGTTTAGTTCCAGTTTCAATATGATGTGTATGCAAGTGTGGATTAAGCCTTAGGTCAACATCTGAACCTACCAGAGCATTTTCCTTGATTTCAAGATTTTTAAGAATGGCATCACCTGTGAACAGAATACATTTAGTTAAGAAAGGTTACTACTACTACTACTACTACTACTACTACTACGAGCAAGTTTAGAAATGAGACCAGTAAGCACAGTGCTATCTCCAGGTCTTTGCCCTCTGTCATGTGACTTGACTTCTACCACAGTGAACTGCAAGAATGATTCAAAATGTCTAAACAGGAAAGTCCCATTTACTTTGAATCAAAACAAAATGTGATCATTCTTAACCGCCCAACACCAAAAACATTTTAATTTTGTGTTAAATTTCACCTGTAGTTTTTCCTTATACTACTTTCTATGCATGTTATTATTGCACTTTGTTTTGCTTTCTATTTTTTTAAGGCAAGGCAAGTTTATTTGTATAGCACAATTCATACACAAAGTAATTCAAAGTGCTTTACAGAATAAGAAATGCATTAAAATCACAATACAAACAAATCAAACCATAAATAATCATCATAAAATTAAAAGAGAGAGACATTAATTGAGAGAGAAGAGTGCGGAATGTTAACAACTTGCATCTGTAAAGAGTTGAGTTTGTTAAATAAAATAACAAAAATGATAACTCTGAGGTACAAATTAATCTATAAAATCGCTAAACAAATGCAAGGCAGAGGGGGTGGATGTAGCTCGCTATGTATACATCTGTACCAAGTTGAGTTTGTTAATTAAAATAATAAAAATGATCACTTTGAGCTATAGAATAATGTATAAAATCACTAAACAAATGCAAGCCAGAGGAGGTGAATGTAGCTGCCATGTATGTTTACGTAGATGAGACACTGGCACGTTTCAACATGTTTACAAAGGCATTCTGACGCCTCTCCACCAATTCGAGGCAGGTTTCTGGGTAGTCTTCTTCCCGGAGGAGCTGAAATAGAAGACTGCCGTGTTCTCATGGAGTCGCTGTGTAAGAGGGTGTGACCCAGAACTACCTATTTGTGGCCAAACCTACTTGAAAGCACAGGGAAGGCAGCAACACACTCCAACTCAACATATGCACACAGAAATCGCAATTAGATAACAATCTATGATGATATCTGAATGAATATGCGTGGCTAATAAACGTGACAACAGAAAGAAGAATAGAAGTGATTTAAGGACAAAGTGACACTGACAGCTGAGGGAGGGATCCGCTCGGGTGACTGCTCGTTAGCTAGACGTTGTAAAGCAAGTTAGCACGTTAGCTTAGCATGTGTTACTAGTTTCATCTTTTCTTTACCTCCCCAAATGCCAAGCTGCAGCTGTGACGAGTCGAGGTTCACCACGTAATCCCCCAGAAACCTGTTGAGGACGTCGACCACCACGCTCTCGAAAACCATGTTGCATCTGCTCTCATGGAAGTGTCATGTTTGACTACAGTGTTTACATCTGCGCTGCGCGGAGCACGGCTCTGACTGACGTAACGTGACGTGACGTACGTGCGGAGGGAGGGCGGTGCGTCACGACGTACGGTGACCGCCCGCTGCTGCCGCCCATAGATCTATAATAAACATTTAATAAACATTTTATTTATTATTTATTCATGTTTTTTTATTATTATCGGTGTAACCTAAATAAAAATGTACATACAGTCACAATACAATAAAAGAAGTTCATAATATAAGTTACAGTTTAAAATGGTTAAAAATCATAAATAAGGTATAAGTTACATAAATGTTGCTAAAAGTATATTTCATTTATTAATTAATGTGTTTAAAAACAGTTAACACTACCTGGAAATAAGTTAAAAAGCTGTACGATGTACATTGCTGTCAACGTAGTTTATTTAATCTTATTTTGAAAATCTACAGGAAGTGCTATGCATGTGTACTACTGCTGCTGGCCGTTTTTTGTATTAACTTTACACACGTTGAACCGGAAGTAAGTCCATGCTAAGCGTTATCTTAACATCAAGAAAAAAAGAGACGAGGGGAAATGATGGCGTAAAACAAGCCTCTGGACTGTTAGCCAGATAGTTGGAGGTGGAGACTTGCTTTACACATATTTTGAGAGCTCATGGACGGTTTTCAGCCCGAAGACGGACCTGCAACTAAGTATTAGAAGAAAGTTCCAGTCGTTAGCTTCAGTCTTTTAGCATTCGCTAGCCAAGCGGGTGCGCTCAGTGGAATTAGTAGTGAAGTTAAATCAACTTTCTGCAAAGACTGTTTCATGTTCTCGGCTTGAGATTTGAGCATTTGTTATTCAGAAGAGCTAACAGACTGTAAAGTAACCTTTGGACATCTTTCCGGACCGGACTCGTGTGTGTGAGGGAAGAAGAGGACCAGTGGACGTGACCGCGCCGCCATCTTGGGACAAGCCGTGGCCTTTTTTAATCCAAAACGTGAAAACAACCAGGCATTGAACTACAAAAACAGGTACCTTTAAATATTTTATTTGGCTCATAGAGTGAAGCTATTCAGTTTTGGGCCTCACTGCTTTATAACTGCATTATAACTGCTTTATAACTGCATTATAACTGCATTATAACTACATTATAACCTGTTAATGAGTGTGTGAGTGGTGAGTTGGTACAGTATAAAAAAGAGACAACTTACACCTGTTTAATACATGTCAGCAGTTACCATTTGATCTGTTAAAGTCAGTTCCTTTAAAATTTACTAGCTCCGTAATTTACTAGCTCCGTGTTAATTCATTCACTTCTGTGTGGTAATTTCTGTTACTTTGTGTGACTGAAGGTGCTATTGCGTAGGATTATAGTGGAACTTTGGACTAGAGCAATAAGTAATTTGATTTCTATGTATTTAATTGTAGTTTAGAGTTAGTAAAGAACTCAGGGGCCCATACCTTATTACACTGGGTTTAGGTGAGCTACATTATTATTGTTATTAAGTAAGTACGTTTTTATTTATATAGCGCTTTTCACATATGTTACAGATCATTATTCATTCACTCCATACTATTATTACTATTATTATTACAGTCCATATTATTATTATTATAATTATAATTATTATTATTTATTACAACTTTTTTTTATTATAGTTCTATGCTGTTTTTGTTTTTTTGTTTTTTTTCTTTTTAATCTTAACTTTATCTTTACTATGCCATTATGCTTCAAGCTAATATAATACCATTTCATTTAAGGAGCAGAGACCGTTTGGAGAATGCAGAGTCCTGGCAAGACACATGTGAATAATAAATAAAGGCTTAGTGAATCATCTGTTATGAAGTGATTTAGACTGATCATTAATAAATAGAAGCTCAGCCTATAACCTCTTCAGATGATCATTTGATCCCAGTCTCCTTCTTAAAACATTTTGCTCAGTTTGCTGCAGTTGTCCTGATTTTAATTCATTTGATCTGATAATAGTGTTATCTGCAGCAATGTATCACCTGCCCCGCACCTGTCCTGCTCCTGTCAGATTCACCGTTTACACATTTGGACTATTTAGAGCTTTTTAAATGTGTACAGGAGGAATATTCTGCTACATGTATTGAATCATATTTAAGATAAGATAAGATAAGATAAGATAAGATAAGATATGCCTTTATTAGTCCCACAGTGGGGAAATTCCAGTGTTGCAACGCACAGTTCAAGAACAGCAGGAAAATGGAACATGCAATAAAACAAGATAATAGATAATAGCTAAAAAAAGAATAATTTAGAAATAGACTTAAAGATAGACTCTAATTTTGTTTTGGTGGAGCAAAAATATAAAATACAAAATATAAAATACCAAAAAATACTATTATGTACAATAAAAGTAACAGTGCAGCATATGAACAGAGTAAATCTCAGTAAAGTGACTTCAGTATATTATGTTATTTTCAGTAATGACTATGTTTATGTACAGACAGGATAAATATCAGTAAATGACATAAGTGAATTGTACCAGAGGTCTTCAGTATTGCACATAGGTAGAGTTGAATGACACATGTTCAGTGTTAACAGTGTTCATTGTACAGTCTGACAGCAGCAGGAAGGAAAGACCTGCGAAACCTCTCCTTCCCACAGCGAGGGTGAATCAGTCTGTCACTGAAGCTGCTCTCCAGAGCAGACAGGGCGTCCTGCAGGGGGTGACACTCATGGTCCAGCATAGAGATGACCTTAGCCAGGACCCTCTTGTCCCCCACCTGCTGCACTGAGTCCAGAGGACAGCCCAGGACGGAGCTGGACTTCTTGATGACCTTGTCCAGCTTCTTCCTCTCCCTCTCTGTGATGCTGCTGCTCCAGCAGACCACACCGTACAGGATGGCTGATGCCACCACAGAGTCATAGAAGGTCTTCAGGAGTGGCCCCCTCACTACAAAAGACCTGAGTCTCCTCAGGAGATAGAGCCGACTCTGGCCCTTCCTGTACAGTGCATCTGTGTTGTGAGTCCAGTCCAGTTTGTTGTTCAGATGAACACCCAGGTACTTGTAAGAGTCCACTCTCTCAATGTCCCTTCCCTGGATGTTCACTGAGGGGACAGTAGAGTGGCGTCTGCGGAAGTCCACCACCATCTCCTTGGTCTTCCCTGCATTGATGATGAGGTGATTCTGCTGACACCAGTCCACAAAGTCCTGCGCTAGTCCTCTGTACTCCACATCGTCATCATCCTTAATGAAGCCAATGATGGCAGAGTCATCAGAGAACTTCTGCAGGACGCAGCTGTCCGTGTTGTGTCTGAAGTCTGCAGTGTAAAGTGTGAAAAGAAAGGGCGCGAGGACCGTGCCCTGGGGCGCCCCCACACTGCAGGTCAGTAGGTCAGACACGCAGTTCTTGGCTCTCACAAACTGGGGCCGGTTTGTGAGGTAGTCCAGGATCCAGTCTGCCAGGTCACAGTCCACACCGGCGGTCTCCAGTTTGTCCCTCAGGAGCAGTGGCTGGATGGTGTTGAAAGCACTGGAGAAGTCAAAGAAGAGAATCCTCACAGTGCTGCCGGGGTTCTCCAGGTGAGACAGTGAGCGGTGCAGCAGGTAGATGACGGCGTCCTCCACTCCGATGCCAGGCCGGTATGCAAACTGCAGCGGGTCCATCGCTGAGCTCACGGTGGAGCGGAGGTGGCCAAGGACCAGTCTCTCCAGTGTCTTCATCAGGTGCGATGTTAGAGCCACCGGCCTGAAGCTGCTGGGGTCTTTAGCGTGCGGTGTCTTAGGCACTGGTACCACGCAGGAGGTCTTCCAGAGTTGTGGTACCACCCTCAGCTTAAGGCTCATGTTGAAGACATGCTCCATAACTCCGCACAGTTCGTCTGCACAGGACTTAAGGAGCCTGGAGCTGATGCCGTCTGGTCCTGCTGCCTTCCTGGGTCTGATCTTCTTGAGCTCCAGTCTCACCTGGGCTGTAGAAAATGACAGTGGCAGGCTGGGGGGATGGGTGAGTCCATGTGTAGTGGTGGGCTGAAGAGCAGAGGCAGAGGTGTGAAGAGGTGCAGGAGTTCCCCATTGTCCAGCTGGGGAGGTGAGAGCTGGCAGCTGGGTGGGGGGAGTGGTGGGTGATTGATCAAATCTCAGGAAGTGAGAATTGAGCTCGTTTACCCACCGCAGATCCCCCTCCGTCTGGGCAGGAGGCGCTTTAAAGCCTGAGATCGTCTTGAGGCTTCTCCACACCCCCTGGATGTTCTTCTGCTGCAGCTGTTGCTCCATCCTTCTCTTTTGGCTGGCTTGGCTCGTCCTGATTTTCCTCCTCAGCTCCTTCTGTGCAGCCTTCAGCTCCTCCTTGGTCCCTGACCTAAAAGCTCTCTTCTTCTCCTTCAGCAGAGCTTTTATGTCAGGGTTAATCCACGGCTTGTTGTTTGAAAAACACCGCACCGTCTGGGAGGGGACGATGTTTTCAAAACAAAAGTTGATGTAGTCCGTGATGCACTCTGTCACTGCATTGATGTCCTCCCCATGTGGGTCACAGAGCTCTGTCCACACTGTGGTGTCAAAACAGTCTCTCAGAGCCTCCTCACTCTCAGCAGTCCACTTCTTCACCACACGGGGCACCACAGGCTGTCTGTGCACAATAGGCTGGTACACAGGCCGCAGATGGACAATGTTGTGGTCCGCTCTACCCAGGGGAGGCAGTGGGGATGAAGAATAAGCCTCCTTGGCGTTGGCAAAAAATAAATCCAGTGTTTTATTGTCTCTTGTGGGGCAGGTAACATACTGGGTGTATGTAGGCAGAACAGGTGCAGGAGATGCATGGTTGAAGTCTCCAGAAATCAGGAAGAGAGCCTGCGGATGCTTTGTTTGGAGTGTGCTCGTACAGGAGTGCAGTGTGTCACATGCTGTCTCAGCATTAGCAGAGGGAGGAACATAGACAGCGATCACTATCACATGTGAGAACTCCCGGGGCAGATAATATGGCCTCATGCTAACAGCCAGCAGCTCAATGTCTCTGTTACACAGCTGTTCCTTCACTGTACAATGTCCAGCTTTGCACCACTTCTCATTCACAAACAGAGCCAGGCCTCCTCCTTTCTTCTTACCACTCTCTGCCGTCCTGTCTGCGCGCAGCAGGTGAAAGTTGTCCATAGCAATAGCTGAATCTGGGATTTGCGGGGTCAACCAGGACTCCGTGAAAAGCATGATGCTGCTGTCTCTGTATTCCCGCTGATATCGCGTGAGCGCCGCTAATTCGTCCGTCTTGTTCGAAATAGACCGCACGTTTCCCGCGATGACAGAGGGGAGCACAGGTCTGAAGCGTCTCTTCTTTTCCCGGAGTTTGCGTCCAGCACGTCGGCCCCTGCGCGTCTTCCGTAGCAGCTCCGCCGGGATGTCATGGCGGTCTCGGGGAAACACTACAGCGCAGCGCAGCGCTAACAGCTGATCCCTTGTGTATACAATGGGGGGTCGCGGGCCCACGCACATCGCGCCGGTGAAAATTGGCGAAAATCCAACAAAAGAAAAGTTGAAGCGAAGCAGAACCAACGCGTTTCTGAAGTACTTAACTTTATACACACTATTTACAAAAAGTACAAACACACAAAAAAGGTAAAGAGCAAAAAAAGTTGGAAAATAGAGGAGCGCGAAGCAACCAGCTGCGGCTCTCACCAGCGCCGGAAATTTAGTACTTGTAGTCACTTTCTTTTCAGATGTACATATTATTAGTAGTACAAATAACTTTAGATTCAACGTTTCGAGGCTAAACTTGATTTCAAACTCATGTGTATGCATTTGTTGTATAGAAAATCTCCGAGACCCAGCACCACTTTGAGAACTGATGGAGCCCTTGACTCTTCACTCATGCCCTGAACAGATCCAGTGATGTTTGTCCAAGGAGAAAGTGGGACAGTCCAGGTTAAGCCAGTCCAATGGGATACGTATAAAGGTTAGAACTAGGTTTAAATCTAATAGTTTATTAGATTTTCAAGTTTCATCAATGATCTTCCTCAAGTAATAGTTCAATAAATAGATATGATGGTGATACAGTCATTTACACCTCTAGCTCAGATCCTTCCTTGCTTCAAAAGCAGTTTCAAAACCATCAATTCATTTTAAATATGAACAAATCTTGTCCTATTTCAGTCCTGGGTTAGTCCTGGGTTAGTCCTGGGTTTAGTCCTGGGTTAGTCCTGGGTTAGTTCTGATTTTATCCTCAGTATAGTTCTTGTTTAGTTGTAGATTAGTCCGGGGTTTAGTCCGGGGTTTAGTCCTGGGTTTAGTCCGGGGTTAGTCCTGGGTTTAGTCCAGGTTTAGTCCGGGTTTAATCCAGAGATGGTCCTGGTTTAGTCAAATTTTCATCAGTGATCTTTCTCAAGTCACTTCAAACTGTTTAATAAATAGATATGCTGATGATACTGTCATTTACACCTGTAGCTCAGATCCTTCCTTGCGTCAAAAGCAGTTACAGATTATTTTAATCCGGTCCAGAGTTGGCTTTAGAACAATCAATTCATTTTAAATATGAAAATCACATTCACAATCCATCACATTCAGTTCAGCGATGGATCCAGGATGATTCAAACTGAACCCATCAAACGGTGTTTGGGTGGACCTTGAACTTAAGCATTTTAACCAGCATGCATGTGGGCACTGTAACTCTGTTTTTATTCACATTTTGTTTTAAATGTTATTGTTAACCAGAGTTTTAATAAACATCAATGCTTCTACAAATGAAAAGTACTCACACTGGGTAACGAGGTGCGCTGGGGACCCAGGAGTGTGTGTATATAAAATATGATGATTTTCATTAAAGGTTTAGGCTTTTGTAGGTGGGACATCACCTGCCTGATTCCATGAAACAGAAAGTTAAAACCATACTTCGGCACATTCTCCATGGCATGGTATATGCCATACTGTGGAATATTAAAGGCAAAGTAACAACATTTCTATGGAAAAAATCTGGAGCAGATCATCCTCCAGACCAAACAAGAGTCAAGTTTGTGGAGATGCAAGCCCATTCACAGTAAGACGCATGTTTTTCTGAGTTCTCCAGTGCAATAAACACAACCAAAATGAAGAAAACAGTGCTTTTATTTTAGTCTATCTTTTGTCTAAAAAGTTACATACTGCAGCTTTAAAGTACATTTAAAACCACTATTTATCAAATAAGAAAACAAAAAGAAGTTTGAAGCTTTATTGTGTGGCCTGTTGTGTGTGTTAAGTAAAGCACAAACATTGTAAATACTGGCGTTGAACATTATATCATACTAACAGCTGTGAATAATGTAACATCATAGAAGCCTACAGCTATATCATAAATATAATATTTACTATCCACACAATGTTTTAAGTACATTTAAAATATTTAGAGTGGAAGTAAATGGTTTCTTAAACAGCATAAAGAAGCACAATATTATAGGTCAGTGGTTGTTAAACCTCTGGTCAAACTGAAGCTCTTCTTCAGTTCTAAAGCTTCTAAAGTTGGTTTTATCCACATTTTTGTCCTCTTCTGGGATGGTCCTCATTTGGAACTACTGTAGCAACAATGTAGTACAAAGACATGAAGATTATTATTTATTAAATTTGATATAGCTAGGTCTAGTTTAGACCTGGAATAGTCCTAGTTTAGATCTGGTGGCACTTGGAAGGTAGATTTTTTTTTTTTTTTTTTTTTTTTTTTAAAGTTCTAATCTCTATTTCATTGAATGAAAAGTTTGAGAACCACAGTTAAGACAAACAGTCATAATTTCTAACATAAATGACATCGTAATATTGTACACTTTATGTATAATTATACCAACATATGATTCTGCTACTGCTTGTCAATGGGCAGCAGCTCTCTCAATGGTTTAATGACCTCTCCAACCAGGGCCCCTCTCCTCAGTCTAGCGCCCCCTGCAGTCTTACCCACCACCTTCACCCTGAGCTCCAGCCCCCTGAGCTCCCCCTCGTCCAGCTCTGTGAAGAAGAAGTCCTCATTAAACCTGTACGTAGCCCTGCTCTGCCTGATGATGGCGCTCCGCTGCCTCTGCCTCCTCCCGGGCATCAGGCACACGTGGAGGGCACAGCTGAGGGCCGACACCCGCTCCACAGATGCGACTCGGAGCCGGACGGTGCAGCCGGGGGACCGGGAGGTGATGTGGGTGCGGTAGTGCTCGATGGAGAGGTGAATGGTCCCTTGTCCCTCCAGAGGAAGTACGTGTTCTGTGGGCAGTCTGTCCCAGCAGCGCAGCATGTCCAGGGGGAAGAGCACTGGGGGGCACAGGCCTGGGGGAGTCCTCTGGATCTGAGCGGAGAATATGTGAGAAGAGTTAATACAGTTTTAGTGACCAGGACTGCACTGTTTTGGAAAACCAGAACCAGAAAAAGATAGAACTATTGAACTAAAGGTAGCTGCTAACCTGAAAACTACCACTTCATGATATCACAAGGTGGAACACTAAGCACTAAAACACAACTCTAGGTCTGTTTTTGAGGAGGTAACAACATTATAACATGGCTTAAATCTCTCCAGAGTCAATTTTGTGTAATATATGACCTTTAAGACCATAAACTGCACACCGGTTATTTTAAGTTAGAAAATGTGAAATACATGTTTAAAAGAGAATTAAAGCCACAAGAATGCATTATGCTCTTGTGAGGTTATTATGACTTCTGTTTTATATTTTGCATGTTTAAAATAAATTCATTCATTCATGCTCCTCTTTAAAGTAACTATAATCTTGCTAGACTACATTTTTACTCACTCAACAGTCAAGTCAAATATAAAAACCTTTCTTATAACCTGTTCTCGTCATTTGTCTGTCACTGGTTAAACCCCGCCCCTCTCACCTGTGTTAGGGCGGGGCATGAGGCCGAGCCCCTGAGCATGCTGGGAGATGCGAGGGGGGAGGAGTCAGTGGAGGAAGGGCTTTCACACACAGACGAGACAGATCCAGACTGAGGGGCCACCGTGCCCCTCGTCCCCGCCGCTCGAAGCCCGATCCTGGGCTGAGGAGCGGGACCTGGAGGGGGGGTACCTGGGCTACGGTCAAACAGGTACAGTGGGCGTCTGGCGTGGAACAGGGACTCTTTACGTTTGGTGTTGGGGCGTTCGTAGAGACCTAAACTCTCCGGTCGTATGGCTCTCTCTGGGTGGGGTTTGTGGGGTCGGTGGAGTCTGTGGAGCAGTTGGAGCGGGTCTGGTTGTGTGAGGGGCACGGAGGGGCTCTTGCACAGTCTGGGGGGTAAACAGAACTCTGGGATCTGCTCTGGAGTGATGATGTTCTGATGGAGGCGATGAGAAGGTCCGGTCTCCTCGGGTTTGTCCATGAAAAAGCTCCAGTCCAAAGACACGGTGTCCCTCAACTTCTCCAGAACCCACATCCTGAAATCAAACAGTGGATGAAAAATACTCAATAGTACAGCTAATAATGATGAAATTCTAAAAGAAAGAGTGTAACCCCACCAGGAGTACTTGGAATGGTTTCACATTTTAAAATATGGTGAAATTCAATAGTATTTGACTCAAAAAAAAGGTTCTTTGTAGGAAATTTGACATCCTTTAGAATGCTTCACAGGATTTTGGACATCAGAATCTTAACAAAATATAGTTGCAAGATACACAAACAAAAAACTATATATACCATATTTACTTTGCTAGTAACCAAATGCCAGATGTTTAGTGTAAATGTTACTGACTGAATTTTGTCTGTTGCTTTAACCTGTTCCTCTGTTCTGCTGAGGCAATAGGATGACAATACAATAGGTTTGCAGTAAACAATAAAAACAAGTAATTGGAAATTAAAGTATTTTTAGATTCAGAGATTTAACTTTTGTGATTTTTTTTTTCCTTTGAGATATTTCTTACAAAAATTTACCCTTGAGCTGACTCCTGCCTTCCATTTGAACCATGACATAATCACACTCCAGTATTACTCATTACAACAGTGTCAGTAAAAAGCCCACTCTGTCTCGACCTACCTGAAAATTTGCTCTGGTCTTCGGTCTCTGGTCTTCTTTGAGGGTGGGTTTTCGTTCTCTGGTCTCTGGGTTCTGATCTGGTCTCTGGTCTCCCGTCTCTGGTCTCTGTTCTTAAGTCCAGTCTCTGGTCTCTGGTCTCGTCTCTGGTCTCTGGTCTGGTCTCTGGTCTTTAGTCCAGTCTCTGGTCTCTGGTCTCTGGTCTCTGGTCTTTACTCCAGTCTCTGGTCTCTGATCTGGTCTCTGGTCTCGTCTCTGGTCTCTGGTCTGGTCTCTGGTCTTTAGTCCAGTCTCTGGTCTCTGGTCTCCGGTCTCTGGTCTCTGGTCTGGTCTGGTCTCTGGTCTTTAGTCCAGTCTCTGGTCTCTGATCTGGTCTCTGGTCTGGTCTCTGATCTTTACTCTAGTCTCTGGTCTCTGATCTGGTCTCTGGTCTCTGGTCTAGTCTCTGGTCTTTGGTCTTTAGTCTTTAATCCAGTCTCTGCTCTCTACTCTGGTCTCTGGTCTCAGGTCTGGTCTCTGGTCTGGTCTCTGGTCTCTGGTCTCTGGTCTGGTCTCTGGTCTGGTCTCTGGTCTGGTCTGAGGGGCTTGTGTGTGCCTTTATATAGACCCCGGTCCACTGCCCACGCCTGAGTCAGAGTCATTCTCTCCGCTTCACTGGCCCCAAAACGTGAACATGAAAATCTACAGTGGATATTTAAAATAGCTTCCATTTATTCCATTTTCATTACAGTCTTGGTTTATTCAGTTTAAAGATGAACTGTGTAACTTTTCTAGTAGAGGGTTCGCCATCTGTTTGACTCTGTATTGTTTTTTCCTGGAATGTTCTACAGTATGGCATTTAATTTAACTATCTCCATGGAGACAAGAAGCCATGTCACCAGGCCAAGTTACAGGTCAGATCTGTGGAGAAGTGGACCCGCTCTTAGGAATAATGCGTTTTTGTGATAGTGTTTTACAAATAAAAACTCTTGCAATTGAATAAATACACGATCTCTTTGTTTAATGCAATCCTGTGGAACATCCCAGGTAAAACAATAACATCACCGAAGGTTACACAGTGCGCCTTTAAATAATGTTGGGTGGATTTTATCAAGGAAGGTTAGACTAATGTTTTGTTTGTGGAAAAATACATTTGGCTCTTGAAAATATTGCTATACAAAGAGTACACTGTAAGATTCTAAATACTTTTTAAATTGTATTTGTATGTTTTTACAAATGAACTCTTCTATTGTAAGAAAATAATGACTATATTTTAAAAAGTGCAGGTTACAGTTAACATCACATTTAAATACAATAATAATTTAGATTCAGTGACACATGTACTGGTGTCAGTGCCGCTCTCCTCTTGTTCGTTGGTTTGTTCTTTATAGTGGACGGTGATGACGTCTGAGCGCCGTTACCAGACACTGACCTCTGCAGTTCAAAGCCTGACCACAGGGGGCTCCACAGGGGGCCTCACTCCTCTGGGGCCTCACCTTTAGCATGGGGGCCACCCGCAGCTGGAGCTCGTCTCATCTAAACCAGGTCAAACTCTCTCAGGGGGCTATAGGGGTTCAGAATGATGGAAAATGAGGGCTGTTACCATAGCGATAAACTAAACAAAATATTAACAAAATATTATATCTTTAAAACGGGAAAAAAAAATCTTCAAATTGTTAGGTTAGGCTCATATACAGTAACTGGAAGCTGAAACAGGTGAAAAGTCATTTTGGCTACCACCACTAGAGGGCACACTTGTATTTCCTTAAACTACAGAAGAGGCTCTCTTTTAAAAAAAAAAAAAATATTATTATTTAAATGTTTATAATATTATAATAGTTTTCAGTGTTTTGTTAAACATTGTTTTTTATGAATTATAATACTGTTATAAACACTGTAGTCACTCATTCACTCCATTTATAGTCACACCTGCCTCTGTTTTTAATGTTTTAAATGGACCTGTGCAGTTGTTAATACAGTTATGTTTGTTTTGTTAAAACTGTCTAAACAGGGCGCTCATGAAAAAGAGAGCCTGGTCCTCTCACTGGGCTGTCCCTGCATAAATGAAGAAAATGAAAAATTCTCACTCTTCTTCTGTAGCCACAGCTGCCCTGGAGCAGACTGACTGAACTGAGGCAGACAATCTGCTCCATCAGCCCCTCTGACCACCACAAACTCACACACTGTAACGTTGACGTTTCATGTTAATGCAATTTAATGATAAAATTCAGAAATACAATTTTAATACAAATGCATTTTGCAAGTTTTACATTTTGAACCAATGCAATCGTCTACTTAAAGGTGCACAGAGCCTGTGGTTCAGAGATTATTATTGCTTTAACTGAAAGTTCCACAGTGTGGCGTTAAATGTATTACATTTGTTTTATTGCAGGTGTTTTTAGTGGTAAAAGATTCCATGAAAGACCTGCATTCACACTGTGAGCATAGCCGCCTCCACAGATCTGTCTTGTTACTTAGCCTGGTGGCATCCCCTACTTGGATCCATGGCGACATATGTTTAATGTCATACTGAGGACAAAGGAGTAACATCTCCATGGAAAAGTTACACAATGTGACTTTAAGATATGAAAACCTGAAAAACCTGCAAAATACAAGAACTTCAGTAGAGTTTCAAGTATTGAGTTTCTGAGAGATCTAACAATACAAAGTGTTAAATCAGGGAGTGGGGGTCTGGAGTCCATGTCCTCCTCAGAACAGTTTTATGGCGCTAATAAAAGAGGAGGGGGTGTGGTCAGAGCAGAGGTCACGTGGGACAGACCTGAGACGCTGCAATTAGCAATAATGAGAAAGAGAGTGAACAGGACAATGATACGAGAGGCACTTTAAATCTGCTGCTGTATTTCACTGTGATTATTACTACAGTCCCTGACAAAAGTCTTGTCGCTTATCCATTTTGTAGAAACAAAAGCTTATAACCTGACTTTAAATTAATCGATTGGTTTTAGAAATGTCTCATATGAAAGCTAAAACCCTCCCAAATTATGCTCAATATACTAAAATAAATTTGCTTCACTGAAGAAAGATTGATCATTTAATGAACACAGAAAGGTCAGATTTTGGCAAGACAAAAGTCTTGTCGCCTACAGAAAATTGAACAAATAATTTACTTCAAATACAAAAATATGTTGCATAACGTCAGTGAATTAAGTAGTGGTGCTGTGAGATCCATATTTAATATCTTGTATGACTTCCATGAGCTTGAAGGACTGCATCCATGCGGTTCGACAATGATTCATACAATTTGTTGATGAAGTCATCAGGAATAGCAAAGAAAGCAGTCTTACATGTCTCCCAGAGTTCATCAAGATTCTTTGGTTTTGCCTTCCATGCTTCCTCTTTCATTCTACCCCAGACATGCTCAATGATGTTCATGTCTGGTGACTGGGCTGGCCAGTCCTGGAGCACCTTGATCTTCTTCGCCTTGAGGAACTTTGATGTAGAGATAGAAGTATGCGATGGAGCACCATCCTGCTGCAAAATTTGACCCCTTTTATGGTTGGGAATGTAAGAGGTAGCTAATACTTCTTGATATTTTAGGCTATTGATATTGCCTTCCACCCTGCAAATGTCTCGCACACCCCCCATACTGGATGTAACCCCAGACCAGGATTTTTCCGCCACCAAACTTAACTGTTTTCTGGGTGAATCTTGGATCCATGCGGGCTCCAGTAGGTCTCCTGCAATATTTGCGGCGGCTGTGATGTAATTCAACCGAGGATTCATCTGAGAAATCCACCTTCTGCCACTTTTCCAGTGTCCATCCTTTTAGCAGGCTGTGGGCCTTGGCAAATGCCACACAGTTTTTTAATTGCCTTTTGTTTAGTGCTGGTTTCTGTGCACTGATTCGACCATGGAGGCCATTTCGAGACAGAATTCTACAAACTGTTCTGATTGACACAGGGACTTGAGGTGACCAGGCCTGGTGGAGCTCTGCTGCAGTGGAAAAGGGGCTGGCCTTGGATTTTCGAATCAACAAACGGTCCTCCCGAGCAGTTGTCTTGCGGGGTCTGCCGGACCTGGGCTTGTCAAAAACATCTCCAGTCTTTTCAGATCTTTTTCTTATTCTTTGTACTTGACGCTGAGACACATTGAAGGTGTCAGCCACCTCAGCAGTGGATCTGGTCTTCAGCCTCTTGATAATTAACGCTTTGGTCTCAGGGTGGATCTTAGGCATGTTGTCAGAGGTCAAGTTGCAGTTGATGTGAAGGTCTGGTGTGCTGGGGTTCTTTTTATACACACCCACTAATTGATTGATCAGTAACTGATCACAGGTGAGGCTGTAATCTAGGACTGGGTGCATCATATGACAAGGCGACAAGACTTTTGTCTTGCCAAAATCTGACCTTTCTGTGTTCATTAAATGATCAATCTTTCTTCAGTGAAGCAAATTTATTTTAGTATATTGAGCCTAATTTGGGAGGGTTTTAGCTTTCATATGAGACATTTCTAAAACCAATCGATTAATTTAAAGTCAGGTTATAAGCTTTTGTTTCTACAAAATGGATAAGCGACAAGACTTTTGTCAGGGACTGTACTCCTGCTGCTATTATACTGTGGTGGTGAGGAGGAGATGAGTGGAGAGGCTGAGGGTTCTGCTGCTGTGGTGGAGATGGTCTGAGGAGGGTTGTGGCCTATATGTTTTCACTTTCATGGACACACTATTGTATTACCCCTGTTCCACAAGGCTGGGGCCGGGGCTTATTTCAGAACCAGAGCTGAGTCAGAAATGAGAACCTGTCCCAGTGGAATAACATAAAAGTTATATAAAGTTAAGATTTATTAAAAGTAAGTAATGAAAAAGTAAAAAAATAAATTCAAAATACAGTAAAAAGTAGGCTAGAATAGAGAAGAACAGTTTGTTTTTATGGCAACAAACACTAGCCTTTTGTGGAAAAGCGAGGTGGCAAAAACATGGAACCAGCACAGTGTAACTTTTCTGGTATAGAGGGTCGGCCACCTGCTTGTCTCCATGGAGATGTTATTACTTAGCCTGGAATGTTGCATATTATGCCATTAATTTTATTGAGACAAGCAAGTGACACCAACAGGCCAAGTTACAGATCAGATCTGTGGAGAGGCGACCTCGCTCACAGTAACTGCAGGCAAAACTTACATGCGAACAAAGAAATCCGATCACTCACATTAGCTTCTTTACATGACATTTCAGTAATCAGATTACTCCAGAAATCAGATAATGATCAGATTTGTGCTGTGCGTGTGAACACAGACGTTCACTAAACCAACTTTTTGCACAGACGCTGCTTCCACTTTGTCTTGTGACTTCCAAACTTTAGAGAGCCGTAAAAACCTGAGGACATGTTTTAATTCACTTTAATTTGAAAAGTCTGGAGTTTTGGCCTCCTCCGAGCGCACTCCACCGATGAGTCCGAGCGACCTGCAGTGAATCAAAGTGCGGTAATAATGTGATAATGAGATGATGCCTTTAATGAGCGCTCGTATTTAAGGCTGACAGGCTGAAGATGCTGCGCGCTTAGAACTGGCTCCAGGAGGATAAAAAGTGACCCGGGCAGTTCATCACGAGAGGAGGAGAGGAGGGGGAGGGCTTTTCAAACTTCATAAGCGAGATTAGGTTTGGGAACAGTTTGCTAAAAGCCTTCGTCTAAAAGCAAAGACAATGCCCACTATAGTTTTTAATTTCATAGCTGTTGTTTCACACTGCTTCACACGGGTTCAAACAGCACAGATGAGACTCTGTGGTCCCAGAATTAATAAACTATTTACCCAGAAATTCTGTCCATAAAAACAACAAACAGAACCGGTGACAATACGCAGCCCTGGGGAGTCCAAAACACACTGTCTATACCGTGGGCTACCAATTGGACTCTCCTCTCTTTCAGCTCAGGAGATGGTCAATGAGGTTTAATAGGGTTCAGGGGTTTTACCTGTGAGGTCTACCTGCTCCACCAAATGTTCCCAGACCCTCACGATACTCTTGGTTCTGTCAAGTCTCTCTGACTTCCTCCTTTGCCAGTGGATCCAACTAACAACCAAGGTTATGAAAAATGTTGAAAATCAGATACTAATCGATGCAAAAACTAGTATCAAAACTAGATACAGTTTTCTCAGATATCGATACAAAAAAAGTCCCATTCACAGAACAGAAATGAATCTGAATACTTTTAGAATGATCTTGAGCTGAGTATAAAAGCACATAGACTAGTATACGCCCATGGAGCACTGAGGAATTACACCACATGGGAACAGAAAAGAACGTACGACCATTTAATGTTGAAAATCACATTCTATTTTCTTAATAAAGAGAGTTTTAAGTTATCATAGTGGAATCGGTATTGAGTATTGAGTCTATTTCTTAGTATCGAAATCGAGCATCATTCACAACCAGGTGGTGATCGGTCCATAGCTCAGATTCTCTCTTCACAGACTGATGCTTCTGCTGCTGAATCTTCTGATCTTGAGCCAGACACAGGTTTAGTTTGGTTCCGTCTGGTCTGGTTTTGGTTTGGTCTGTTTCAGCCTGTTTCGGTGTGATCTGGTTCCGATTCTGCCTAGTTCGGTTTGGTTCGTTTTGGGTTTCCTCATCACTTCAGACCTGAGCGGAGGATAATTCTCTTTAATTTGTGATCTGTGATTCGTGCAGGACTGACAGTGACCTCTGACCCCTCTTAACGCGCTCATTCTGAACTCGGGCTGCTTTCCATTAGCATCGGCCTGGTCCATATTCATATCCACATGTAACACCAGGCCTCATCACTCCTAATGAGAGTAATTAAAAGGAGCACAGAGTGATATAGAGCTTATTACTGCAAACAAGTGGAGTTACAGCGCACAAAAGGCCAAGACCAGGGAACATCTGATCAGACTCAACGGGCCTGAACCAGATTTTTATTTATTCTTCAGATAAACTCTCTTTACATCAAGCAGTGTTTAGTAAAAGCTGCTAAATAAGAAAAAATAAAGATATTATATAACATCTTCTCTCATCATTTGAGAACTATAAGAAAACAACTGCCTGGCACTATCCCAGACTGTTGTTTCTGTGTCATGGCGCAACATCACAATGGCAGATTTCTGTTTGAAATCAGGTCCTTTAAAGGTGCACTGTGGAACTTTTCTGGTGGAGGGTATGGAGACAGTTAAATGTTTTTACAGCTACAAAATAATAATAGTCTTGTGGTGTCAGTTGTTTGTCTCCATGGAGAATTGCCAAGGTTATATTTGCTGATATTTGTCATGTTTTTCCCTGAGACCAACACGACATAAGCGAAGCCGAGCAAAGGCTGAGCAAAAGTGGCGTCGCACGATGCTTTAGCAGGCGCCCGGTGTAGATTAGTATTAGTCTTACGTTAAACAATACGTGAATGACTGAGAAACTATTGATTCACGTTACCTTCGGTCATTTATTTCTTGCTACAAACTACTATGAAAAGGGATTAATTTTAACATAAACTAAAATTAACATACAATTAATCCCTTCACTGATAGTATTGGAGGCACGCAAAACGAGGTGAAAGCAAATACGTTTTCAGACAAGCCTAAAACATTTCTTTCTTACAAAAACATCACAAATACTGTCGATATCTTGTCCAAACGCGTTGATTCAATAAAATATACTCAATAAAACTGTACTTACCAATATTTAGATATTTGGATGACAGTTTTTTAACAAATCGCTGCACGTTGCTCTATTACTTACATCCAATTAACTTGAAAAGATTTGAAAAAGAATACTTCTAAATAAATTCAAATCAAATACGTGATGTGTTTCATTTCTTAGAGTGCATGGAGATAGATGAGTTTAATGCCACACTGTGCAACATTATAGACAAATAAATAAGAATAAGCCTAGGCTATAAACACTGTGGTACCAGATTATAGTTTGTTGTATCTGACCCTGTTCAGATAGACAATACATTAAAACATACACAAACATCTCCCCCAGAAAAGTGGAAAAGTGACACAGTGCAGCTTTAAACAGACTTCTGATCACAGATCCATATAGCAGCTGCAAAAGTCGTATTAGTTTTGAAGGAAATAACGTTTTTAATGCAACTAAAACAGGAAGGCACCGCTAAAAGGTCTCAGGTCGGATATCAGAGCCGCTTTTTAATGTTCTTTGTCTGGGTTGGTTTTCTCCCATTTCCCCCGTCAGCCTAAAACATGCACCAAAAAACGCAAATGCAAATCCTCCAGCAAAGATCCAGCGAAGACCAAGACTAGCGCAAGATCTGGAGATGGAACGTTTTGATGCGATTGGACTCGACTGACAGTTCATGTTTTGTTTATCCAGTGGTTTTTGTGTAGTTTTGTGTATGTGTTGAGTGCGGAGAGAGGCGTGGGGTGTTTGGTTTGAAAATTGAAAAAATAAAATAATATGCTCCTGACAGGTTTGACCTAAGAATGGGTCAAATGCCGAGGATAAATTTACGTACATGTGAAACCCGTGCCCAGTCAAAGCAGACCGTTGTGTGCCCATCGAACTACACTTTTTGTGTATTTGTTTATTTACAATACAATACATTTTACCACAATATGTCTCCAAATTGCTGCACAGAACAGGCACAATAAATGAACACGTAGAATAAAATAAAACATAAAAAATAAATAAGCAATTTCAATTAAAAAACAAAAATAATAATGAGTAAAAATAATAAAAAAGTAAAAATAATAAAAATAAATAAATTCAATAAAAAACTGTCAGAACGCAAAAATTCTCATGCCATGTTAAAAGTCTTAATTCATTTATATATATATATATTTTTTTTTATATTTATTTTGTCTTTTTCAGGACTTTTAATTACATGTTTTTTCTTTTATATAACTGTCTGTCTAAAAAGCATTGATTCTGGGGTTACAGCACTACAGCAGGTCGGTGGTTTGATTCTCTCGGACCAAGACGTATTGTTGTGTCCTTGAGCAAGACTCTTCACCCGCCTTGAAGTGTCGAAGTGTATTTTAAAGGTGCATTGCGTAACTTTTCTGGCGGAGGGTCCGTCAAACGCTTTTCTCCATGGAAATGTTTTTGCTTTGTCTGGAATGTTTCACAGTATGGCATTAAACCTTTCTATCTTCATGGAGACCAAACCCAACCAAGTTACAGGTCAGCTCTGTGGAGAGGCGACCCCGCTCACAGTCAGAATGTTTGTTTTTTTTTAGGTATTTTTGAGCTGTAAAACCACCTGTAATTGAATAAATGTAAATATGTGAGGTAGATCTGTTTAATGTCATACTGTGGAACATTCCGGGCAGAAACGAGTAGGCGACAGACCCACAACCAAAAAGTTACATAATGCAGCTTTAGAACGTTTTTGAGAGTCTGAAAAGCACTGTATTAGTCTGATGCTTTAATAATACATTAACGATTATGGTTTAATTAATTCAACTTACCCAGATCAGTGATTTATTCTTCTCAAGAGTCCAGAACACGCCTCGCTTAAATTCTTATGTCATCTCAAAAGCTTCTGTCTGATATTATCACGCTGCTAACTCCACATTTCAAAACACTGAGCCAGACTTGCTGCTGTCCCTTCAAAATGTACACCCATACTTTTGATTTGGGATTTCAAATGTTGTAAATAAACATACAAAACAGAATAAAAATGCAAAGAATTAAAAGAACCTGTACAGGATTTTTGTCATGTTTATCATCTTTGCACTGTTTTTCCTTATGACCTCTTGTATATAGATATATTTGTATTTGTATTTCTATATTTTAATTTTACTTGTACATACACATTTATATAATCAATTAAAATTTTAATTAACAATAGAAAAAATAGTCACTAATTTCACAATAAAAAAAAATTAGAAAAATAGAGGACAAAATCAATAAAGACTGTCAGAACACAAATTCTCATGCCGTATTAAAAGTCTTAATTAATTTACATTTATTTATTTATATTTATTTAGTCTTTTTCAGAGGGTTTATTACATGTTTTGTTTTATATAACCATCTGTCTAAAAAGCATTGACTCAGGTTTGATTCTCTCAGACCGGGGCGTGTTGTTGTTTCCTTGAGCAAGACTCTTCACCCGCAGACATTTATATAATCATGCCTTATTTGACATCAGTCTCTTGCTATTTTTGCTCCTTATTTAGAATTTATTATTACCATTCTTTTATTATTATATTATATTCTCTTATTATATTCTATTTCTCTCGTATTATATTCTATTATTATTTTCTCTTATTCTATTACGTTATGATGTGTAACTGTGTAAACCTTCAAGGCACTCGAAACACTTTTCACACACACATTCATACACCAGTGTACGCAGACACAGGGAGGGGTGGGTTAAGTGTCTTGCCCAAGGACACAACGACAGAATTCATCCGTGGGAGCTGGAATCGCACCGCCAACCTGTGGGTCAGTGGATGTGACCGCTCAACCAGTGTCCAAGTCATTTTCCTTGTGGATCAGTAAAGTTTAAGTATTTGACCAAAATGTGTGTCGCCCCAGGTCAGATATAACGTATAAGCAGCTCTTGAGGTCAAAATAAGTCTGCAGCCTGCTGTCTGTATCTTATTATAAGACATTTAATTGTCTGAAAATCAGGAAGTGCACAGTTAGCATGCTAGTTGTGAGCATTACCATGCAGGCAAAACTCTGCTCTGGTCTCTGAGAACTGTGAAATACACTTATAAACTCATCGTGGTGAGTAATTAGGATGCTCTGAATGCAGAAGGTAAATGAGGAATAACTTTGGACTACTGCAAAGACAGTAAAAATCAAGGACAGTGAATTTAAAATAAAATTCAAAATGAAATCATACAAAAGTCAAGATAGAAAAATGTTTTTTTTTCAAACACAGCTTTTGTCACAACTCAAATCAAATGAATAAATATACACACAGAAGTGGGGCAATGGACTGACACTTTAAAGAGTCTAATATTTGCCTGACCCCAGTGCGGCTGCTGGCCTGGGGGCCGTTTGGGGTCAGGTCAGGGGCCCTGCATTAAGGGCCCCACTGCCTCCACAAAGAGCAGAACCTGATCTGTCTGAAGTGGCTCCTGTGTTCTGTCTGATGAGGACAATAAAGGGTAAGATGGATGAGACTGTAGGCCTATGATAGAGGAGTGTGTGTGTGTGTGTGTGTGTGTGTGTGTGTGTGTGTGTGTGTGTGTGTGTGTTTTGCACAATGTCTAATTTGTGAGGTTAAAGATGCACTATGTTATTGGAATGTTCCACTGTGTGGCATTAGACATATCATTTTAAAATATAAAAATACATTGGAAAAACATGTACGCTTACCTCACCTCTCCACAGATCTGATATGTGACTTGGCTTGGTGGCTTCATCCATGGAAATAGATTTGTTAGATTTGCCAAACTCTGGAACATTCCAGAACATCTCCATGGTGACAGCAGGTGGCAGAAGCTCCACCAGAAAAGTTCCATATGGGTGAAAGTGCCACAGTGACATGAGTGAATCCTTCAGTGTGAGGTGTCTTCATACGGTAAATGAACCAACCTCACAAAACACAAGCACAAGGTCAAATCCTCCAGCTGAGGTAAACCTGACCGAGACCAGCTCAAGATCTGGAGATGGCTCTGGCCCTGTGCAGTGGTGCTCAGAGACTCCCAGCAGCATTAAAGGACGGGTCAAAAGCAGAGGACAGATGTCCCTATGGGGACAACAACCTGTACCTTAACTTTAACCAAACCAAGCATGTGCTTCAGCGATATGGGGCAACATGAAAAAAATAAATCCAATATAAAATAATAGAAGGCATGCATAAAGAGTATTCACAGTATTAGAATGACTAAGATCTGATCTTGGCCTTTATTGAGGCTTCAAACTGGAAAACTGTTTTTTAGAGCAGCTGACGTATTTCCCTGTCAGCCTGCAGGCCTCAGCTCGTAGAATGTGGTGGAAACAGATCATTTGATCATAGCACTGCTGCTTGTACAGTTTGACTCTGTATTTGCATGTTCTCCCTGTGCCAGGGTGTTTCCTCATTAACCCAAACATGCACAAATGTCCCATAGTCCAGACCAGACACCTCACCCACTGCTCCAGGTTTGACCCAGCAGCATAGGATGGGTCAAATGCAGAGGACGAGTTTCCGACAGGGACAGTAGTGTGTGTGTGTTTACTGGGCCAGTATTTCACTATGCCTTATTTAAAAAACCTGCACCACATTTACCAAAGCCCTGGTCCAAACTGAGACTGTCCTCCCTCACACCGAGACTGTCCTCCCTCACACCGAGACTGTCCTCCGTCACACCGAGACTGTCCTCCCTCACACCGAGACTGTCCTCCCTCACACCGAGACTGTCCTCCCTCACACCGAGACTGTCCTCCCTCACACCGAGACTGTCCTCCCTCACACCGAGACTGTCCTCCGTCACACCGAGACTGTCCTCCGTCACACAGAGACTGTCCTCCGTCACACCGAGAGCTTCATGATCGAGTGAGAACAAAACAGAATCTGACAAATCCACAGCTCAGAGACTCAGAGCTCTGGTCTGTGTGTGTGTCAGCGTCAGGTTTAGATTGTTTGTTTTTGTTTTGTTTTTTAATCGAAACCCTTTTCTATTTTTCACCACTATAGCTGCAAAATGTTCATCTTATTTTGCTTCTCGTGTGTGTCCCTGTGAGCGCCAAAAAAGAGAGAATGTACTGGAAGTAAGATTTAATAGCAACCAAATTAAAGTCATATAAATGTGAACTTTTTCTGCTAGAATTTCACTCACACTTTAAAATACAAATAATAATAATATGGGCGGATGATAAACAGCTCAAAAGGAAAGATAAATTACTCCTAACATTTGAGGAGAACGCACGGAGTGAATAAATTTATTTGAGATCTTTTATTTCATAAAAGTTATTTTTTCATTAAAGTACATTATTGAACAATTACTCATTTCTACACTTACAAAATGTATTTATTTTTGTAAATTACTGAAGTCATAATAAAGTAGAGAACACTTAGACAGTGGTTTAGTAATTATGGGTTCTTCCTCCAAAAATAAAAAGAAGAAAAAGAGAAAAGGCCCAAATTGTAGATTTTATGAATAAATGAATAAACTAGAATATTAAACATGTTAAAAAGTGAGACGCGCTCCAGAGTCACGGCGCGTCTTTAAACTGACACCAGCTCCGGGGTTTCAAATCAGATCAGACATTTACTATTTTAGAATTATTTTTATTCATATAAAATAACGTGCACCTGAAGACTGAGGAACGCACACATCTAAAAGTGATTTCATGTATCGGCTCATGCGCACCCAAATAAACTCTCAAATGTGTTTTACATTTGACACTTCTAGATCGGAGAATATTTTTACCCAAAATCCAAAGTCATTCTTGTTAGAAAAGAGACATCAGACTCACCGATGCGGAAAGAAAAGAAAAAAACCCCAAAACATTTGGATAAAACATTTGGCACTCAGGAGCGCGCGTGTGTGTGAGTGTGTGAGTGTGTGAGTGATGTAGAGGATGTAAAATATTTTCACACTCTCGGCTCTCGTCACTTCTGTCCTTTTCAATTTTATTTATTTTTTTATTATTATTTCAAATCAAACAGGTCCGCTCCGTTCTTTTGAGCCTCACACATTTCGCGCATGTCGTGATTCGTCTTTGCAAAATGATCATATAATCTTTCAAAGTGGACAGGCTCCGCCGTTTTTCTTAGTGTTGCTTTGTAAAAAAAGAGAAACATATTTGAGCGCGTTGAATGCGCGGCCATTACGCGCCAGCATCGGAACACATTCTCCAGAAACATTTAAGAAATGCGTCAGAATAAATGTAACGCGCCTCCGGAGTGTTTTTAGTGTGGGATAAATAAAGAGTGAAATAAAGCGTGGCAAAAAGAGGAGTTAAATGTTTAATAATCATCTTAACTACACAGAATAGTACAGGCTGAGCGCGCGCACATGTGAGACAAAGTGCAGCAGGCCTCGGCTCTTTGGAGCGCGGCTGTGATTGGGGCTCGCGCGCGGAGAGGCTGCGGGACAAAGTGCAAACGGTTAACCGATCAGTCTCAGGTTTGAGCGGGACCGGAGGGCTGACTCTGGAGCGCAGCGTCTGTAAACACACGCCCGCTCATTTAAGTCTCTGTCCGCGTGTCGGGAGCCGGAGCACCGGGAGCAGGACTGTCTGTGCTCCGTGGAGACTGGGGTCCCGCTCGGGCCCGGTTGGACCCGTCCCGGTTCGGCTCTACAGCAGAAGCGGGTGCAGGGCTGTAGTTTTGGACTCCAGCAGATCAGACTTGTCCAGACCGCTCGGGGGCGCGCACAGCTGAGCTCCAGGTGGGAGCGCGCTGAGGCCGGGTACGGGCCCAAGTCCTGGCGTGGCTTTGATGGGTACGGGCACAGCGGGCAGCGGGGGCGCGGCCGGGTTGTGGTACAGACTTTTGGAGACACTGAAAGGCCCGTAGTCTGTGGCGGCGGGCACGGGCTCTGACAGCACGTGCGGCCACATGGAGTTGACCATGCTGCTGAGCTGCGCGGGCACGGGGTAGCCCAGATGGTGCATGACGCTGAGCGGGAGCGCGCCCTTGTACTCTCGCCCGATCAGGTTCTCAATGGCAAACGGGTGTCGGAAGGCCGCGGGCTGCGTGTAGCTCTGGAAGTGCGGCAGGCGCGAGCCCACCGCGCCCGCCGCGTGCTCGTGGTGACCCGGAGGTTTGGTGCCCGCGTGGTGCTGGTGAAAGTAGTGCATCATCGGCGCGCTCTTACAGGACACGTGCTCCGCGCGGAGGACTTTGAAACGCTTGCGTCTGCGCAGAAAGCTCCCGTTTTCAAACATGTCTCCACAGTCTGGGTGCAGCGCCCAGAAGCTGCCCTTTCCGGGCTGGTCCGGCCTCCGCGGGATCTTGATGAAACAGTCGTTAAAGGACAGGTTGTGGCGCAGGGAGTTCTGCCAGCGCTGCGTGTTCTCGCGATAATAGGGGAAGCGTTCCATGATGAACTTGTAGATGTCGCTGAGCGGAAGCATCTTCTCGGAGGAGTTCTGGATGGCCATGGCCGTGAGGGAGATGTAGGAGTAGGGCGGCTTCTGGTCGCTGTAAGAGCTCTTCCCGGGCCGCGGCATGGCTGCTCCTCTTCGGCTCTGTCTGTGTCAAACTGTCCCGGAGGTTTAGGCCATCACCAGAGCGCACGGCGGTCCGCTGGAGTCTCTCCACAACTCCTCAGTGAGCACCGTCCCCAGAGGGTCTGTCCGTGTGCAAAAGTCCGTGCGTAATGCCTCTGACCTCTTGGAGCGGCTCTGCAGATCTCTGGAGGAGCGGGGTTGATGTTGGGTGATGTGCCTCTTTGCTTTGAGCTTTGACTGAGTTTGTCTCCGGTGAAACGCTCCTCTGCTCCGTGTGAAGCGGGTCTGATGCGCTCAGTGTCAGAGCGCTGTTTTTGAGACCCCCGCAGGTCGCAGCCTCTATTATGCGTGATCCAGACGTGAGGGGCTCGAGGGAGAGGGGGAGAGAGATAGAGAAAGAGAGAGACATGAGCGGTGAATGCAGAGAGGGAGGCGCGTGTTTCACTGACGTCTGACGACTCTAATTGAGCGCGTGCCAATCCAAGTCCAGAGGAGCGGCTCAGGACTGAACTGAGCGCGCGCCGCTCTCACTCATCCTGGCACTGTAGTGCACCGTGACCTTTGACCTCTTGTTCACCATAGAAGTGGAGACAGTTCCATTAGACCGTGTTTTGAGAGACAGGAGCTCGAGTGAAACTGCTCTTGTTCTTACCATAAATTCAACATTCAACAATTCAACATGTTGAACAAACTACCAGCTGGGCCTAGAACTTATTTAAACTTACTTGCAATGTTTACATTATAAAAACATATACATGAGTACAAAAATATTTATTAACGCAATGTGGGCGTAATTGTAAAAATACACAGTCTTTTTATTGGACACCACGCACTTGAAATCTGAATCTAGTTCTGTTGTTATTAAATGTTACTTAAATACTGTATTTTCTAACTCCATTTGGTCTCATTCATATTCATATCCATATCCTCGCTCTGGTTTCCCCGTGTTCCGCGGAGATGCACGTCTTGTTTGCGTCTGTCACGTGAGACCGTGTTGGAACAAGTTGCTTATTTTACTTGAAACAACAAGAAAAGCCCAAAACAAACGAGTTCTTTATGAAATGTGCTCGACTGCACTTTCAGACTTTGCCAACAATAAATCATGTGTTCCTTTGCGCGCTCCTCTTCTGCCTTCACCGGCTCCATTACGCACGAGCGCGCATCCGGCCTGTGTGTGCGTGCGTGCGCGAGCCTGCGTGCACGAGCGTGTGCGTGATGTTGATTAATTGCAGAGAGGGGAGTCCGTCTCGTGTCTGCTCCAGAGGCTCTCAGGTGTGTCAGGTGTGCGGCTGCGAGCGCGAGGCGGTGGTAAACAAACTCTTACGCACGACGCACAACAAAAGCGCGCGGTGCCGTCTCGTTTATCTCCGGACAGGTGTCATGGCGGCCCCCCTCCCGAGCCCTCGTGCCCCTTCGGATCGCGCGAATACATTACAATAATTAAGCCTTCCGTGATTTAGGCTCCTCCGAGAGAAGTCCAACATTGTAATTAAGGATGAAGCGATATTAAGCGATGAATATTCAAAACTGTGTCAATTCATTAGGGCGCCGCGTGTCTGCCGTTACACTCAGTCCTTCAGCCCCCTCAAAGGTCAACTGTCAGCGGAGAGCGCTTTGGAGGAATTAAGGAGGAAAAGATTTGATGGAGAAAGTGTTCTGGTAAAGCAGCGCTCAGGGACAGCTGGGCTTCAGTTTTACGCACGGGTTACGCACGCTTATTACGTGCATTATATTTATTGAAAATGTCCCACAGTTTATCAGATATGTAGTGTTGTTTAAATGTGTCAAATGACATGAAACAACTATTGTAACTTTAATGGAACAGATACGTGTTTTTCTATATTAATAAAAACATCGAGTGAACTCAAATCAATCAAATGAATGGAATTATTAGACTAATAATTTATACATTTACGTACGGAGCGTTTTTCAGCTCTGTAAAAAAAGCTTCAAATAAGAATAATATATTGGCTATAATGAAACGATGTAATTATGTGAAGCCAAATAATCTAAATCTAAACATTTACCAAAATTCAAAACAAGGTCGTTTTTCTCGGATAATTTATGAATTAGACAAAGCCATTTCCAAAAACATGTCCAACACATGGTGCTTTTCATTCTGTTGGTGTATACACTTTTAAATCACTGAAAACATTTCATGAGACATGTCCATCATCAAGTTAAATATAGCAGACACAGACACACACTTGACATCGCTTTTCATTTGGAGCGGATCTTTTGTAATATTTGTGTGTATGACCTGCGCTCCCCCGGCTCTGAGCCCGCGGCAGAACCTCTAAACTTGTTTTGGTGAAGTGATTTTCTGGCGCGTGAAAAACGAGCGGGCTACAGCGCGTGCCCTCCGAGGCCGTTTGGATGAAGGCTCGTGCGTAAACGCCCGGGAAAGATCAATATTAAATCTGTTTTCGCAAAGGGGGCCGTTAAACAGACACCGCGCGCGCTCATCTGCATAACAAAATTAATTAGGCTGCGGCTCGTGCCTGTGCACAACTCCTGGACAAATAACTAGTTGTAAAGCGCACCTTCTGGGCATACGGAACATATGCTGGAATTAGCCTTAATTGACTAATTACATAAATTACTCATTAAGTTTACAGCACATCAATTATAAGAGATGTATCAATTAATTTTGCATAAATTACAGGCGGGAGTGCGCAGGAGCGGGGCAGCGGGGGGACCGCGGGGCCGGGGGGCGAGGGGAGGTGAGGTGTAATAAAGACTAGAGAGATCATCATTCCGTTACCGTGGCAATTACAGCGGCCATCTTGTGATTGTAAGAGGACTGAAATTCTAGTACAGATCATGTACAGGGCTTCAGTATGCATTGATTAAGGGTTTAAACTGATTATTGTTGACAAAACCACAGCCACTAGTTTGTATGACGTATTTCTCAGTTGTGGAAGACAACTCCTCTCCAAAATTCTCGTATCATTCAGAACTAAATCTATAACTTCTTTTACCTGAGATAAATAAGAGTTTGGTGCTTCGATTGTTGATTCTGTGGAAATCTGCTGTTTCTCAGAGCTCATGTTGTTTTTCCCCCTTTTTACCTGTAAACAGCCATGTTTGTTTTGACACGAACAGAGCATGCTTCTCTCTGATTGGTTAATCCACCTGTCAGTCACGTCCTCAGAAATCAGGGAGACCGGATACAACTCCAGGTCTACTCGTCTTTGTAAAGTTTTGTCAAAGTGTGTGGAAAACACTGCACTGGTCTGTATTTTATTATTGTTTGTGTCAGTACACCATATGGACACAACAATTTTCAATAATTCTACAAACTTCATACTGTGTTGGAATATGCATTAAAGTACAAATGTAAAAAACTCATTTTTTTCAGTATTAAAAATATATGTCAGCTCCATTTTAAATTGATTTTTAAGTCCAAATTTACACTCACAACATGGCTGACAGACCTGGATGTTGGTTGCTATAGGTTGCCATGGTGATGATCTCTCTAGTGTTCCGTGTACCTCATTGGGTCTGACTGCTCGAAGGTGCGTGCGTGTGCGTGCGTGTGTGTGTGTGTGCGTGCAGGCTGTCGTCTGTTTGCTCCTGTCTCGAATAATTATTTGCTGAGCTTAAGGGCACGCGTCTTCCTCTGTCTCAAAGTGCGGGGCTAATGGCAATTACACTAATAATAATGGTCTTAAAGAGGCTCTCAGCTCATAAGGGGCGCGCAGAGCATGGCGGAGGAGCACATTCAGATCAATTAGCGGCGCTTTGTTTTAAGGACGAGTATTATGGGATGGAGCGACGTGTGTGGCGGTGCAATAATACGTGTTTTATTACGTGTTTATGTTGTTCATGTCATGATGGTCCCCCTGCAGCCTGCACCCGCACTCAGGGACAGGGCAGAGGACAGAGGAGGGGACAGACGAAAACTTACCCCATTTATTATTCAGAGAAGTGTTCCAAATAACGACTCTTCTGTCATTACGGCTCATTTAAAGGTGCACTGTGTAACATTTTTAGGTGGGGGTCATCCAGCTGCCTGTCGTCATGGAGATGTCATTGATTTGCCTGAAATATTCCACAGCATGGCATTGAACTTATCTGTTGATACTTTGCAGCTCATCAAAATTCCCTGGGGATGTGATGCTAACTGTGGGCTCTGCTCTGTCTGAGGCTTTGTTAGACTTTAATTTGAGTTTTGTTTTAACATAATCTGTATCATAATCATAACCTGAGTCACCATGGTAACTGCTGAACATTTCACCATACACATACACGCAGAGCACCCCCAGCATGATGACAATGCAAAGTATTAATAGAGTTTGTTAAGAGAGAGTCAAAAAAAGTCTTTCTTTCTTTATTTATTTATTTCTAGCAACAGTGCAAAACTCTCAGATATATTTGACAAAACAGTGTTGAAAAGTAACAATAACTGAAATATCGTGATATCGTATCGTTAAAGTTTCACAATAATATCGTGGACCATCACAATATGTTGAATTACAAGACTTTTCGCTTAAGTTAATAGTTATGGTGATTCTAATGTCTTTCTCTGTGATTTTAATGTCGTTCTTATTCTGTAAAGCACTTTGAATTACTTTGTGTTTGAACTGTGTTTTACAAATAAACTTGCCTTGCCTTGGTGCAATAATAACTAAAAATCAGAGGGAACTACATAGACCATGATCCTTTGCTGCTGTCAGCGCAGACTAAATGAAGAAATAACTTATTACGCACTTTTAAATCTTATTTCTTCATATTATAACAGCACCAAAGGTTTTTCAAGGCTTTTAAAAGGAAAAAGTTGCATATTTACAATTTTGTAAGCCTCCACAAAATATTGCAGTAAATATCGAACTGTGAGATGCGTATCGTGAATATATCGTATCGAGAGATTTTGATATTGTTACATCCTTATTGGAAAGTAAAGGAAAATGCGGTGGAACAACCCGATAAACTGCTGCGTCACTGCTGGTAAATACGTGTTTGACTCTGTAGTGTCAGAAAACTTTGGAATGAAGTTCAGTTTTTAGCATCTTAAAATCTCCATTGGTTTAACATGAACAAAATTCCATGAGGACTGATGTCACAATCCTGAGCTGTAACTCAGTTTGCTCGTCACCATGGAGATTGAGAGGCCATACTGTAACATTTCCATGGAGACAAGCAGATGGCACATCCTCCATCAGAAAAGCTACACAGTGCCCCTTTAAGAGAATAATTTTGCACAAAATAATATGTATAATAAACCTATACACGAGATTAAATAAAACATGTTTTCAGAATAGTTTGTACAATTCCTCAAAACTCAAACTCAGTAAATGTTGTAGTTGTATTTGCCCAGAGATCCACGTTTCAGTGCTTCATGAGAAACCTGTGAGGAGCAGAGCAGGTCTGAAGCTGGAGGATTGGCCTTCTGTACTTCTGTAGAAATAACAGAAAAAAGAGACAATGCCATTTGTTATAAGGCTCCACATTCAGAGGAACCAAACCAGGAACCTTCTTGCTGTGAGATGAGGGTCTTAACCACTCTGCCACTGGACAGGAGAAGGCTTCAGATAGCCAGAGCACCGGTCAGGTAGTTCTGACCAAGCCTAGGTTTACCTCAGAGACATGTGAAGGATGAGTCAGGTGGTCAGGTGTCCCGGTGTCCCTGTGAGTCTTCAAGATTTTATTGTCATAATATTTGGACTAAAGAGCTTTTCACAACAATAACAACTTAAAAGAGTAAACATAAAATCATATTTTTATGATAAATCTCTGAATTTATTACACTAAAAACATGCATTATTACTGTGAGGAGGCTTGCATCTCCACAAACCTGACTCAAACCTGGAGGGCCTCCTCCTTCTCATCCTGGGAAGACATTGTTTTGCATAAATCTCTATGGAGACTGAAGAATGGTTTGAATTTTCTATTTCCATTGAGTCATGCAGGAAATGCCACAATAAAGTTCCAGTGTTGCTTTAAGTGCACGAAGGATCATGTTCTATGGTTCCTTTTTTTTGTCATTAGAATCTAAACGTGTTTTAGAAGGAGCTCCTGATCATACACCTGCGTGCGTGTGTGTGTGTGTGTGTGTGGGTGGGTGTGTGTGTGTGTGTGTGTGTGTGTATCAAACAGCCTCCTCTGTCTCAGAGTGTGTTTATTTGTGCAGAGTCAGACTACAGCAGACAGGCTCCATAAACAGAGAGTGTATATAAATATAAATATATATATACACAGTATATGTGGTGCACATCAATACATCAGAATGAGTAACAAGTAAAGACACTGATTGTGTTTTATTTTTAGCTCTGACACAAACTCTGAAAGTGAACTCTGATCCAGCCCGAGTCTCTGCTGCAGCAAACACACAGTAAACAGAGGCGTGTCATTACAACACTATAGTACACGTGTAAACATATACGTGTAAACATATACGTGTAAACATATACATGTAAACATATACGTGTAAACATACATGTAAACATACGTGTAAACATGGAGCTGTATGTCCCTCTGCTCAGAGACGTGTGTCACTATGGTGGTGAGCACTCACACCTCACACCAGGAAGGTCCCACTCCCAGGCCTCTCTGTGTGGAGTTTGCATGTTCTCTCTGTGTCTGAGTGGGTTTCCTCCATCAACCCAAAACATGCACCACCTGACCAAGACCAGCTCCGGATCTGGTGAAAATGAACACACACTTGTATTATGAAGAGCTGTTAACTCTTTGTGGTTCTCAAAGCTCCATCTGTGCCATACATTTAGACCTGTGCCATACATTTAGACCTGTGCCATACATTTAGACCTGTGCCATACATTTAGACCTGTGCCATACATTTAGACATGTGTCATACATTTGTTCAGTGGGATGAATAAAAAGCTGCATATTTTTCTTATCAGACTTGAAGCTGATGAGTCCATTAGAAAATCAGATTGATAGGGAGATTTCACTGCTGCTCAGTTCTCCTGGGCTCTGTCATAGAAAGTAACAATGGAAGCGGGATTTGAATGACAACACACACAGGATGTTCACGCGCCTAAGCAAACTGTGCGTAACTCTCGGGTTTCTCCAGGTATTTTACAAATGACCTCAGTTCTTTGGTCAGGTGAGACCAGCCTGAGATCCTCCAGTTAAACCGCGGCCTGACTCTGCGGCACAGCCCGGGCTCTGAGCCCTTTAGCCGGCTCCGTGAGTCTCTCTGAGCCCCTGTGCGGAGGGTCCGAGGAGCTGTCCGTGGTGCTTAATCAAAAGCTGCGCGTGCGTGCGCTCATTGGCGGAGGATGAGCAGCAGAGGGAGCGGGTTGGGCTGTGATTGGACCGCGGGCAGGAAGTGAAGGGCTGTGGCGGGAGCGGGGCTCTCTGATCTTTACCGCAGGGAGCGCGCGCCTCGCTCGTGTCCTGTTCTTCCCGCCACACCCACCCACCGCGCGCGCTGCTGTGGGTCCAGGCCGTGCGTGGAGCTCCATCAGCAGGAGAGAGGGAAGAGGAAGAGGAGGAGGAGGCAGAGGAGGAGGAGAGAGGAGGGAGCACCCGCAGCCTCTCGCAGTGCTGCAGTGAGCCGAGCGCAGCGGGAGACCAGCGGCGGGAGGAGAGAGAGACGCACGCTCACGCACGCACACGCCCGCGGCTCCTGGCGGCGCACGCGGCTCAAACTTGTCTATGGAGCGAACTGCGACAGCGCCATAGCGACGCAGGCCGACATGGAAGCGTTTCTACGGAGCGTCCAGAGCAGGCTCACGGTGAGTGGCGTTTGCTCGTATGAATGAAATGTGATCGGTACGGGCTGCCGCCGCTGAAAACGCCTCGCAGCTCGGTCCTCCGGTCCTCGGTTCCCCAAAGCACCTGTAGATCGACTAAACCCCGCAGGCTGCGCGGCTCTCGGGCCGAACCGCTCCGTCTGCTCCGCTGTGTTTACACAAGCGTCTGTCACGAACACGAGAGGCGTGACATCAACAAGTTCTGCTCCCGGCGGCCCCCGCGTGTCTGAGGCGCTGCAGATCCACATTTGCATGTTATCCACGGCTCAGTGTGTGAGAGCCACAGAGCGGAGCCGTGCTGGACAGTGGGCTCTTGTGTTCAGAGACACCTGTGCCTCTCGTTTGAATACACGCCGCATACAGGCTCCAGTGTAAAGATTACACCGGCTCTTTGAGGCCCGAGCGGCTCCACAAACAGAGATGACATAATGCTCAGGATCACATTACTACAGAAACATTCAGCCCGCGTTCACTCAAACATCACGGCTCATTTTTGGTTTATTTAGGCCCATGTTCACAGTGGCTACGATAACATGGAACATACAACATCTACCTCTATCTGTGTGTCTAAACGGAGCTGAGGCACGTCGGTGTTGTGATGAAGGAGAGAAGGCTGTGGTGAAGAGGAGGAGCTGGAGAGGCTGAGGAGGCTGTTGGTTCTGCTGCTGCGGTGGGAGAAACAGGACAAACAGGGCGGGACATGAAGTGTGTTTGAGTGTCTGCAGAGATGATTGGCTGAGAGGCACAGATACTTGTCTGCGATTGGTTGACAGTGAGAGGTTTTTACATTTGTGTATTTGTGTCTGAATAGAGCAGGACAGACCTTCAGTGTCTCGTGTCGTCTGAGCAGGGCTGGGCCTGATTAGTACTTGGATGGGAGAACGCTGAGAATTCCACAGAGGGACAGCGGTGGCTTTACTGGAAGATGTTGTTGTGTCCTTAGGCAAGACACTTCACCCACATTGCCTAGTATGAATGTGTTGGTGGAGGTCGCAAGGTTCCAGCTGTGGCTCCACCAAGTGTAGAATAAATGAGAGATGGAGATCAGCCTCTTGTCTAAATGCCATTTCAGAGCTCTTTTTGGGGAGTACTTGTCCTGATGTCAGGCCTGTCACAGTAACAGTAAAGCATAATATTGGAACTAATTTATGACACAATAACTTTAAGACAGATTATCCCCCAAAAAACTATTCTAAATGCAAAATACCAGTAAAAAAATTAGCTGCATCAAATAAACAGCAAAATGAAACTCTTTAGTAGTTATTTTGTTTCTGTAATTAGTTATTTATTCAACCATATCTCTATCTAATCATAGAACAGAAAAATAACACAGAGTTCATACTTGTGCAATGATAAATGTTGTGCACGATAAATATTGTCCCCAAAAAAATTTGTTCCATCTTTTATTCATCGAACGAGAAGTCGATGTAGTCATTATCGTGACAGGGCTGCGTGATGTGGGGCAGATCCGAGCCTGATCCGGACCAGAGGCGGTCAGCAGCTCGGAGCGGTGCGGGGGGTAATTGGTGATAAGCTGAATGTCGATGTTGTCCTGGCAACGTCAGATAAAGTCCGACACATGTCACAGAGACGAGCGCTGCCCCCTGCTGTACGGGTCACTGCTGTCGGACAGAGAAACAGACTATGGAAAACTACTTTTTTCAATCAGAATTCCATTCACTGGAAAGGAGGAGTATATCCATAGAAGTTCCTAGAAAGTTCCACAGTATGGCATTACACTTGTCTAGCTTGCTTTTACTATTGCTAAAAACTTCAAAAAATCATGCATATTAACACTTAATGCCATACTGTGGAACATTCCAGGCATCAGTCCTCCAACAGAAAAGTGATAATAGTAGCAAGCTGTAGTCGACTTGATTTACCTTATGCATTCAGAGCATCCGAATTACTCCCCACGATGTAGTGAAAAACAACCTGGGCTGAGATTATCCAAATGATTCTAGTGAAGGTGTGTGGAGTTGACATCACAAGGTGGAACAGAGTGTTTTCCGTTTGAGAGAAGAACTCAGCCTAAATCTGCAGGGTTTATGTGTTAAACATGTGTGAATGAAACAAAACACAACTCCAGGTGTGTTTTTGATGAGGAAACTACATTATAACATAGATCAGAAACAGAGTAATATGGCCCCTTTAAAACTGTAAATTGCAAATCCAGTTATCGCAGAGCTTTCCAGAATTGTTCAGCCATAGATCATCCCAGCAAAAAAGGACAAAAAGTGTTAAAACTAAAGTCTTCTCTTGATGTCTCTTGTCCCATCCTCTCGGTCTGTGGCTCTGCTCCAGAAGCTCCATAGCTGTAATTGGCCTGGCTCTGTGTGTGTGTACACACACACACACAGAGCCAGACCTGTGTGTGTGTGTGCGTGCGTGTGTGTGTAGCCCCGTTTGGCCCTCCGTCTCTGGGATGTGCTGAGTGTGCGGCCCTATCTTGTCCACACACTTTAACAGTGAGCAGGTTTCATTATCAGAGTGGTGTCTGGAGCGATGGATGGTTCTATAGGCACACGCAGTATTCCAGTGTGTTCGTGTGTGTGTGTGTGTGTGTGAGGGGGAGCTGCCTTTCATAATGGACTAAAGTGATTGTGTTTGTGCACTTGTGATGTGGACTTGTGAGCATTAGAAGCACTAGTATATTTAACTGCCCTGTTACTGCTGTGCTGACTGTTGACAAAATCGAAGTAGCCGGAGAGCTGAGGAGAAGAGGCTTCAGTTCTACATAGACCGAGGGAGTGTGACGTCACCCACAGCGTTCAGCTCCAGTCAAATGAAGCTCATCGAGGCTGGCGGTTATAGGAGCGAATTTGAAGCTTCCACATTTCAATATTTGGAAATCTGAGTATGAGTATCATAGCAAACAAAGAGCCAATCAGGAGCGAGGGTGTTGAAGGTAATGCCCCTTCCCGCCCGCACCGCTGGTTTAGTAGGGATTGGTCGCTTAGCAACGCTGTCAATCAAACCCTGTTGCTAATGTTAGCGGGAGCAACCTTGGGGAAAGAAGGCAACTGATTTGTTTTGTATTAATGTTCATATTTTGATTTATGGACAAAATAGTGAAATAAAAACCCCAGGATCATGCAGAGTGGGTTAATATGAACATTTAAGACCAGAGTGATGAGTCTGACAGCAGCAGTTACAAAGAGAGGGGAGCCAGAGTCAATGGAGCTGAAGCATGCCCATGAACACTTCCTGTTTGCTATGTCCATTTATAAATACAGTCTATGGTTCCAACACAAGAGGTTTATTTACATACAGGACGCAGAACCCGGAGATATGAACCCTCAGGACTCTCTGATAGTGTTGTCCAGTCCAGTCGAGTCCAGTCCAGTCTGGCTCTGCTGCAGTTGTAGGGAGTATTATACGTGATGACAAAGACACTCACTGATGATGGCATTGGTGAGATCAATACTGTCAATACTTCTCTATGCACTGAATTAGAATGTGATATAACATTATGATAACAGATGTGCTGCAAAACATCTGCATTTCAAACTCTCAAGAATCCATCGACGTGTCCAATCGCAGCGCAGCATTGTGGTTTGGGCGGAGCTAAAAGTGGAGCGCCAAAACAAGCCAAAACAAACATGGCGACGCTGACGAACGTACTTCAGCAAGAGATCGAACATTATAGGCTTTTTTCTCATGGGCAATGTAAATTTTTTAGAATCCAGAGCAACTGATTGACACTTGGCGATATATATACTGTATATAGGGATGTAACAATAACCAAAATACCGTGATATCGTATCGCAAAAGTCTCACAATAATATCGTTTATATCTTTGCTTAAATTCATTGCTATGGTGCAGCAACAGCTAAAAAACTGAGAGAATTACATAGACCATGATGCTTTATTAAACATTTTTACATCTCAATTATTTGGATTATGATCAGAGAAAAGTAGCACATTCACAATTTTGTTAGCCTCCACGAAATATCTAGTTTGTTGGACCAATTTTACTATTTAAGTCATATAATAATTTGGTATTTTGTCGTCTTTCTAAAAGCTGCTAACGCTGTCGTTCAGACCTCTACACATGTTCTGAAATACTCTGGATTCTTGGACTCGTTTTGCAGCTCACGGTAACTGAACTTTTGTGTAAGCAGGTCGAGCCGTATGTAAAGAGCAAAATGTGACGTGTGGAGAGCAGCAGATCACAGAAAACGACAGAACAGAGGATGGACAGAACAGAGGACGATAGAACAGAGGACGACAGAACAGAGGACGACAGAACAGAGAACGGACAGAACAGAGAACGACAGAACAGAGGACGGACAGAACAGAGGACGGACAGAACAGAGGACGGACAGAACAGAGAACGACAGAACAGAGAACGGACAGAACAGAGAACGACAGAACAGAGAACGACAGAACAGAGGACGGACAGAACAGAGGACGGACAGAACAGAGAACGACAGAACAGAGGACGGACAGAACAGAGGACGGACAGAACAGAGAACGACAGAACAGAGAACGGACAGAACAGAGAACAACAGAACAGAGGACGGACAGAACAGAGAACGACAGAACAGAGGACGGACAGAACAGAGGACGGACAGAACAGAGAACGACAGAACAGAGGACGGACAGAACAGAGGACGGACAGAACAGAGGACGATAGAACAGAGGACGACAGAACAGAGAATGGACAGAACAGAGAACGACAGAACAGAGGACGGACAGAACAGAGGACGGACAGAACAGAGAACGACAGAACAGAGGACAGACAGAACAGAGGACGATAGAACAGAGGATGGACAGAACAGAGGACGACAGAACAGAGGACGGACTTAACAGAGAACGACAGAACAGAGGACGGACAGAACAGAGAACGACAGAACAGAGGACGGACAGAACAGAGAATGAACAGAACAGAGAACGACAGAACAGAGGATGGACAGAACAGAGGACGGACAGAACAGAGAACGACAGAACAGAGGATGGACAGAACAGAGGACGGACAGAACAGAGGACGATAGAACAGAGGACGGACAGAACAGAGGACGGACTTAACAGAGAACGACAGAACAGAGGACGGACAGAACAGAGAACGACAGAACAGAGGACGGACAGAACAGAGAATGGACAGAACAGAGAACGACAGAACAGGATGGATAGAACAGAGGACGACAGAACAGAGGACGGACTTAACAGAGAACGACAGAACAGAGGACGACAGAACAGAGGACGACAGAACAGGACGATAGAACAGAGGATGGACTTAACAGAGAGCGGATAGACACATACACACAGAGACACACACAGAGAGACATGCACATACACACAGACACACACATGCAGAGACACACACACCCACAGAGACACACCACACACACACACACACACACACACAGGTTTAGGTGCTTTGTGCGGATGTTCCATTGACTTGTGTTCATTTCCTGCACGTCACAGATGGGACGAGATCTCGTGCCATAAACGCTGAGCTCAAATTGCACATGAGGAAAATGATCTTGATTTATGTTTCCCTCGTGTTTACGTTTGGACGGGACAAAGAGGGTGAGGTGCTGCAGGGTTACACCTCTGGGTTTCAAAAAACGCAAAAACATCACATTTTAAGGCCAGATTATAAACTGTTTATAATATTAATGTCAAAATCTCATCTCTAGACCAGAGACAGATCTAAACTAAACCCTAAAGGAACACAGCATTACTTTAAATGCACCAGGACTAGACCAGGACTAGACCAGGACTAGACCAGAACTTGACCAGGACTAGATCAGGACTAGAGCAGGACTAGACCAAGATTAAAACAGGACTAGACCTGGACTGCACCAGGACTAGACCAGCACTAGACCAGATCTGAACTAGGACCGAACCAGGACTGAACCAGGACTAGACCAAGACTAAAACAGGACTAGACCTGGATTGCACTAGGACTAGACCAGCACTAGACCAAATCTGAACTAGGACCGGACAAGGACTGAATCAGCACTAAACCAGAACTTGACCAGGACTAGAGCAAGAATGAATCAAGACTAGAACAGGACTAGACCAGGACTGAATCAGGACTAGACCAGGACTTAACCAGGACTGGACCAGGACTAGCTCAGGACTAGACCAGGACTAGACCAAGACTGAATCTGGACTAGACCAGGACTGAATCAGGGCTAGACCAGGACTAAACCAGGACTAGACCAAGATTGAACCAGGACTAGACCAAGATTGAACCAGGACTGGACAAGGACTGAACCAAGACTAGACCAGGACTGGACCAGGACTGGACCAGGACTAGACCAGGATTAGATCAGGACTGGACCAGGACTAGGCCAGAACTGAACTAGGACTGGACCAGGACTAGACCAGGACCAGATCAGGACTGAACTAGGACTGAACTAAGACTGGACCAGGACTGGACCAGGACTGGACCAGGACTAGACCAGGACTAGACCAGGAATGAATCAAGTCTAAAACAGGACTAGATCAGGACTGAACCAGGATTGGACCAAGACTAGACCAAGACTAGAACAGGACTAGACCAGGACTGAATCAGGTCTTCAAAAAGGTCAGATTTTAGTCCCCACAAGGTGATAAATACCCACCCACCCACCCTCTCTCTCTCTCTCTCTCTCTCTCTCTCTCTCTCTCTCTCTCTCTCTCTCTCTCTGTGTCTCTCTATCTCACAGACTCTCTCGTTTCTTTCTCCATATGTCTCGTTTCTCTCTCTCCCTCTCTTCTATCCTCTTTTTTGTGCACTTGCTCCTCGTTCCCTCGCTCTGTCTCCTTTTCTCTCCTCTTTCTCTCACACTGTCTCTTTCTCTCTCTCCTTTTTCCACTAATGCTTCACTTCCTTTCAAAGCCTATCTGGTATTGATTTGCGCTCAGATAGAAGTGGCTACAGCCCTCCGCCCTGTCTCTCCATCACATACCCCCCTCTCTCTTTCTCCACCCAATCATCACTCCCTCTCTCCTCTTCCTCTCTCTCTCTCTCTCTTCTCATTCAGCACTTTACGTTCTCCCTTTATCCTCCACCCCCCTCTCTCTATCCCTCTCTCTTCCTCCACACATTATTAACCCCCACCCTCTCTCTCCTCTTGCACCCTCTCTCTCCTCTGCTCCCTCTTCTCTCTCCTTCTCCCTCTTCCTCCTTCACTCTCTCCCCCTCTCCCTTTCTCCTCTCTTTCTCTCACTCTCCTCCTCCCTCTCCCTCCTCCTGTGTTATTCACACCTTTTTTCCTCATCATGAATCTCTTCTCTTGCTTCACCCTTTTCATTTGCACTTCCGCTCTTTGGTGCCTCTCCAGTCTCTCTCGCTCCTCCTTCTTTCACCATTCTCTCACTCCATTTTTCTCTATCTACACCTCCCTCACTCCCTGTCTCTCTCTCTCTCTCTCTTTAACCCCCCTTTTATTCTCTTTTTCCTCAAGCCTTTCCTTTATTCCTCCTTCTAGTGGATTATATTAAATACTATCTATCTCTCCTTCTCTCGTCTCCCTCCTCTTTCTCATTTCTCATCCCTCTATTCCTCCTCAATATTTAACCTTTCTATCACCTGACCTCAGTATAGCTCCATCCTTCACTCTCTTTTTCCCCCTCCTCCCTCTTCTTCCTCTCTTCCTCCTCTTCAGTATTTAACCTTTCTTTTGCCAGTCACCCAGTACAGCTCCCTCCCTCCCTCTCTCCTCCTTTCTTTCTTTCTCTCTCGCTCTCTCTTCCTCTCACTCTCAGTACATTCCTGCTCCCCTCCCCTCTCTCTCTTTCTCTGTCTTCCTCTCTTTCTCTCTCTCCTCCCTCTCTTTTCTCTCTCACTACCTTCCTCTCCTCCTCCCTGTCCTTTCTCTCGCCCTTCCACTTTCAGCTCATCTCTCCTCCTCCCTCTTTCTTTCTTTCTCCCCTCTCTCTCTATCGCTGTCTACTTCCTCTCCTCCTCCCCTCTCTTTCCTCCCCCTCTTTTCCTCTCTCCTCCCCCACTTCTCCTCCTCTCTCCTTTCTTTCTTTCTCTCCTCCCCCTCTCTTCTTCCTCCTCCTCCTTTCTCTCTTTCTCCTCCCCCTCTTTTTTCTCTCCTCCCCCTCTCCTCCTCCTCTTTCCTCTCTCTCTTCCTCCTCTCCTCGCCCTCTCTTCCTCCTCCTTTTTCTCTCTCCTCCTCCTCTTCTCTTCCTCTCCCCCTCCCCTCTCTTCCTCTCCTCCTCTCTCTTCCTCTCCTCTCCTCCTCCCCTCTCTTCCTCCCCTCTCCCTCTCCTCCTCTCTCCTTCTCTCCCCCTCTTCCCCTCCTCTTCTCCCCTCTCCTCCCCTCTCCCCTCTCTTCCTCCTCTTCCCCTCCCCTCTCTCCCTCCTCCTCTCTCCTTCTCTTCCCCTCTCCCCTCTCCTCCTCTCTCCTCTCTCTTCCCCCTCTCCTCCTCTCCCCTCTCCTCCCCTCTCCCCTCTCTTCCTCCTCTTCCCCTCCCCTCTCTCCCTCCTCCTCTCTCCTTCTCTTCCCCTCTCCCCTCTCCTCCTCTCTCTTCTCCTCCTCTCTCCTCTCTCTTCCCCCTCTCCTCCTCTCCCCTCTCCTCCTCCTCTCCTCCTCTCTCTTCCCCCTCTCCTCCTCTCTCCTCTCTCTTCCCCCTCTCCTCCTCTCTCCCCTCTCTTCCTCCTCTCCTCCTCCCCTCTCTTCCTCTCCCCCTCCCCTCTCTTCCTCTCCTCCTCTCTCTTCCTCTCCTCTCCTCTCCTCCCCTCTCTTCCTCCCCTCTCCCTCTCCTCCTCTCTCCTTCTCTCCCCCTCTTCCCCTCCTCCTCTCCCCTCTCCTCCCCTCTCCCCTCTCTTCCTCCTCTTCCCCTCCCCTCTCTCCCTCCTCCTCTCTCCTTCTCTTCCCCTCTCCCCTCTCCTCCTCTCTCCTCTCTCTTCCCCCTCTCCTCCTCTCTCTCTCTCCTGTGCCCCACACATCAGGAGTCGGTTCATTTCTCATGCTCCACCGGCTCCTTTACGGCTCCCTCAGGTCACCAGACATCACTAAATATCTGCCTTGTAAAAACATTCACATTTTACTGTTTTTAAACTATAACATTAAACACAAAAATCACTCCAACAATACGAAAAATCATCAACACAAACATCTGAGGATCCAGTTCGACAAAAAATATAACAGCAAAAAAAAAAAACAGCACGAGTAGCGATTTATAATCACAACATTTTTATTGAAGCAAAGGCAATTTACAACTGAAATTGTACAGGATCAATAGAGCTCAGTGCTTTTTGGTGTGTAAAAATTAAAATAAATCACATAGAACTGAAAATAAACATAAGAACAGCTTGCGTATATCATTTCAGATATACAGGTATGTATATCTGAAATGAATTAAGAATTGTTTCTCACATAGACACAGATTGTAAAAAAAAATCAATAAGGGGTTGCCACATTTTCTGAAATGACATTAGTTTTTCCTTCATAATATCGTATTCTCTCGAGATGTAAAGTATCAGGAATGTCCCGTAGCTTCTGACGGCTACTTCTGTGACATTAAAACTAGTTTCTTTAATAAAACAATAGGAAATGAACTGTTTTTGGGCTGATGTCAGATTATTAAATATTACTGATGTACCAAGAATAATTAACAAGAGTTCTGGAAATAATGTCATTTTAACAATCTGTGATATTGTATTAAATAGACTATATATACTTGTATAAATGAACATATATATTAGTATAAATGGACGCATATACTAGTATAAATGGACATATATACTACTATAAATGGACATATATACTTGTATAAATGGACATATATACTAGTATAAATGGACATATATAAATGGACATATATACTATTATAAATGGGCATATATACTAGTATAAATGGACATAGCTAACCCCTAGCCACTGTGTTCCAAACAGGAAGTGAGCATGGGTGCGAAGTGGTTCCAAAGCTCTGGTTGCAATTCACTTTCTATTGAAAAACCGTCACCCCTCTCTCTGTAACTGCTGCTGTGAGCCTCGTCTTAAAATGTTCGTATTAACCCGCGCTAACTGATCCTGGTGTTTTTATTTCACTGTTTTGTCTGTAAATTAAGCTTCAGTAGAAATAACAGACTAATCATGCGCCTTCTTTCCCCGAGGTTGCTCCCGTTAGCGTGGGCAATGGGCGTTACCTTCAACACCCCTGCTCCTGATTGGCTCTTTGCATTTGCGCTCACTTTTCCAAATATGGTCCCTGTTTGCAGATTAGCTCCTATAAATGCCAGCCTCAATGAGCTTCATTTGACTGGAGCCAAACGCTGTGGGGTCACACTCCCTCAGACGCTTCTTTAAACAATCTATGGGTCTGCCACCTGCTTGTCTCCATGGAGATGTCATTGCTTTGCCCGTAATGTTTAGAGCTTTAATTTTGTCTTATAATATTACATTTGTTTTCTTCAGATAGTGAAAAAATAAGCTCATAGTTTTGTTTTTTGTTTGTTTTGTACATTATTTGTCATATTAGAAGAAAACACAAACTTTGATTTAGTTTAGAATGTTTCACAGTCTAGCATTAAACTTATTTAGCTTGTGTTTATTCAATTCCAGGCGTCTAAAATTAAAAATATATTTCTTACTGTGCACGAGGTCGCCTCTCCACAAATCTGACGTGTACCTCGACTCGGTGGCAGTACCAGCTTGTCCCCATGGAGATTTAGATTTAAGGCCATACTGTGGAACATTCTAGGCAAAGTAACTGCTAACATCTACCTCTAAATGACAGCCCTCCCTCCTCAGACCCGAAGCATCAGTGTGATGTGTTGTAAATCACACGTGTCAGAGCAGTTTAGGCGTTGTAATTTTCTGCCTCTTTCGTTCTCAGATAAATGTTGACTGTTGTAATAATAGAGACGCCATTAATGTCCACTTACGCCAAATGAGCCTCACTCTCACTGGAGGAATACGCTCTGTGTTCGTCTGTACATGGGCCTAATTTAGATTTCACTGAGTCCAATGTTGTTTGTTGTCGTGGTGATGGGGAAGGGGAGGGCCAAAAAAAAAAACCCATACCACAGTTTTCCTAGAGCCAAATCATGATTCATGGTCACATTTTTATACAGCGCTTTTCATCCTTCAAGGCACGACAAGGAACCATTCACCCATTCATACACAGACAGTTTTATGTCGAGATCGGGATTTGAACCACCAACCTTGAGATCAGTGGCTAAATGCTGTACCAACTGAGCTACTGTCGCCCCTGTTTTATGTTTTCTTAATATATTTTATACAGTTTTTAAAGTAGGGGTATTATGCAAAATCCACTTTTTCTACCATGTTATAATGTTCATTCATCAAAAACATGCCTGAAGAGGTTTTAATGTCATCCATGGATGTTTGTGGAATTTAGCGATCTCTCCCGGGCCCTATTCGAACCCTCCTTATGGTTAGCAGTAAGATTCTGTCTAAGACGGAGCCCACAAGCCGATGTCACTCCTGCTCCCACACGACTATTCTCCATAAATATACAAAACTTGACAACAACAACTTGACAAACCTGATCCGATGTGCAGTAGTTTCATCAGCGAGACGCACGCTGATTGTGTTGTGATAGCGCACTGAAGGGGGAGTGACTTAGCGTGGAGAGCAAATGAAAGATGTTAATATGTTGTTTTTGGTGAATATAGCAATTTCAAGACAATAAAAGGTAACATGGTGATCTAAATATGCTATGTTATTGTATGTTATGTTATGTTATGTTATGTTATGTTATGATGGATTCTGACCAATGGGAGGAGTTGTTGGGGACAAGTGTCTGTTTTTTAAAAAGCAGCTCGTCATACAGATGCTTTTGTCACCATATCACCCAGCTTTACAAAGGGGTGGACTCTTCACTAAGGCACAGACTTTAGAACATAAGGCAGGTACATGTGCAGGCGGAGCGGGGCCGTGTGTGATAAAAATCAGACTGTGAGCTCATTCATGTGACGATCTGTTATGTTCATGATAAGGTCAGACCATAATGCAGAGCTTCACTGTTTAATGCAGCTCACACACAGAGCTCCCTGAGGCTCTGAGTGAGTGACAGATTGAATTAACCAATCACAGTGAAGTATGAACTCTCAGAACAAGCAGATAATTGTATTTATATAAAGAGAAGGAGATCCTGATAGATACAAATGGAAAGTAGCTTGTAGCTGTCGTTGCTTTAAGGACACGCACACACACACACACACACACGCACACGCACACACACACACACACACAGCCCCCACAGTGGAGTGTTTTAAGTCTCGTCTTAAGACACACTTTTATTTTCCTCCATGTCTTATTTATTTTAAAGAAGTCCATGTCTCACCTGTGTCTCTGTGTCACCTGTGTCTCACCTGTGTCTCTGTGTCTCACCTGTGTCTCAGTGTCTCACCTGTGTCTCTGTGTTTCAGGAGGAGCAGTGGGAGCCCCGGGTCCATGTGGTGTTGGGGGGACCTCAGCCTGATGTGGACTCTGTGGCTGCGACGCTGAGTCTGGCTCTGCACCTCAGCCTGGTACACACACACACACATACACACAGCCTGGTACACACTTGCTTTTCATTCCTACTTTACTTAACAAAACGCATCTGTATGTGAAGGTGTGTAGAGTTTAAAAGCACAATGGAGCACTTCCTGTATTACCACATGACATCACAAGGTGGAACAATGTTTTCTGTTTGAAAGTAGAGCTCAGCCTAAATATGCAGGGTTTGTGTGTTAAACGAGTGAATGAAAATAGTATAATATTGGCTCTTTATTACAGTAACTTTTGTTATCGTGTTTTTCAGAAGCAGCAGACAGATGAGCTGGTGGTCCCGGTGCTGTGTCCCTGCAAAGGAGAGGCTCCGCTGCCCCACGAAACACGCTCTTTCCTGGGCACACTGAGGCTGAGCGAGGGCCTCCTGCTCTGGAAGAACCACCTGGACCTGAGCTCACTGCAGGACCAGCGCCGCCTCAGCCTCACCCTGCTCCGAGAGGGGCTGCTCCAGAGGTACGTCTGGTACAAACAAGCATCTAAATGGAGACAGGCACATGGCCCTTTACCGGAAATGTTACATAAGCCTTGTTTTGATTGGTTCACAGGGTGAACTGGCTCTCCAGGATCAGTTTAGCTAACGCGCAGCTAAAACAACCAAACAGATGACTGGACAAGAGAGAACACAGATTCAGGCAAAAACAAGACGCCAAAAAGCAGATATAAACATGAATAATTTCTCACCTGATTTGATTTTAACTTCTTGGGTTCTTTTTTTAAACACAATACAGTAAAGTGCATTTACCTTGTTGACATGTTTCGGCTGCTGCTGCTGCATCTTCAGGACTGTCCCCGGTGTTGGTGGTGACGTGTCGTATATCAGCTGTTGTTACTTTCTGTAGGCGTGGTCAGCTGTTGTTACTTCCTGTGGGTGTGGTCAGCTGTTGTTACTTCCTGTAGGTGTGGTCAGCTGTTGTTACTTCCTGTAGGTGTGGTCAGCTGTTGTTACTTCCTGTAGGCGTGGTCAGCTGTTGTTACTTCCTGTAGGCGTGGTCAGCTGTTGTTACTTCCTGTAGGCGTGGTCAGCTGTTGTTACTTCCTGTAGGCGTGGTCAGCTGTTGTTACTTCCTGTAGGCGTGGTCAGCCTGATGGACCTGGCAGGTTGCTCAGACTGACCACACCTCCCGTCGCCTGGTGCTCTCTGGAGGAGGGTGTCCCAGGTGTGTGAAAGGAGGAACGCTCCGTCATCACGGTTAATGCTGTCCGTGCCTCGTTTCATGATTTCACTGTCCTCCCTGATCCAGAGTTTGAACTTGCAGTTGACAACAGTTCTGAAGATGCAGCAGCAGCCGAAACATGTCAACAAGGTAAATACACTTTACTGTATTGTCTAAATACACTTTATTGTATTGTCTTTAAAAAAGAACCCAAGAAGTTACAATACATAAGAAAACAAAATGAACATCTTTGGTTTCTGATTTGATCTTGTTTTAACCCACAGTAGCAAAGGAGAAATTCAGTTCTGTCAGGTTTTTGTCCAGTTGACAGAATTGAATTTCTCTTGTGCTGTGGACCCTACCTGGATGATTGAGGGACTACCTCATCATTATATATATACAGTTTATATATTTATATTGCTAACACACTAGCCGACGTGTTCCAAACAGGAAGTTCGCACGCGGCTCTTCCGGCTCCTGCTGATTCTGGCTCCCATTGACTTACATTGGAATATTGTGGCTCCTCTCTCTGTACCTGCTGCTGTGAGCCTCGTCATTTTGGTCTTAAAATGTTCGGATTAACCCGCTCTACATGATCCTGGGGTTTTTATTTCGCTCTTTTGTCCGTTAAAAAAGTCATTCATATATTCATAACATAGAGCCTGGCTCCAAATTCACCCCTGTAACCGTGAGCATCACGAGCTTCATTTGTGTGGCGCTGAACGCTGTGGGTGATGTTACGCTCGCTTAGTCCACTTCTTTATACAGTGTATGGGGACTACAGGAACATCTTTAAACCAAAGTATTTCCTGTTATGGACAGTTGCATGTTGAGCTGATATGTTAGAAAAACAAAGCTAGCACGTTTGCAGCAGCTGTTTCCCGTTTATCGATGTGCGGCGCTGGCGTAAAGATAAAAAATCTGATATTTCCAGCACATAATACATCCAACATGAGCCAAACCCACTGTATTACGTAGAGACACTAAAACGCTGTGTAGAGAAGCAGAGAAGTGAAATAAATGCAGAAAAACCTAAACGGGAAGTAGTTTTGTGTTTCCACTAGCTTTAGCTTTAGCCACATCTCACAGGGCTATAAACTTGGAATTACTAAACATCTTTTTCATGTTTAATATCTTTTTCATGATTAAAAGTATAATTAAGGTATGGTTAATATTTTATTTATTAAGAAAACATGTGTTAATACATGTTTAAAATATAAATTGTACCTGAATATTGATCACATAGCAGACCTGACCTCTGGACCCGGAGTCTGGAGCAAGGAGACACAACTCGGCTAGAGGTGTGAGTGGCATAAATAAATTTCAAAATAACTAAATTTTATCATTTGTCGTGTTATTTTGTGTAGCTCGAAACCACACTTCCAAAGTGAGTTATGGTGACAGGTTTAGCACTAGAGCTGAAGGATGTGATAAGCATTACCATTAGATTTCTGATCTTTTTAATACATCCAAAAGAACTGACAAAAAGACTGAAATGTGAACTGACAAACTAATACAAGAAGCACACTTCAGAACGTGTTTGTACAGATCTAAACTACAGGGTTCGCCGTTTTTATGCAGAATAAGACGTTTGCGGAGGAAATCTCTTCAGACGGCGTCCATTCAAATTTTGATTTCGATTCGATTGTGAGGAATCTTGCAGCTACTTACTGCTGGGAACAAGACAGATTTAAACACCTTCTTCCTCCCATCACTGTTGTGCACCTGTGCTTTAAAGGTGTATTGTGTAACTTTTCTGGTGGAGGGTCCATCACCTGCTTGTTTCTATGGATATGTCATTGCTCTGCCTGGAATGTTCCACAGTGTGACATTAAACAACTCTGCCTTACATTTATTCAGTTACAGGTGGTTTTATAGCTCAAAAATATCAATAAAAACAGACATTCTGACTGTGAGCGGGGTCGCCTCTCCACAGATCTGACCTGTAACTTGGTCTGGTTTGGTCTCCAGGAACCTAGAAAGGTTTAATACCGTATTGTGAAACATCTACGTGGAGAAAAGCATTTGACGGACCATCCACCGGAAAAGTTACACAATGCACCTTTAAAATCAGGTTTATTCTTAGTATTATTTTTCCGTTAAAATAGGCTTTATTCCCATTTTTATTTTTCCATTGAAGTGTCATGACCACAAATATTTTCAAAAAGAGTTCATCAGTGAGTTCATTTGGCTTCATGTGAATTCCTGAGCGCAGGTGGCATCACAGATCTGCTACAGCAGGCTCTCAGGGCGCTGCTGGAGTAACGTTTTGTTTATGCTAAAGCTCACCGCGCTTCTCCTGCCATCGTAAAGACCAGTTTTATGTTTGCTAATGCCCCATAATCACCCCACTGCCACCGCGCCCCCCTCTCCGCAGCTCCGATCTGTACGCTCTGCAGTCCTCCGTCCAGCGAGTGGTCCATCGCCGTGGACAGCGGGACGAGGAGGCAGGGTCGTCCGCGGTAACAACGGTCGCCCGGGAGATTCTTCAAGAGGCACCGGAGCACGTCGGATCTGCGCTGGGGCCGGCGCTGAGAGGTGAGAGGAGCGCGCTGCCCCCTGGAGGGAGTAATGGGGCGGTGAAGGGGGACACACGCAAATCCCTGACAACAGTCGCTTAGCTCACAGCGTGGGGCCAGAAACACTGCCTCAAACTCCAGTTACGGGAATCTGCAACAAAATGGCCTCTGTCAGGTGTCTTTACAATAGAAATACTACACCAGCTTTCACTTTTGTAATGGCCACAAAATACACAAATATATGGTGCCGTTACTGTAAACATACTGTGGGTTCAGAGGTGCCTTGTAGGGTTCTCAAAAATATCAAAAATCAAATTGTCATCGATACTAAAAACTAGGGATGGGACAAGATCTCGTGAGACAAAATTGCCACAAAAATTATCTTGTGAGATTTTTTTTCCTCATGTTTTTACGGTTAGCTTGAAAAAATAGAGTACTGGCAAGTGACATTTTTTGAGAATGCGTAGTCCCAAAAAGCAGCGCTGCAATGACAGCAGAAATATTAAATAAAGTAAATCAAAAATAGCGAGGCTAAAACTGGGAACTGAATTACACAATGTATTTATTATAGCCTAAATAATGTCAAAATCTTGTCTCGTTCTCGTCGATCCAGTCTCGTGTCTCGTCTCGTCTTGTGGAAATTGTATCTTACTAACCCCTACTAAAAACTAGTATTGAAACTACATTATTCGCAGGTATCGATATTAAAAAAAAAGTCCCATTCACAGGACAGAAATGAGCCTTTCCTGAACAGCTTTAGAATGATCTTGAGCTGAATACATCCATGGACCACTATGGAACCTACCTGGACCACTGATTACACAGATATAAGGCCACATGGGAATAGAAAAGAAAATATTACGATTTAATGTTGAAAATCACATTCTATTGTCTAAAGAAAGCGTGTTTTTATTATCATAGTGGTATCGGAAGCCATATTGAAATCGAGTTTTCATTTTTAGTATCATGACAACACTAGTCCCTGCATAATATGTCTGACTAGTGATGGAAAGGCTGTAATTATTTCAGTAAACAAGAGAAATAAACCTGTAGATTTGTAGTTTAGGCTTCTATAAACATGAAATCCATTTGATTACTGTTTTATCTTATCTGCGCAGTTTAAATGTCAGTCCTCTCTCACACTGAACGATCCTGGAGGCGTTTTCAAATGCGCTCTGTGAACTGAGTCTGGATTTGAAAACAAAACAGAGATTCTAATCAAATGTGACAAATTGAATGTTATTGGCCAAATCCGCCATCTTTGTTGTGAGTGCATTAAATGTCCACAGAGACGCATGGGCCAAAATAACAATAAAAAGTAAAGAAAAGTGTCAGAATACATTTGAATAAATGCTCGTCTTTGGTTTAGTATTAGGGTAACTGAAAATGACATATGTGAGGCAAGCATCTCTATCTCTATGGCAAGCAGTGTTCACAATACTGAAATTATAATCAATACACTTTAACCAAATGCTTGTCGGAAAAAAATGCTATTCAGTATTTGTTATATTTTAAAGGTCCTATATTACACAAAATTGACTGTTCTGAGTGTTATAATGTTGTTAGCTCCTCAAAAACAGACCTGGAGTTGTGTTTTGTTTCATTTACACATGTTTGAGTAACTCTTTATTATTAGTCTGTCTACATCTCCAAAGCTCAAAATGCTCTGTTCCACCTTGTGATGTCATGAAGCGGTAGTTACCTTTTGTTCGGTAGAGATTAGCAGTAGCAAGGCTGAAATTATCCAAGTGTTTTTAGTAGTTTAGGAGTACGGAGTTTTCTGTTTGAGAGAAGAACTTAGCCTAAATATGCAGGATTTGTGTGTTAAATGTATGAATGAAACAAAACACAACTCCAGGTACAGTATGTTTGTGATGAGGGAACAATTATAATTATAACAATTATAATGAGAACATCAGAAAATAACGCAAGATGGGCCTTTTACGTTTTTTCTTCTTTGATTGTTTTTTTTTTTTATCACAAGACAAGCTGTGAAAGTACAAAGATGAAAACTAGACCTACAGATGTTTGAGTCTCTTGTTCTACCGCAGTCTGCTGTTTGTTAAAGCCAGTCGGGCCCTGCAGCTCCTCCGTCTCATCTCCACAAAGAGGAGGTAATAGAGGCCTGATGTACTGTGCGGAGTCTCGTGTTTCTCCTGAAAGAGTCTCACTCTCATCGATCCTTTTAGGGCCCCATAACTCAGTCAGCCCTCGGCACGTCTCGAAACACCAGCTGCCCGCCTCACCACTCACCTGACCAACCAGAAACACACGCCTTGACAAAACTCTTTTCTGGTGGAAGGGCTGCTGCCTGCAAAACATATTCATCTGTGTTTATTCATTATGTGTGTTTCTATTGCTCAGAAATACAATAAAACCTTCTGTGAATAGGGGCGCCTCTCCACAGATCTGAACTGTAATGTAGTGTAGTGCTGTAACCTGCTTGTCTCCCTTGTGAAAGACGGGTTTAATCTGTACGGTGGGACATTCTAGGCAAAGCAATAGCATTTCCATGGAGATAAGCAGGTGGCGGACCCTCCACTAGAAATGTTACGCAGTGCACCTTTAACCAATCAGAGGGATGCATGCTCGGTTCATGTGAAAAACAAACATACCTGCGTACACATAAAAAAGAAGAAAAATCTATAAAAAAAAAAAGGAGGATTTTTACAGAATCAACAAGCGAAGCGCCAAACTATGACTAATCTCATGTAAAAAAAAGTTATGGAGTTAAATATTTTGTTCTGAATGTCTTAGAGAGAATTTTGAAGAGGAGATTTGAGAGACACGTGATACAGATTAGCGACTGTGGTTGGATTATCGAAAATGATCGATTATCGAGGTTTTTCACGCTCTATGATCCGGTTCCAGACTCGATTTCCAGATTTGAACAGAATGTAGAGGGGAGTGGCTGCTCAGGCAACCTCACCGCTGCCAAACACGCCAGTGGAACGAGTCAAAGTATATGTGAAGTGTACAATTATAAGTAAAAACAGGCTGCAGAGTCAGAGTTATCAGAGGAGGCTGATCAAACAGAGGTCATGAAATCTGCTCCTCAAAGCACAACTGTGAAAAAATTTAATAACAAATTTAAAAGTCTGTAACTCTGCTTAAAGCTTTTTTTGTGTGTTTATTGAGCTGAAAAACTTGGGTCCTTACTGTGAGCAGGCTTGTATTTCCATAAACTTAACTCTTATTTGGCCTGGGGGAGCATCTCCACCTGCTTGTTTCCATGGAAATGTATCACTGATAAAGAGTTTAACATCAGACATGTCAGAAGTGAACCTTTCTCTCCTTAAATCACATGTTTCTGAGTCATTGTGCTGAGAAAATTCATTGTTGTAACATGTCCTTTATCTCTCCCTGCTGTTAGCCGACAATCTAGCTCTGCACCACTGAATCAGTAACATAGAAACAACTTTATACAGCAAAAGGATTTTATCAGTTGCTGCCGAAGAGTTGAGGGACATTTTTCAAATTTAAATGTTTAAGTGCATAACTTCTGTAGTGGTTATACTGAAAAAAATAAATAAAGAAAGAAAAAATGAATAAAATAACAGAGGTCCTATGATGTTCCTTGAGGGACACCACATGTGAAATTGTGGGTTTGGACCGAAAGGTGATTCTTTGTAGGAAGGAAAACCACAACACTCTTTAAAAAACAAAACAAAACGTTTGTTTTTGTTTTCATCAGAGGCTTTGCGGCTGCAGAGGGAGGCCCTGTGGATCCAACATGGCCGACGCTCAGAAGAAGTCGATGAACTCCTCAGAGTCTTGGAGCAAATCAGCCACAGCAAAACGCCCAAACAGCCTGGTGTGTATCTGTACTGTTTTTTATTAGAGGTGCTCCATCCATCTGTACAGTAGCATTTTTATATTGATACTTTGGTTGTCCAAGTATCTGTATGATTGCAGTGATTGTCAGTTTTCCACTTTTACATTACTTGTACATTGTTTTATATCAGTCTACATAAACATAAAATTAGGGCTTCACATAAATATTGCAATATGTGATATGGCTTCAATATCGATACGTTTGCGATATTTTAAACTAACTTCATGTAATAAAGAGTGCCCAAAAAGGGATCCAACTTGGGCTATTTTGATGAAATTTTCCTTTAAGAGATTAAAGGGAGCCCATACCAAACTATCCCCCTAAAAAGTCCATCTGAAGACAATGTATGTATAAATAAATTTATACTTTTGATGTGAAGAACTGGAACAGATGTGGCCCTCAGACCACATATAGCTAACTGTGATGTATTTAGTTTTCTGTGATATCAGGTAATGTTAGTCGTTATTGCAGCCCTACACCAGCGTCCTCTCAGTGCATTGATGCTGTTTCTCTTGTGTCTGGACCCCCTGTACTTCCTGTGTACTTCATGTACTGTGTGTACTGTGTGTACTGTGTGTACCACGTGTGTGTATATAACTGTAGTGTGTTTGCTGTGTGCCGCTGGCTGCAGACTGGGAGCAGCTTCTGACCAAAGACCCCAAAGAGTTTTCAGACGGAGAGATGACCATCGTGCTCACCTCGGTCACCATGGAAACAAAGGTAACAACACGTATACAGGTGCTTTTCAGATTCTAGATGTGACGACGTCTTACTCCTAGAGGGGGATTTTCAGATTGATTACACTGTACTTTGCCATGAAATATCTAAAATATTAAACCAAATCATTTCTCTGAGTGACTAGACCACAGAACTTTCCTTATTAAAACAAAATTCTGCGTTTTAACAATATTCATTCGTCTGTGTTAAATATTATTGGCCTATAGAATGCAGTGATCTGAAACACAAAAATACAGGGGCTGCCCATAAACTCCAATTAATATTAATATGAAAACGTTATCTTGGTTTGAGTACATTTGTCAGAGACTTTGTAACATATATGACATTTGGAGTTGTGTATATTGCCGTAGTTTCACTTTGTTCCAACTTTTAAATATTGTGCAGATGTAAAACACTGTTGTTCTTTTACACTGCTCCTGAAGAAACTCGGCAGAACTTTAAAAACAGTTTAAAAAGTGTTGAATTGCAAATGGTTTAGAGTGCGGCTCCATCAGGCCTGCCCCGTGCGGCGTGCATTTGGATGAGATGGAGATGGGCTCCACACAGGTACACTGCACTTCTCCTCTTCCTCTCCTCTCTCCACCTCTTCTCCTCTGCGTCCTCTGCCTCCCTCTGTCTCCTCTACACCTCCAAAACCTGCACGCTCCATCTCTCTCTCCCTCCCTCTCTTTCTTCCTTCCTCTCCTTCTCTCACTACAGAAAAAAATCCACAGCTGTTTCTTACTTTTAAGATTTTACTTTTCACCCCTCACTGTTACCTTTCATGTTTTATTAAAATGTGTTAAAAAAACATAATAAATATATACAGTTTAAAAAAGAAAAAAGAAAGAAAGAGAGAAAGAAAAAGAGTTACGGATCCTTAGGCAGATTAAAAATGGTTGAAGTTGTAAATTAAAGGGGCCATATTATGTTGTTTTCTGATACATGTTACGTTGTTTTCTCATCAAAAACAGACCTGGAGTTGTGTTTTGTTTCATTCACACATGTTTAACACACAAACCCTGCGTATTTAAGCTGAGTTATTCTCTCAAACTGAAAACACAGGCGCTCCACTGTGTTTTTAAACTCCGTACACCTTCACTAGAGTCATTTGGATGATTTCAACCCTGGAATTTCCAAAACTACATCTTCACTCCAGGCATGTTTTTGATGAGGTAGCAACATTATAACATGACTAAAAAGCTCTATAAGAACTGATAATACTACGTAGTACTAGTAGATTGTATTTATATAGTGTTTTATTACACACAGTACACAGTAACTCAGTAGTACAGTATAATAACAAAGTGCGAATACATAAATGATAGTATATTTTAAGATAATTAGAAAGTAGTGTGTCAGTGTCAAGTATACAGATTTGTACACGGACACTATAAAAGTACTTCAAATCTGTCAAAATCCTCCAAACTTATTTAAGAGTTGTTTTTCGCTGTAGATTTTCTGTTTTCGCACATCATCAACAAACACAGTGTCTCTGGTGCTTTCTGCTGTTTATCCGCTCCAACTTCTAATGCTTTTAAAAATCATTCATTATTCCCTCCCTCATCTTCTTCTCCTCCTCTCCTCCTCTCCCTCCCTCTATCCAAGGCCCATCTCTTGTGCCCATCTCTGCCCCCCCTTCTCGCTCTCTCTCTCTCTCGCTCTCTGTCTACTCATTTTTTTCTCTCTCTTTCTCTAGCTATCTCTCCCTCTCCTCTCTCTCCCTCTTTCCAAAGCCCATCTCTTGTGTGGCTGCCCCCCCTCCCTTCTCTCTCTCTCTATCTCTCTCTCTCCTCCCCCTACCTCTCTCCTCTGTCCTCTCTCTCCCTCTCTCTTTCCTCTATCTCTCTCTCCCTCTTCTCCGTCTCTCATCTTCTATTCTCTCTCCCCCTCTCTCTTTCCCTCTCATCCCCTCTCTCCTCCTCCCTCTCTCTCTATCTCTCTCTCTCCCTTATCTCTCTCTCTCCTCTCCCTACCTCTCTCCTCTATCCTCTCTCTCATTCACCCTCCTCCTCTCCCTCCCCTCTCTCTTTCCTTTGTCTCTCTCTCCCTCTTCTCCCTCTCTCATCTTCTATTCTCTCCCCCTCTCTCTCTTTCCCTCTCCATCCCCTCTCTCTCTCTCTCTCTCCTCTTCTGTCTCCCCTTCTCTCTGTCTCTCTCTCTCTCTCTCTCTCTCTCTCTCTGTCTCTCTCCTCTCCTCCACCTCTCTCCCTCTCCCTCCATCTCGTGTGGCGTCCTGGCGTGTGGTATTAGGCTATGTGTAAAATAAATGGCGTCTGTAGCCGTGGGCGACGGCTCAGCCTCCTCCTCAAAACTCCCCAACGTCCAAGGAACATTACACAGCGCCGCTCGTTTAGTGAATAAATAAGAACTCATGTGAGGAGCCGGACCCACGCCACGCCGATACTTCTACTGCGACTACTACTACTACTACTACTACTGTTACTGCATATTTTACACAGAGACGAGACAGCGTGCTGAGAGACGCCACAGAGGAGGAGAGGAGAGAGGGGGAAAAGAAGAGAAGAGAGGAGGGAGAGAGACACGCCACAGAGGAGGGGAGGAGAGAGGGGGAAAAGAAGAGAAGAGAGGAGGGAGAGAGACACGCCACAGAGGAGAGGAGAGGAGAGGAGAGAGGGGAGGAGAGGAGAGGAGAGGGGGAAAAGAAGAGGAGAGAGACATGCTACAGAGGAGGAGAGGAGAGGGGGAGAGACACGCCAGAGAGGAGGAGAGGAGAGGGGGAGAGGAGGGGGAGAGAGAGACACGCCAGAGAGAAGGAGAGTAGGAGGGGAGAGGAGTGAGAAGCAGAGCGAAAGAGAGGGAATGAATGAGAGAGAAAAAAAGAAAGAAAGTGGAAAAGGAGGACTAGGAGAACAAGGAAGAGGGGACAGGGGAAAGAGAGAGATAGAGAGTGGGAAATAGAGGAGAGAAAGAGTGATATAAAATAGAGAGGAAAGAGAGAGGGGTAGCACAGAGAGAGAGAGAAGTAGAGCAAGAGATAGAACAGCAGAATGGAAGAGGGGAAAAGGAGAGGAGGGCAGAAAAAGTGATATAAAAAGAGAAAGGGAGGGAGAAAGTGAGAGAGGGGGTACAGACAGCTGGAGTGAAAGAGAAGAGACTGGGGCGGAGATAGAGAGTGAAGGGGTGAGAGACAGAGAGGGTGGGCAGTGAGGGAAGAGAAAGAAGGAGAAAGAATGATATGAAAAGAGGGGTGAGAGAGGGAAAGGGAGAGAAGGGGGGCAGAGAAAAATAGAGGGAGCTAGAGAAGGAGAAATAGAGAGGAGAAAAAAGAGAAAGGAGGGAGAGATAGGGAAAAAGAGAGAAAAGAGAGGGAGAGTGAGAAAAAGTGATAGAGGGAGTGTGGGTGTGTTCCATTAGGCCTATAATCTGATGATGGCCAGAGAGAGGATAGGAGAGGGAGAGAGACTGAGAGAGGGGGAGGAAAGCGAAGGAATAGAGAGAGAGAGAAGAAGAGAAAGAGAGGGTGATATAAAAAGATAGCGAGAGAGAGTGAGAGGGGTTAGTGCTGTGCGTTCTCCCAAAAGGCCTAATCTTGTGATGGCTAGAGAGAGGGAAGAGGGAGAGAGACTGAGAGAGGGGGAAGAAGAGAGAGAGGAGGAGAGAAAGAGTGATATAAAAAGAGGAAGAAGGAGTGAGAGGGTGTGTTGCATTACACCTAATCTTCTGATGTCCAGAGAGAGGATAGGACGGAGAGATGGAAAGAGAACAGAGAGGGGGGTTCACAGAGAGAGAGGGGGAGAAAGGAAGAGTATTATTAAAAGATAAAGAGAGAGAGAAAGAGAGATATAGAACGGGAGAGAAGGAGTGAGAGGTGTTAGTGGTGTACGTTCTCCTATTAGGCCTAATCTGATGATGGCCAGAGAGAGAATAGGAGAGGGAGAGAGACTGAGAGATGGGGGAGGAAAAGGGAGGAATAGAGAGAGAGGAGGAGAGAAAGAGTGATATGAAAAGAGAAAGAGGGAGAGAGTGAGAGAGGTTAGTGGCGTGTGCTGTCCCATTAGTCGTAATCTGCTGATGGCCAGAGGCACTTCGTGTTTGGACTCTGGCTCTGCTTCATGGTGAGACACTAACGACCTGAACTCTCCAAATGAACCTTGGTGTGTGCGCGCTGTGTTTTTATTTATGATCTTTTAATTGTGTTTGAGAAGAACAAAACGCCACCGCCGCCGTTCGGGGAGAGGCTCAGGCAACTTGGTCTTAAATGATTTTTTTGGGAAAACTAAATAAATTAGATTCAATTAGCGGGTAATGGTTTATGTGCTCTGCGTTTGGGAGCGCTTAGGACTCAGCTCAAATATCTGTGAGTGCCTAGTTAGTCAAAGAGGACGTTATGAAGAGAGATCGGAGACTGAAGAAGACCCGGGACTGGACCCAGAGGGAGGAGGGTTTGTATAAAGGGCCTGTGTTATGTAAAATGGACTCTTATGAGCGTTAAGTCATGTTCTAATGCTGTTACATCCTCAAAAACAGACCTGGACTTGTGTTTTGTTTCATTCACGCATGTTTGTGTAACCGTTTATTATTAGTCTGTCTATATTTCCATAGCTCAAAATGCTCCGTTTGAATTTGAATTTGAATTTATTTGTTTATTTATCAGGGACAATGCACATAAAAACACTGAGCTAGAGGTAATACAGTATGTTTGTGCAGGTTATAGCAGAATTACTCATTTCCACCTTCAGTCCCTGGACAGGTTGATGTCATAAATGGCGTACATGCCAATAAAATAAATCTAATGTTTATTAATACAATCATTCATCCAATCAGTCAATAAGTAAAACTATAGTCCCATTCAGTCTCAGTCATCACATCCATCCACTATTTACATATTTCCAGTTCATGTTGCTGCATTGATACAGGACAAACTAATGTGTACAGGTTTGTTTGGTTCAAAGTCGTTTTATAATTTGTACATGATATAATTTCACTTGGGAGTGTTCCAGAGGTTTATGGCTCTGTAGGAGAATGATGAGTGATGAAGAGGTTCTGCATCTTGTGAGCACCACAAACTTTCTCAATGGGGGACACAATGAATTTTGAATGATTAAATTTAAGCAACTTATCAAAATTTAACAATTTATATTTGACAAGTATTGAGCAGTGGTGGTACAGGCGAGACTTTTTCATGGATTTTTAGTGCTCGTTTATACTTTTATATTATATTTCGATAAGCTTTAGAGATATTTTACACGCCTGAGACCAGCTCGTAATACAATATCGAAGGTGTGAGACAATCATGGCATTAAAATATGTATATGAAGTCTAAGTCTTTCATCAAGTTGATAAATCACCACCACCACCCAAGTGAACAGCTACCTTTGCCTTTAGTTCAGTCAAGATCGGCAGTTCCAGAGCTGAAATTATCCAAATGATTCTAGTGGTGCGTAGAGTTTAAAAATACAGTGGAGTGCATCCTGTATTACTGCATGACATCACAAGTTGGAACTGAGCATTTTCCGTTTGAGTAAAGAACTCAGCCTTAGGGTTTGTGTGTTAAACATGTGTGAATGAAACAAAACACAACTCCAGGTCTGTTTGTGATGAGGAAACAACATTATAACACAGATGAGGAAATAGTGTGATATGGGCCCTTAAAGTCCACTCATTATTACAGACTGATGGAGCAGATTGGCAGCCTCACTTCATCAGTCTACCCCAGGGCAGCTGTGGCTATTCTAACTCATCTCACAGCAAGAAAGTCACAAGGTCAACTCCCGTCTTTTTCTGTGTGGAGTTTGCATGTGCTCCCTGTGTCTGGGTGGGTTTCCTCTGGGTCCTCCACTTTCCCCCTTCAGCCCCCAAAACATGAACAACAGGTCAAATCCTCCAGCTAAGATAGTCCTGACCAAGACTAGACCAAGATCTAGAGATGGGTTCTAGTTCAAATGGGTGTGTAGTTATGATACTGGCTTTAGTATCGATCAGTGGTATCACTTTGCATGAACAGGGCTATAAAACAACTTAGAGTCCCTGGTGCAAGTGCTTTTGTTGTAGAATAAACTGAAGGGGCCCGAGCACTGAAGAGAAGAGACAAGAGATGAAGAAGTTTATTTACATCGGAACAGACCCAGCACAAAGACATGACCCTCAGGACTCTGTGGTACTGTTGTCCAGTCAGTCTAATGCAGTCCAGTCTGACTCTGCTTCTGTTGTAGGGAGTATTATACCTATCATATCTGATGACGTAGGCCAAGATAACAAGGACTGAATCTCTCTAACCGCTATAATACATGATTAATTTATATAACTAGTCAGCTGTAGCATACTTTATAGAAAATGAAGTACTTTTAATGAACTTTGTAGTAGAAGGATTGCATTTGTGTGTAACATTAGAAGAGTGTATTTAAACCCAGTCCTCTGTACGTGTGAGTTGTTGTTGTTGTGAATGGGCAGTGGCGTTCCATGGCTGAGTAATTAGCGTTGGCACATGGGGCTTTGGAGCACCGCTGTGGGGTTGATGAACTATGAGAGTCCCCCTCCTCCTCCAGGACCCCCACACTCAGGAAAATATACTAATGTGTTTTTATCATTACAGCTCAAACAAAGAAACACTCTGAAACTTTACACAGTCGTACACAGAGCTGTGGGACAGAAAGGCCACTTTGAATGGCCATAATTAGCAAATCACAAAGGCTGTTTTAGATGCTCATTTGGACCCCAGGAAGAATTGTCTTTACCTCTGTAAAGACTAATGGGGATCCAATAAATAAATAAATTGTGAGGGATGGGCGATATGACAAAAAAAAATGCATATATTTTCCTCATATTGATCTATTCCGATCAATTCAATAAAGGTCCTGTATTACGCAAAAGTGACTCTTGTGAGCTTTAGGTCATGTTAGAAAGCTCTTACCTCCTCAAAAACATACCTGAAGTTTTCACACGTTTGAGTAATCCTTTATTATTAGTTTGTTTAGATCTCCAATGCGCAAAATGCTCTGATCCACCTTGTGATGTCATGAAGTGGCAGTTTTGAAGTTAACAGCTTTTGTTTAGTAGAAATTCCGGGCCTGAAATGATCCAAATGATTCTAGTGAAGGTGTACGAAGTTGCAAAACACAGTGGAGCACTTTTTGTATTACGACATGACATCACAAGGTGGATCAGAGTGTTTTCTGTTTGAGAGAAGAAGTCTGCCTAAATATGCAGGGTTTGTGTCTTAAACGTGTGAATGAAAGAAAAAGGAAACGACATTAGAACATAGATCAGGAATTAGTGTAAAATGGACCCTTTAATGACTAGTCGACTAATCATCCTCATCCTCAGATAAACCTTCGCCCCGTTGTGATGTCACTCCAGAGTTTTGTGATCTTCTGTAATCGTGTTTACTCTGTTCCTCCTCTCCTCCTCCTCTGTTCCTCCTCTCCTCCTCCTCTGTTCCTCCTCTCCTCCTCCTCTGTTCTTCCTCTCCTCCTCCTCCTCTCTTCCTCTGGGCCTTTTGTTTGTTTACGCGAGGACACTTTTGCACAAATAATTACGCTGCCTAATGACCGCCCTGCAGCTAACGCCACCGCTAAACGCCTTTGTGACGAGCCCAGCCAGGGGTGACAGGTGCACGAGGGGGGTGACAGGTGCACGAGAGGGTGACAGAAGCAGGGAGGAGGGCAGGTGCGGTTGGGGGAGTACAGGTAGAATAGCCAAAAATGATACTACTCAAGAGTAACTGTCAGGACGTAACATGTGATTTATAATTTGAGGTGAATGTAATATTCACATTAAAAAATCGCACAAATGGTATTTTCAAAGGACAAATGAAATCATATCTGAAGGAGCGCTGCAAGAAACACAAACGTTCAAATCATCAGAGGGGTGACAGGTGTGGGAGGGGGGCAGGTGTAGGGTGCGATAGGGACTGAGATGATGGAAGAGCGCCCCCCAGTGAGGTACCCCCGTCACCCTCCCTGTCCTCACTTAGGCTGTGTTCAAACACTGCATCAAAACTGGGACTAGGTCTCCATAAAAATACCATTGCTTTGCCTGAAATATTCCACAATGTGGCATTAAACAGATCTGTATTGCAGTTATTCAATTACAGATGTTTCTGTTCCTCAAAAACATCTTGAAAATGTCCATTGTTACTGTGAGAAGAGACGCCTCTCCACAGATTTGTAACTAACTTGGTGCTTTCTACTACTCACCTCCATAGATACGTTTTATGTTATTCCGTGGAACATTCCAGACAAATCAATAACATGTCCATGGAGACAAGCGGCAAAAATGCTGCTTAAAAGTGAGGGTGAAAAGTCACCTGCATGATTCCATGGAAACAGAAAGTCAAAACCACACTTCGGAACATTCTCCATGGAGATAGTTATGTTTTATGCCATACTGTGGAATATTATAGCCAAAGGACCAACATTTCCAAGCATGGTCCTCCAGGCCAAATAAGAGTCAGGTTTGTGGAGATGCAAGCCCATACACAGTAAAGACGCATGTTTTTATATTTTTTTCAGTGAAATAAACATATCCATAAGTAAAAGTCTGGGCCATCCTGTCAGGACCCACACTCAGATCTGAGCTGGGCCTGGTCCAGAGTCCCAAACTGAAGGATTATTACGTTTTGTGCATATTTAGATTACAGAAACACGTACGATAAATCCCCTGCATTGTTATTGATTTAGTTCAGCAGTCGCCTTCTCCTCCTGCCCTTTTCTATACGATGCGTTTCCATGGAGACAAATGCAGATGTAAACGTGTTTGGAGTAGAGTCATGAGCCCGGATCTTATTAACTTTGGCTGATGTTCGTCTCTGGTGTTCATCCGCACTTTCTTGCCTTCATTTTGCCTGTTCCCCGTGGCTTCCTTCGGCTCCCAGGGCAAACAAATAAACACAACAAAACATTTATAGACTCAGCGCTTTGCATCTCAGCCCCAAATCCGAGCACTTAGCGAATGAAGCATGTCGAGAAGGGCCATCATCGCATTTGGGTTGTCGTCGCTCCAAACTTTTGCGAGACCCCCCTCCCTCCGCTCCCTCTGTCGCTCCAAAAGTTCCCGAAAGCGCGCGCGTGTGTGTGTGCAGTAGGGGGCGCAGGCGGGCGGGTGTCGGGGTGCCGGCGCGCTCCTTGCCACCCCATTTGCCGTGGCTGTACCGCTGTGATCACAGACACATGTATAAATCAAACGCGCCCTGATGGATTTGTCAGCGAGGAGGAGAGGGCTGTGAGACTCTGGGCGCGCTCGGTTCTGAGGAGAGGGTATGCAAAGAGCCGAAATGGTTGAACGCTTGATTAATCCTTTGCCGGAGACGTTAGCGGCGTTAGCGACGTTAGCGAGAGCAGGAAATGTGTTTTTGTGTGGCGTGTTTGAACGAGGGAGCAGTGAGTTATGAGGCCCGGCGCGGTACCTAAGGCTGTTTAGTGCATGATAATGAAGCAGGTCTGTAGAACTGAAGCAGCCGCTAAAGACCCGCCACCTGTGGAGAGGAGAGAGGATGAACAGAAGGGAGGAGAGGAGAGGAGAGGAGAGGAGGAGAGGAGGAGAGGAGAGGAGAGGAGAGGAGGAGAGGAGGAGAGGAGAGAGGATGAACAGAAGGGAGGAGAGGAGAGGAGAGGAGAGGAGGAGGATGAACAGAAGGGAGGAGAGGAGGAGAGGAGAGAGGATGAACAGAAGGGAGGAGAGGAAAGGAGAAGAGAGGAGAGGAGAGGAGGAGAGGAGAGGAGAGGAAAGAAGGAGAGGAGAGGAAAGGAGGAGAGGAGGTTGAACAGAAGGGAGGAGAGGAGAAGAGAGGAGAGGAGGAGAGGATAAACAGAAGGGAGGAGAGGAGAGGAGGATGAACAGAAGGGAGGAGAGGAGGAGAGGAGAGGAGAGAGGATGAACAGAAGGGAGGAGAGGAAAGGAGAAGACAGGAGAGGAGAGGAGGAGAGGAGAGGAAAGAAGGAGAGGAGAGGAAAGGAGGAGAGGAGAGGAGGGTGAACAGAAGGGAAGAGAGGAGAGGAGGAGAGGAGAGAGGATAAACAGAAGGGAGGAGAGGAGGATGAACAGAAGGGAGGAGAGGAGAGGATGAACAGAAGGGAGGAGAGGAGGAGAGGAAAGGAGGAGAGGAGGAGGATAAACAGAAGGGAGGAGGATTAGAGAGGAGGATGAACAGAAGGGAAGAGAGGAGGAGAGGAGGATGAACAGAAGGGAGGAGGAGAGGAGGATGAACAGAAGGGGGGAGAGGAGGAGAGGAGGATGAACAGAAGGGAGGAGAGGAGAGGAGGATGAACAGAAGAGAGGAGAGGAGGAGGATGAACAGAAGGGAGGAGAAGAGGATGAATAGAAGGGAGGAGAGGAGAGGAGGATGAACAGAAGGGAGGAGAGGAGAGGAGGATGAACAGAAGGGAGGAGAGGAGAGGAGGATAAATAGAAAGGAGGAGAGGAGGAGAGAGGATAAACAGAAGGGAGGAGAGGATGAACAGAAGGGAGGAGAGGAGAGAGGATGAACAGAAGGGAGGAGAGTAGAGGAGAGAGGATGAACAGAAGGGAGGAGAGGAGAGAGGATGAACAGAAGAGAGGAGAGGAGAGAGGATGAACAGAAGAGAGGAGAGGAGGAGAGAGGATAAACAGAAGGGAGGAGGAGAAAAAGGAGGAGCGAGGGAAGAGGAGGAGGAGAGAGACAGAGAGTACAACAGAAGGGAGGAGGAGAGGGAAGGATCAGAAAGCGAGGGAGTGAAAGAGGGACAGGAGGGGAGGAGAGGCACAAGAAAGAGAGGGAGATGGTGGGGAGTGTACACGCGAGAAGAGAGGGGGAGATGCAGAAAGAGAAGGAGAGGGAGGAAACGGAGGAGGGAGGGGAGAGTGGGTAGAGGGGAGAAGAGAGAGAGTGAGGGAGGGAGAGAATGAAGGAGAGAGGGAATCAGATGAAGAAACCTAGAAGGAGAAAAAGAGAGAGAGAGAAAGGGAAGAGGGAGAAAGAAAGAAAAGGAGTGAGAGATGGAAAGATTAAAGAGAAGCGGAAAGAGGAAAAGGGTGGGGGAGAGGAGGAGAAGATTGAGAGAAAGGGTCCAAGTGAGTGAAGCAAAGAAGGAGCGAAAGAGAGAGGCAGGAAAGGAGGGAGGGAGGAAAAGAGGGAGAGAGGGAGGAGAGGAGGGAGGGAGAGCATAAGTAACAGACTAAATGACACAAACAACACATCTGGGAGAGGAGACGTCCCACTGACACCAGCAACACAAATCTGAGCCTTTCTTTCATTTTTTATTCCTTCTTTCTTTCATTCTTTTTTTTTTTTTTCCAACAATGTTTTAAATACAGCCTTTACACAAACCTAGAAACAAGACTCTGATCTATGCTGGAATTTCAAACAATTCCCAGGTTAATCTCATTTCTAATCACTAATGTTACTGACAAACTTTGAGAATAAAGTGGTTTTATAATTCACTTTATGACAATAACTACAACCTTTAGCCACAACTGCCCCGGGGCGGACAGACACATGGCTGCCAGTCTGTGCCAATGGTCTCACAAAAACAATGGCACTAAATAGAAGACACAACATTTACGATCTCTTTATACGTTTGAGCTTCATGTTTGCAGTTTTGTAGTAAATCTTTGAGAATTTTGTTGTTTTTTTCCCCTCAATTTTTGCCCAGATATGTTATTGCTTTGCCTGGAATGTTCCACAGTATGGCATTAATTATTTCATATCTGTACATACAGCCGATCACAATAACAATGCGAGTTAGATTTCTTTAGCAACAAAAAACAAGCTGGATAACTGCAAATTGTATTAGTTTTGCCAAATTCATTTCTTAAAGAGAGAGTATTCGGCAAATTAGACTTTCTGGAGCTCTCTGCCATGTCATAATGTTGTTTTCTCGTCCAAAACATTTAACAATCTCTCCAGGGCTCTATTCAAACCCTCTGTATGATTAGCTGTGATTCTGTACGAGGCTCCGCCCACAAGCCTACGTCACCCCTGCTCCAACACAACTGTTTTTCATAAATATACAAAAACACGATGCAAAACTGAACACAGCACCTTGAAAACATGATGAGATGTGCAGTATTTTCATTTACGGGGTGTACACTGATTGTGTTGTGATAGTGCTCTGAAGGGGGAGTGACTTAACACGGAAAGCAAAGAGGGGTGGGACTTAAAGTGTCAAAAACTAAACTGAAACATGTTAATACATTATTTTTGGCAAATACAGCATTTTCAAAACAAACGGTAACATGGTGAGCTAAAGGAGTACAAAGGCAGATTTAGTTTCCTCTGCAGGTGGCTGGGCCCTGCAGAGGAAACTAAATGTGCTTAGTCACACGGAGGGAGCTCGGAGTAGAGCTGCTGCTCCTCCGTGTGGAGAGGAGCAGCTGAGGGGAGGGCTGAGGGATGCCTCCCTGGAGAGGTGTTCATGTCCCACTGGGAGGAGGCCCCGGGGAAGACCCAGGACACGTTGGAGGGACTATGTCTCTGGACTGGCCTGGGAACACCTTAGGGTCCCTCTGGAGGAGCTGGAGGAAGTGTGTGTGGAGAGGGAAGTCTGGGAGTCCACGCCTTAGGGTCCCCCCGGAGGAGCTGGAAGAAGTGTGTGTGGAGAGGCAAGTCTGGGAGTCCACGCCTTAGGGTCCCCCCGGAGGAGCTGGAAGAAGTGTGTGTGGAGAGGCAAGTCTGGGAGTCCACGCCTTAGGGTCCCCCCGGAGGAGCTGGAGGAAGTGTGTGTGGAGAGGCAAGTCTGGGAGTCCACGCCTTAGGGTCCCCCCGGAGGAGCTGGAGGAAGTGTGTGTGGAGAGGGAAGTCTGGGAGTCCTCAGAATACTGCCCCCGTGACTCAGCCCCAGATAAACAGAAGAAAATGGATGGATGGATGGTGGTCTAAATATATTATGTATTAGCAATTAATACCCCATAGAAGTAAAATACCCCCTCTGTACACTTGTACTCTCCCCCACAGAGTCATGTAAACACAACTGTCCCATAGTAGCAGTACATTTTTCCACTGTTAGCCTGTAGCGCTGCGTTCAGACGGTTAGCGAGTGGGTTTATCGCTAACATGTTGATAATTTATAAGAAAATCTGGAGGTGGCATGCATGGGTGAGGGCGGGTGTGGGTGCGCGGGGGGGCGGGTGCTCGGGTGGGGGCGGGGAGGTTGGGGAGGGTGATCCGATGGTAATTTAGTTGATCGGGGCCAAATGGCAGACAGACTGTGGCCCTGCGTGAGGCTGCTCCTCTGAGTGCGTCCTGCCGGTGCCTTGAGCGCAGAGACAGTGCACTTTATTCCACATACAGTCAAAGGAGTTCAATGGAACACACAAACGGGATTAGCATTATGGAAAATACTATTTTTGTTGTCATAGTTTTGTCAATGTAATATTAAAGCAGATCTCTGATGTTAAATTTACTTCTCAGAGCTTTTAACTATGTTTCCTCTCCCCATTTACTCACCCAAAGTTGTATTTGGAGTGATTCGTGCATGTTTGAATAATCTTTAATCGCTTATTTTCAAAATGCCATTTTGCCGATCTACGCCCGTTTTCACTGGTACACCGGTACACGCCCACTGATCTGTACTTAATACCGTCTCCAGTTTTATTTTCTTAATCGGTGATACACGTAGGATTCAACACTGTTGCGTAGTAATTTTGTTCCAAATGAAACAAAATCCATTACTTCCTAGTGTGATGTGCAGCTGTCCATAGGAGGAGCTGACAACTTCACAGCTCTTTGCAATTTTCTAATACAGAAGTCAGCTTGTTTCTTATATGAATTAATTTTAGATGAATATTGTGATTTGAAATGTGCACATTATAACATAATGATCCACGGGTGTCATAGATTAGAGCTATATAACAGACACAAACACAGTACGTCTGATGTAAATGATGTAAGTGTGAGAATGTCCCTGGAAGTGTGAAAGATGAGTATGAGGTTAAAGTTAATTATTCCATAGGGAAATGTGTCCTTTGCATTTGACCCATCCTTCTGTGTCTCTGGGTTAAACATATCAGGAGCTGTAGGACCCATATCCAGATCTGGAGTTAGTCTTGGTCTCGATTAACTTAGCTGGAGTATTTGACATGTTGTGCGCATGCCACCCAGACACAGGGAGAACATGCAAACTCTGACTCAGATCCAGGAATTGAACGTTCTTGCTTTGAGGCATGAGTGCTGCACTGCCACTGTGCCACTGCAATAAAATTAAATCTATAATTTCTTTAAATACATATTTGTTTTGCATATTTTTACATTAATAATAATTTGGTATATGGCCTCCAAGCATGTTACAAAAATAGTGGAATAGTTCACGTTCACGAGTCACGTTCACGAGTCACGAGTTTGTTGATGTCATAATTTCAGATGGAGGGCAGGGGCCTGTATAACTCCATGACAGAATTATTTGTTTGAGATCGGCTCCACAAACTTGTCATGTGAATGAAACAAAACACAACTCCAGGTCTGTTTGTGACGAGGAAACAACATTATAACATAGATCAGAAAATACTAGCGTAATTTGGCCCTTCAATTACAGTTTATGGATTCACAGAGAGTTTGTGTCTTTCATCTCTTCTGACTTAAATAAGCCCAAAACACATTCTGCCAACTCAAAACAAACAGTTAAACAGCCATCAATCAAGCAAATATATTTTCCAAATGCTAACGCTAATGCTAATGCTAATGTTGGAGCCTAATAAATATTTAAAAAAACGCCACAGACTGAAATAATCTACACCCAAAACTAATCGTATCATCTTTACCACAAATGTAATTTTGTTGTTTTGTTGCATCTAACATTTTAATAGAAGTTAGCATTAGCATTAGCACTGACACACAAAGACGAACATTTGTAAAAGCAGAAGTCTCCTCTGGTGAAGTTCCGTGCATTTGTAAATTGTTCTGTAAGGATTTATTGATTTTAGCGACTCTGCAAAACCCTTATAGACATTATATTAAAGTGGAAATGACTGCTGCTCTACCGGACCAGAACCGGGCCCTGATATGCTCAGAACCCAGAGCCAAAAGTCCACTCAGATACAGTACAGGAGTATTTGTAGTTTATATCGCAGCAGTATTTGTAGTTTTTATCACATGAGTATTTGTAGTTTTTATCACAAGTATTTGTAGTTTTTATCACAAGTATTTGTAGTTTTTATCACAGGAGTATTTGTAGTTTTTTATCACAGGAGTGTTTGTAGTTTATATCACAGCAGTATTTGTAGTTTTTATCACATGAGTATTTGTAGTTTATATCACAGCAGTATTTGTAGTTTTTATCACATGAGTATTTGTAGTTTTTATCACATGAGTATTTGTAGTTTATATCACATGAGTATTTGTAGTTTTTATCACAGGAGTATTTGTAGTTTTGATCACATGAGAATTTGTAGTTTTTATCACAGGAGTATTTGTAGTTTTGATCACACAAGTATTTGTAGTTTTTATCACAGGAGAATTTGTAGTTTTTATCACATGAGAATTTGTAGTTTTTATCACAGGAGTATTTGTAGTTTTTATCACATGAGTATATGTTATAATGTTATTTCCTTACCAAAAACAAACCTCAGTTCATCTGTCAAACTCAAAACACTCTGTTCCACCTTGTGATGTCATGTGGTAATCATAGAAAAGTGGACTAAGCGAGTGTGAAGTCACCCACAGCGTTCGGCTCCAAATGAAACTCATGATGCTCACGGTTACAGGGGCGAATTTGGAGCCAGGATCTAAATTATGAATAGGATTTTTTTAATGGACAAAATGGCGAATAAAAACCCCAGGATCATGTAGCGGGCGTTAATCCGAACATTTGAGACCAAAATGACGAGGTTCACAGCAGCACTTACAGAGGTTAAGTCAATGGGAGCCAGAGTCAAAAGGAGCCGGAAGAGCCACATGCAACTTCCTGTTTGGTACAAGGCGGCTAGTGCGTTAGCCATGTCCATTTATATAAACACTCTACAGTGGTAATACAGGATGTGCTCCACTGTGTTTTTAAACTCCCACCTTCAATAGAATAATTTGGATAATTTCAGCTCTGGAAAGGCAAATCTCTACTGAACAAAAAGTAAATTGTAACTGAAAACTACCTCTTTATGACATCACAAGGTGGAACAGAGCATTTTGAGCTATGGAGATATAGTTAGACTAGCAATAAAGAGTTACTCACTAATAAAACACAACTCCAGGTGTGTTTTTGAGGAGGTAACAACATCATAACACAGCTTAAAGCTCACAAGAGTCCATTTTCTGTAATATAGGCCCTTTTAGTAACAAAACTGAGCAGTCTGGCAGTAACATCTCCATGGAGACAAGCCAAAAAGTTACATAGTGTGTCTTTAATAATCACAGAGAGTTTGTGCCTTTCAGCTCTTTTGCCATTCCCAAGTTCGACTTAAATAAGCCCAAAACGCATTCTGCCAACTTCACTCAAAACAAACAGTTAAACAGCCAATCCAGATTAATCAAGCAAATATGTTTTTCAAAAGTCTCGCACTTTTCGCACAACGCTGCGTCGCAAATTATACTTGCCATAAGATTGCTGTTAATCATTTCAGAAAGAAGAGAAAAAACGAGTTCCCTTGACAAACAAAACAATTAATTAATGCAACTTCGCAGCCATCCATCTTAGCGCGTGCCTCTGGATTAGCATAAGCTGTGCGTGTTGGCGTCTTAAGAGCAAACAGACAATTTGAGAAGCATAAATCATGACTGTCTCTGCTCCCTGTGCGGCCATGACGGCTCCTCTCTCATTTCTACTGATGAAGACTCAACTTTGGAAGAATCTGTGCACGCGCCAGGGGGAGCCAAAACTTTCACTCAACCCCAATCATAATGTTGGATCAGTTTATGAATCATTACCAAAATCCACACCAAAATCACAATAATGCGGGGTTTTGTTTGGCGGAAGTTTCTAAAAAGTTGAATCTGCGAATGGCTGAGGATTCAAATGACATCACAGCGTTCTGTAGGTCGATAATATTTGATACGGACGGGAGCAGGTGAGAGGAATGCTGTAAAAATGCAGATTTGTGTTGTAATACAGTGAGTTCTTGGGTCTAGTCGCTAACAGAAATGACCAGGTTCAAGATTTGTGCATTTACCTTTTGGAGATTTCATGTTAAAATCCAATCCAACTTTATTTGTAGAGCACATTTTATAAACAAGACAGTTTCTAAAGTGCTTCACATAGCAACATTAAACATTTAACTAAAAAAAATCTGCATCATTATGCTTCGAACAAAAGAAACTAATACAATCAACAGATAAAAGAATAAACATAATAAAAGCAATGAATAAAAAATAGTACATCAATAAATAAAAGCAGTACTAAAAAGAATAAAATAGATAAAAAACAATAAATAAATGAAAAAATAAATAGGAGACACAGAGGACCACACAACTCACGCGGTGTTAAAAACCAGAGAATAAAACTGACGAGACTTAAAACCCTCCACTGTGGGGCTGTTCAGACGTGGGGGGGCAGAGTGTTCCAGAGCTTGGGGCCGGTCCACAGACTGGATAAAAAAGTGAACTAAGGGCGTGTGACGTCACCCACAGCGTTCGGCTCCAAATGAAGCTCATGATGCTCACGGTTACGGGGCGAATTTGGAGCCAGGATCTAAACTATGAATAGGATTTTTTTGACAGACAAAACAGTGAAAAAAAAACAGGATCATGTAGAGCAGGTTAATCCGAACATTTTAAGACCAAAATGACAAGGTTCACCGCAGCAGGTACAGAGAGAGGAGCCATAATATTCCAGTGTAAGTCAATGGGAGCCAGAGTCAGTAGGAGCCGGTAGAGCCACATGAGAACTTCCTATTTGGAACACGTCGGCTAGCGCTTTAGCTATGCCCATTTATATAAACAGTTTATGGACCGGCCACAGAGAAGGTCCTGGAAGGCCCATGGTAAAGTACAATGTGATCAATATGAAAATCTGATGATCCCAATGGGAAAAATGGTCACTAATATGAGTTTAATCAATTATTGAAATAGTGAGCTGGTAACATAATCGTTAAGTGGTTTATAAGCTGAGAGAAGAGGTTTTTTATGATTCAGATCAGTAATTACACACAAATGAAACAGGAGAAATGATTCATCTGTACATCAGCCTGTACTCCACCAGGATGTCGTCAGCTTCACTTCAGTTTTATCCGAGCACAGTTTAGGACAGAGCTCATGTTCACGGGCCTTTCACAATCTAAACAACAAATTGACTTTATAGAGGGTAACTGCTGTGTTCTCTGACCTCTGTCAGTAAAAATAATACGATGTGTTTAAAATGTAAGGTCTGTTTTCATTTGTAATGTTCCTTGTTAAATGGACAGTTGGGCATAAGGGGAATAAGTATAAAAAAAAATCTGTGTGGAAAAATACTGATGCTGTTGCAAAAATGTGGTTAAAAAAAATAATAAAATAATATTTTTTTTATTCAATTAAAACCAGTTTTGATCTGAGTTAACTGACAGCTCACAGCTTTTTTAATGCTGCCGTAAACCATGTATCTTTTTTTATTTTTTGGGAAAAATATTGTATTTTTTATATTTACACTCATGTTTCATTCAAATTAAAACTAAATTACACAGTAAACATAATACACAGTAAATAGATGATTTAATAAAAGGCTGTTACAGAATACAAATATATAGGTCATATATTGGTATATTGTTGTTTTTGTTTGTTTATTTGTTTGTTTTTTGTTTTCTTCACAAAAGAGTTTGTCTGTTCTACATGCAGATGTGTGGTTTTATAAAGATGTTATTTATACACACAAAGTGAATGTTAATTGTTAATTCTGTCTTTCATCTTTCTGTTATTTCAGTATTATATTTCATAATAATTTCTTAATTTCTTTTATTTTTGTTTTATTTTTGACAATTGTAAAATACCAGATATTTACAGTTGAACATTTTTAGAAAAATACCAAACAGGTTTTCTTTTAACGAGTGAATAACACACATTGTAATAAAAACACGTCTTTTTTGTGCTGTTTTTTGTGCCTTTTCTCAGGAGGGCCCAGATCTCACTGAGCAGCTCAAGTCCTTTTGTCATCGCCATGGTTACGATGCTGTGGTCCTGCTCCTGTCCATCTCTGACGCAGTGAGCCACAGCCGCCAGCAGGTGGCAGTGTACGCCAACAACACGGATGTCCTCAATCAGGTACCCTGCAGACATTAGGGGAGAATGGGCAAAATTATACTCAAGTAAGAGGTCAAATACTTTGAAATAATACTCAAGTAAAAAAGTACACAGTAACTTAACATAACATAACATCTGATTGATGAACTGGAGCCTTGTTAATGTAATCTTACAACAATACATTAAACAGGAATGCATCACAATATGAATGCATTTTTTTATGTCATACTTTGGAAAATTCTAGCCAAAGCACTAACATCTCCATGGAGACTGCCCCGTAAAAGCCTCTGTAATGTAACCTTTTTATACAAAAAAAATAAAAAAATAAAAGCATGTTTTTTGTTTTGTTTGTTTGTTTGTTTGTTTTTTTGTTTTTTCATTTAGGATGTATAAGAACACAGAAAAACATGTGTTCTTATTGTAAGCGGGCTTGCATCTCCACAAACCTGACTCTTATTTGGCCTGGAGGAGGGTTTACTCCTGTTTGTTTCCATGGAAATGTTGTTCTTTTGCCTATAATACAAAGTCTTCACAATATCTAAAATGGTTTAATTTTCTATTTCCATTTATTTAGTTCAACCTTCCAGCCCCAGAAAGTTCCATATTGTCACAAAATTGTGCATGAAGGGGTTATCCAAGAATAGATGCTATATAATAAATGTTTATTTTGGGGTGTGGATTCCAGGCAAAACAATACTATCTCCATGGAGACAAGCAGGCGGCAGACCCTACGCCAGAAAAGTTCCCCTGTGCACCTTTAAAAATGCTGCAAAATTCCTTTTCACAGTCACAGTAAACCCCTTGTGTGCCTGACCTTTAAGGAATTCAGTAGTGAAAAATTAAAACACGTCTCATACAAAAGCGTGACCCATTTGAGACCGTGGCTGCACCTTGAGTCTTTTGTTGCTGATACTTGATGCTTTTCGCCAAGATTCTCTGGACCAAACTGCTCTGTGATTGGTGCAGACAAGTCATGTGACCGGTCCAGCCTCCAGGCACTGCAGAGCTTTAGTCAAACTTTGTCATGAAACTGGCAACAGCCAGGAGTTTTAACTGTTTTTAATCTATAAAACAAATGTTATTATAATATTTGATGATTTTCTGTTTTGTACTTTGTGTTAAAGATTTGCTGTGAGCTGGAGGAGACTTCGAGCTGGTCTCTCTCTGGGGAATTGGACGCAAAGAACAATTTTCAGGTAAATAAAGTATACGTTAAACAAGAGCTGTGCCAGTGTTGTGTTACTATTGTGAAATGTATTAGAAACATATTAAGGGGCCATATTACACTGTTTTTTGATCTACGTTATAATGTTGTTACCTCATCACAAACAGACGTGGAGTTGTGTTTTGTTTCATCCACACATGTTTGAGTAACCCGGTATTAGTAGTCTGTCTACATCTCCCAAAGCTCAAAATGCTCTGTTCCACCTTGTGATGTCATGAAGTGGTAATTTTCAAATGACCTTTTACCTTAAGTTCAGTAGAGATCGGCAGTTCCATGGCTAAAAGTATCCAAATGATTCTAGTGAAGGTGTATGGACCTTAAAAACACAGTGGAGCACTTCCTGTATTACCACATGACATCACAAAGTGGGACAGAGTGTTTCCAGTTTGAGAGAAGAACTCAGCCTAAATATGCAGGGTTTGTTCTTGAAACAAAAGAGAACTCCAGGTCTGTTTGTGATGAGGAAACAACATTAATATGGGCCCTTTAAAGGCACTATACCTGATTTTTACTTTGTTTTGTTTTCTCAGGTGTACCACATCCCAGTGAACACCATCTTCCCCGGAACGCCCCCTGTTCTGGAGCAGGAGATCCAGAGCCTGCTGCAGGATTTTGTGGACGCCCGCAGCTCCGTCCTGGCCTGTCACCCCAGCTCCCGCACCTCGTCCACAGAGGGGGTCGCCGGGAGCATCGACTTCTCCCAGAGCTCCTCCGGCATCACAGACATGGACGGAGGAGACGTGGAGAGAGGGGAAGGGGAGGCGGGAGAGGGGGCGGAGAACAGGTGAGGACGCTGAAGGGTGACATGTTATGCTAAATCAACTTTTCAGAACTTTAATCATGTTATAATTCTTTCCTTCTCATTGACCCTCTGAAGTTGTATTGAGAATGATTCGTGCATGTTTAATAATCTTTATTCAAGACGTTATTGCTCCAATCTTCCCCCGTTTTCATCGCCACTGTACACTCTCTGCTCTGTACTTACTGCTTTTTACACTTTTATTTACTTAAATGGTAATATGTGTAGGATATGGCAGTATCATGTAGCCATTTTGTCACAAATGGAAAAAAAAAAAAATCTGCAGCTCACTAGTGTGAACTGTAACTCTCGATATCTATATCAGCATGGTAAAGCAGGCTGAAATCTGCTGTGCAGGATTACTATTGCAACAACACAACATCAGTAGGGTAAAACTAACCTGTCTCACGACGGTCAGTGGACTTTCTTTATTATGCCAAAAAGAAGGCTAAAATAAAAGCATGTTTGTTTGTTTTTTTTCATTATGGGTGTTTTTATTGCACTGAAAATATAGAAAAGTGTGCATCTTTACTGTGAATGGGCTTGCATCTCCACATACTTGACTTTTATTTGGCCCTCCTTCTGCTTCTTTCCATGGAAATGTTACTCCTTTGGCTATAATCTTCCACAGTACGGCATAAAACTTATGCATCTTCGTGGAGAATGTTTTGAAGTGTGAACTTTCTGTTTCCTTGGAATCATACAGTTGACATTCCACCCCCAGAAAGTTACACACTATCTTAAAGTGTTTTTAGATCAACATTGTGATTAAAAACTTATAAAGTCAGAAATATCTCATTCAAAATAATCTGTATTTAATATCACTGCCTTATACGTGACCCTGCTGCTCCTCAGGGCTCTGGAGGAGGGCGCAGAGGGTGCAGAGGGAGAGGAGGACCCAGGGCCGGGGGCAGTGGAGCTGGTGAGTCCTGACAGCGGCCTGACCACCATCCGGAGCAGCCGATCCTCCAAAGAGAGCTCTGTGTTTCTGAGCGACGAGAGCCCGATGGGAGACCTCCTGAGCGGGACAGCACCCATGGGACCCGGGCAGTACCTCCGGAACCCCTCCCCCCTGGGCCTGCTCTCTCTGTCGCCCCCTGTCGCCCCGGAAAGGAGGAGGAACCGCACCAACCGAAACAAGACGGACAATGTGGATCTGTTCAGCTTTGACCCTCTGCACAGCGGGGCTCCCAACACTGACACAGATCAGGTAGGTCATTGTAGTCTATTCTACTGCATTTAGTCTATGATTTTTATTTAAAGGTGCACTATGGAACTTTTCTGATGATGGTGGTGGCAGAGGGGATAACCTGCTTGTCTCCATGGCAATGAATATCTTAGAATGTTCCATGGTATGACAATAACACGCTTTGAGGGGGTATTTAGTATGAAACTATAACATACAGTAGGTGGGTCTTTATATTACATTTTTGTTATTGTAAACGAAAATTATGATTGAAAATGGTTTAATAAGAGGAATTTGACTCATTTGACCTATTCATAGTAGAAAAACTGATAAGCCACACCTCTTCATAATTGCATTATCATCATGGCAACCAGCATTTTTTCATTTTTACATGTATTTATTGTTAAAAATGACCACAAGACCATTTTAAGCATACATGTTTGCAAATAAGTACAGAGTGGGCAGGGATAGGGGGAAGGTGAAAGCAGATTTTTATGAGGACTCAAGAAAAGTGATATAGTGCCACTACCGCTGTTCTTGTACTTAACTTTACTCTGAAACTTGCCCATGGTGGATCAAATAACAGTCTTTGTTATCTTCTCAGGCAGGACGTCCCAGCAGCTCTGAGATGGAGGAGCTGAGCCTGGTGGATTTCTCTGCTCCCACCTCCATGTCAGGCCTGGACAGTCGAAACTCCTCCATAGACTTCCACATTCAGACTGTAGTCCCGCCCACTCCGGTCAACAGCCTGGTCGGGAGCCGTCCTCCGAGCAGCTGCGGCGTCCGATTTTTCCCCGAAGACGTCATCGAACGGATCAACGGCCTCCAGCACAAAGACAGCGTGTCCTCATCCCTCTCTGAAACCTGGGACGAGTTCAGCTTTGACACACAGGGGGCACTGTCCTCAAGCGACAACAGCTCATGGAACGTGGCCAAAGCGTGTGAAAGCCCACAGAATGTTCTAGAAGTGATTAAGAACAACGAATCCAACATCGACGCGAAAGAGGAGGTTTCAAAATCGGAAAACTCAAAAGCAAAAGTACTGGAGCCACAACTAAGCCTAATCATCGAACAAACCGAATCGCACGACAACTGGAACCCGAATCATGTCATTAACAATAAATGGAATTCCATAACTTTGGAAGATTTGCAGCTGACCCCGCCCGAAGAGGAGGTAGTGGTCAAACGGAAAACGGGAATTATTGCTCCCAGAGAAAAGAAGGCAAAAAAGAAAGATTTGCTTCAAACTTTAACGCCGGATACTTCAAAGGAAGAGGAAGATGAGAACAAAAAAACAGGGAAAAATCAAATGGAGCTTTTGGATTTCTGGACTTACTCTGAGCAAAAAGGTTTTCTCAAATCGGACAGTGGAACTACAACATCCTACCCTGAATCGCTGGATATGTGGAATATGACAATAAGAGACGACAGTCTGAACACGCCGGATTGTCTATCAGAAAATTCAGGTGGTTCCTTCTGTGGAGTGAGCAATAACCCTTCTATTGAGAGCCCTCTAGAGGTGGACAAGGGAATGGCAATGTGGAATACGACTATCAGAGAAGACAGCTCTTCTACGATAGCTAGCCCTGAAGGAAAAGACAGTAGCCAAGTAGCATCTGCAGATACCTCACCTGTCACAGCTGAAAGCAAAATTATAGATACCGAAACTGTGCAAAGCAATGAAGTTAATGTTAAAATAGTGATTGAAAACGCAGATCAGGAAGATGGTGAAGATAAGTGGGATGTTGACCAAACTGATAATACTAACAGTGACGCGAATCAGGTTAGCGATCCATGGGAAATGCCAGTTCCAGGTATGGTCACGTCAACTTCTGAATATGATAATATTGGAGGCGGTACGACTTGGAGTTTGAGTTCTTCGCCCGATTCGAGTCTTGCTGTCGATTTGATCAAACTTGAAGCACAGTCCAGTCCGTTTATAGGAGTCACCCAAGCAAAAAGCGAAGAAGCAACCAAACATTTCGACCAAGTGTTTACGTATGAAGGGCTTAAAGATCTAGATAATGTGAAAAAAGTTAAAAAGGACAGCGAGACCTCTGAGCAGTCCGATGGTCATTCTCCATTCATGCTAGTTGAGGTGAACCAACAAAGTGAGCAGTCTGTATCTGCCAACCTTTATAACTGGGATGAGCTCATTTCCAAAACGCAACAAAGCAAATCACCAAAAGAAGATCTGAATCAAGGGCTTGTTGTTGAAAGTGAAAATCTCCTGGCGAAAACTGTCAGCTCTGGTTCAGTTGCGGAGAAAGATGCGTTTAAAATGAGCCCTGATAGCTTACATCCAGGAAGCAGGGACGAATTACGCTCTTCTGATGGCGATTCTTCTTCAGGATTGGAAATGGAGAGTATTATCGTATCGGGAATGGTGAAGGAAGCGGAGCGAGTGAGACCGGTTGCCAAGGAGACGAAAAAATCCATGGAAACATTTAGCATGTTGTCGTACGCTGCGACGATTCTGCAATCTCAGGCTGCTTATAACCGCAAAGAAACAAGTTCAGAACAATCAGCAAAAATTCCCAAAGTAGTTAGCGCAAGCCAGTCGGAATCATTGAATAAATTTGAGTTAACACAAGAGGATGAAAAACAAACAGCTCCACCAAGAAGCACTTCCCCTTCTCTAAGATATCCGTCCGACCATTTTCTAAAAACAAGAGAAGAGGTGTATGTGCATTCCCAAATCTCAATGGAGGATTCAGATGAGGGTGGGCAGTCTCCCTTGGGTGACGTTCAGGTTTGGAGCGAGAATCTGGAGAGGCAGGGCACCCAAGGGAGACCGCACACTCCCACCCAAGGAACCCCCCAGTTTACCACACAAGGGACCTCCCAGACCTCCACCCAAGTGACCCCGCAGACTCCCCAGACTCCAGGCAGCTCCGAGCTAGCCTCCTCCGTGGTCACCGATAGCTCTGTGTCCCGTAGCAGTTCGTACACGGACTCGTCCCTGAGCGAAGCGGCGCCCCCTACAGAGAAAGAGAGGGGACTGGCGCTGCCCTTCTCTGGGGATCTGATGGAGGAGGATGAGGAGACGGAGGAGGAAACCAAAGAACATTCAGCAGAGCAAAACAAGGGCCAAACACAACTGTCACGGTAAGATACTGTTTTTATATTGTACAGTTCCGGTTAAAGGTGCGCTGTGTAACTTTTCTAGTGGAGGGTCTGCCACCTGCTTGTTTCCATGGAGACGTTATTACTTGAAATGAAATGGCAAAAGATGGTTGAATACTGTCAGCTGGTCATTTTTCAGTGCCCAGTTTATAGAATTCTACCATGTTTTGCTTTGGATCCTATCAGGACGATTGAGGGATTACACAGACACCTTTAACTGAAATGTTCCACAGTGTAGCATTATGACGACGTAGTGGCTAGGTTTTGGATTCGACTCGCAGGTCCTTCTGTGTGGAGTCTGCATGTTCTACCTGTGTCTGGGTGGGTTTCCTCTGGTTTTAAAGTGATGTTTCTTCTTCTTCTTTACAGCTCATTCACTTTTTGTGTGATTTTTGAACCTCAACAGACACACTTTAACACAGTTCTGATGGATTGCAAAATCATTCTTTAATTTGTGTTATCACGTTAATCCCAAAAATCAAGATTCTCATTTTAATCTCCCATTTTAAGATTTTGTGTTTTTATGAGAGGAAATCTGGGTAAATAACTTCCTTTGTAATAGTAATATTTTCTTCTCTCTCCTAATGGATTGTGAACACCAAATGTCTGAGATCTCTGTGGGAGTCTGTCTAAAGAAAAACACATTTGTACTGATTTATGACGAAGAATTTTGTTTCAAGGGACAAACGCTTTATTTATTTATTGAAAGTGTAGTTATTCTAAATCTAAAGTAAACTAAACTATAGCTTTAATAAAACATGAAGAAAGACTGCAGTGGTCCAGAGCGGCTGCTGGCCTCACTGAGCTGCATTTGACTGGGGCTGAACGCTGTGGTTGACGTCCACTTCTTTATACAGTCTGTGTAGTCACCATTTCATATTTGCACTGGGGCAAAACAGATTTTACTTAATTACATAAAAACAGATAGAGGCCTATGTTCTTGCTTTATTAAGACTAATTAAGGGATAGTTATTTAAAAATAGTACAAAAAACCCTAATATTTCACTGCGTACACTGACTGTATGTGTTTGTTTTTAATGAGATAAAATGGGATATATAAAGTGTATGTGTGTGTGGTGTGTGTGTCTGTGTGTGTGTGTGCGTGTGCAGCTCAGAGGGCTCACAGCCTCCTGTGTTTATCAGTGTTTCGCTTCATTAAAGTAAATTTGCATTACGCGCTTCATTAGAGCTACAGACCCCCACACAGAGAGGGGGCGCTCCCACAGGTCTACGAGCAGGTGTGTGAGAGAGACAGAGGGAGAGATGTTGTGATGAATTTTACATAATTGTTAAGCAGTTGTATTTAGCATTTAGATGGTAATATATGCAGGAATTTATAAATAAAAATAAGAAAATATCTGTGTCCCAAGATAAAAAAAAATAAAACAAATTCCAAAAAAAAAAAAAAAAAAAAATCATTTTATATCATATTTAAGATGTTTATCCAATCATTGGATCTGGCAACCATCACTTTGGGTTGCCAGATTGTAATAATCCTCAAAGCACTGTATGTAAAGAAGAACCCACCAAGTCGGACACAGAGAGAACATGCAAACCACTCTGACACCATGATGCACTGTTTAAATATATTATGCCACCTTTATTATTGAATTATTTATTGTTGAGCTCCATGGTATTGAAAAACTTTGTGATATTGGTACACCATATCAATATTATAATGATTATTTGATATACTTTTTGACACAATAATTTCAGTTGTATAAAAACAACTGTAAATGCCTTAATTTACTTGTCTGTACTTTCAAAAAACAAAACATTTCTGTTCACAATGAATTTATGGAAAATCATTCATAAACTCAGCCTTGTTTTAATATTTTCATTAAAAAACAGAACATTTCTGTCGGATGGTGTTTTTGCCATTAGCTTGTTGCAGTAACAATTATTACATCAGCCAGTATAACAACATTAATACTTGCTATATATTGTGTATGTATATTGTTTGGACACAGCAGCTCACACATCATAAGATATTATAATGACAAAGAGAAAAATATAAATGATAAAAATAAATTCAAAATTGAGTAGCAAACATAGCAAGAGAGTCAAATAAGGCATAACTATATAAATGTATATGTACAAGGAAAATAAAATATAGAAAAGTAGGCTTAAAGTAGGATTCAGTTCAGATTCAGAATGCACAAAACTGAAATCTCAACTGGTAAACTAACAAGAATCCCATGCATTTCAAGATCATGTTTGTATAGGTCCAAAAAGTAGAAAAAAAAAACAGGATATTTTGTACTTTTCAAAGGACATTCTGTTATTAAAATAGATTTCACAATAATCCTCTTCTGTTCGTCTGTAGCCTCCAGGACGAGCCCTCCCAGCCTCCGCTCCAGACCCAGGGAGAGGAGGCCTTTCAGTGGGCAGAGAGAGACAGCGCCCCCCCTGTTCAGACCCAGTACGGCTACAACTACCACCACATCGACCAGAGGACCGAGCACCCGAGCAGCCCCAAACCCAGAGAACGGGGTGGGGAGGTGTATGCAGAGTTCACCAGTGTCTCCTGCTCCGACGGACAGTATGAAGCCAGAGGTAAGGCTGATTGGAGGTGGAAGAAAGTCGATGGATTTTTTTGTGGTCAGTGTTTAAAGGTGCACTATGTAACTTTTCTGGTGGGAGGTCTGCTATGTGCTTGTCTCCACGGAGATGTTATTGCTTTGCCTGGAATGTTCCACAATATGACAATGGGATTTGTTAAGTGATGATGTCTCTTCCCGGTCCAACCAGAAACTTCACATCTGAATTCTAGCTTTATTTTGTTCTTTTTCATCAAACAAGAGACAGTTTCATTTCAAAAGTGTTGAACCACAAACTGTATCAAAAATGTCAATAATGTAGTAATAATCTATCATAACATCGGATTACCAGAGTGTCTCACTAACTGCTGGTCACCTCTAACCATAGAACTAGAATAAAATCTGACGGTGAACCCAAGATGGCGTTGTATTGTTTTCAGTGGCCTGTGCTCATTGGTGCATGGGCCCAAAAATAAATTTCTCTTCTGCATTTACTTCCTCAATACTGCTTTTGAACCAATCAGAGCACGGCGTGGAGCATTTAGACCAATCAGAGCACGGCGTGGAGCATTTGGACCAATCAGGGCACGACGTGGAGCTTTTGGACCAATCAGGGCACGGCGTGAAGCGTTTGGACCAATCAGAGCGAGAGCTGCTAGAGCAAAGGGAGAGCTAGAGCGGAGTGGAGCTCAGAGCGGGGCTAGGCTAAGTCTTAGAAAGCTAACTTTTAGGCACTTTGAGGATCTAAACATTTTTAAAAGTTTATTTTGTGAAAATACAAAAGAATCCCTGCAAAACCTTTGTGAAAGCTGGATGCCCTGTCAGAACACGGGCAGTTTGAATTCCCAAAAATGCATTGCGAGAATTCTTTCTGGGCCGGAGCTCCCCGGAGCTGCAGTACCTGGAGTGACCACTAGTCTGGAGTCGTGACAGAGGGGGAGGGGCTTATCCAGTTTTTATTATAGAGCCATGCCTCAGTAGCTTAGCCTAGCCTAGCTTCGTTCCTTGTAAACTTTCTGTCACAGTTACAACTTTGTTAGTTAAATGACTGCAATCCTTTTTTAACATTAAAAAAAAAATCTTTATAACGCAAGATGTAAATTGTAAATATATATTTAAATCAACTGATGTGCCTTGGACCCGGAAGTGACATCACACTTAACAATCCTATAAACATATCCAGTTTACATATATTCACTTACAGGTGTTGTTACTGCTAATACATTTAAATCATGCATTCTTCTTGTGTGTGTGGTAGTGTGGTCCCCTCTTCACAGATCTGACCTGTAACGTGGCATGGTGGCAGCAACTACTTGTCTTCATGGTTATAGATAGGTTTAATGTCATGCTGTGTAACAGTCTAGGCAAAGCAATAACATCTCCATGGAGACAGCAGGTGGCAGAGCCTTCATCTGAAAAGTTACATAGTGCATCTTTAAAGTCACTGTAGACTGGACAAGTGGCTATGCTTCAGTTTGAGAACAGGATCCGTATGATTCAAAATGTTACACAGTGTCTTTTTATGAAATTGTGTTGTAATTGGTTGGAACAATACTTGTTATCCTGATTAAACCTGTGTTCATTGCACAGTCCTGCCCAGAGTCAGTGTGGGCCACAGCTCTGGACATTACCCAGGACAGAGCTCGTTTGAAGGGGACACACCACAGTACCACCACCCTGAGGACCTCCACCACCCCGACCACTACCCAGGGGAGCAGCACCCAGGGGAGCACACGGGCAGAGGGGACCACGCCCGATATGTGTCCGATGGATACGTCCACTTCCTCCTCTCCAGGTCAGTTCATCCCGTTTTTTATTCTGAAAAATACAATCCACTGAAAACTACTTACCTTATTCTGCCCTGCCCACTTTTGCCTCTAAATGTTCTAAACTGCACTTTCTTTGTGATGGTTAAATTTAAGTAAAGATTTGCCCTTAAACCTGATATAAAGTAGGATGATATGTGTAAAATGTTCAGTGTTTATATGACCAACAAGTCACACTCCACCGACTCTCTGGGAGGCTTTAAAATGGCTTTGTAGATGCAAATAAACTGGGCTAAAAGAGCTTCAGACAGAGCAGTGCGTTCAATTAGCTTCACCTCCACAGGGAAGGTTGATGAAATCATCTCCAAAATATCAGTGTATGTTCTTGTAATAGTTTGGTGGGCCAGGTGGAATGGGCCTTGAGTACATTACTGATCTGTATTACTTTCAGTATGCAGCCACATTATTGAATAAACAGCACCATTTTAAAGTTATTAGAGAATATTTATATTTTCTTGTTAGCCATTATCATATGACACTTCTGTTTCCCGTGCTCCTCCCTGCTTTAGAACCGACCCCACCGTCCAACATTTCTGCATAATCAAGTTTCTCACTGAAATCTGGAGCACAAAACCCATCTCCATCCGCGTATCTACTGCTCGTTTTAAAGGGACAAATCCCGGTTGAGATTTGCACCCAAAATATGTGTTATGGTTCTCCCGTGACATCCCGATTCCACGCTGGCCCCTCTCTATTGTTAGCCGCCTTTATGCTAATGAGGCGGTTTGAGTGGGCGGTCCCCGGGTCACACAGCCTCCCATTGTTCCAGCTCGTCCCACACGTGCAGAATAAACCAGTAAGTGTCTCTGTTTTCCTCTCTCTCAAACTCCGCGATGCTCCCCGACCCCTCTCCTGTCCATGGTGTTCCTGGTTGGACTGGTGCTGTGTGTGCTCGTGTATTTGGTGGTAGTAGCGGCAGCGGTGGTTGTGTATGTGGTCGGTCATTATTGTGTGGTTGCCCCCGGATACAGGCAGACGCAGCGGGGAGAGAGCGCGGACATGGGCTCCAGAGAAGATCCAGAGGAGGTGGACAACAAGGAAGGTACGTGGAGTTCTCCTACGGAAAGCTGGAAGTATTGGGATCAGATTTGCAATTTATGTTTAAAAAGTAGAGTTCTAATCACAGTGCACCTTGTAAACAACTCCAGAAGCAGTAAAGGGCCCGTATTACACTATTTTCTGATCTGTTATAATGTTGTTTCCTCATCACAGCCTCAGGTAATTCAACTCTAACTCAAATGGTGAGATATTTTACATTTATGGAGGAGGGTGCACCAAATTCTCCTCACTTCTTGAGATGTTTTTTCTTTGCCCTGGATGTTCCACAATACGACATTAAGTGTAATATCTATATCCATGGAGACAAAGAGGTGATGCTATCAAGCCCAGAGTTAGAGGTCAGATCTGTGGAGAGATGAGCCCTGTCTCTGAACCTTAAAATTAAAATCATTTTTTAAAGCCACAGTAAGTAACTTTTTAGCTAAAAAAAATACACTCAAATAAAACATAATATCAGCAAAACATACTGTATACAGTATATATTTTTGTGTTTGTTTTGTCATCGCCCCATAGCATAAATGGTGGTGCTTGTATAATTGCAAACAGAAGCACAGAGGTGACTGATCTTTCAATCCTTGGTAGTTTTAAATTGAAAAGATGAAATGTTGAATAAATGAATAATGATGATTTCTATGAGGCTCCTTTGAAATGGTGTTTACAAAGAGCTTTATAATTAAAGAGGAGCCCAGAGGCAGGACGGGGCTGTGGTAATAATATACAACAATATACAACACTAAACACTATGGGGATACAAAATACTCAAATAACACTGGAGGAGACCTGGTTAGACCTGATTTACAGAATCAAACAAACTGTAAGTGTGTGGCACTTTTCATACATTTGAAATGCAATAGAAAAAGTACAGCGATTAAATTTTTTTTACAGCAATTTAGACAGAAACATAAAACATAAAGCTCTAAAAGGCTATAGTAAAAAAAGAGAGTTAAAATTAGATGAAGATATGATAAAAAAAAAATTAGGTAAAATAATAATTTAATTTAAAACAAGTAAAAGTTTTAATTAAGAGCTAAATTTAAAAGATGCCTTTTGAGTTTACTTTTAAAAATATGAACACTCTCAGCGAACCTCAGGTCCTCAGGTGGACCGTCCCACAGAGTGAGTTATTGTACAGTTGTAGGGAGTATTATCTGTTACATAAGGGTGAGTTGTTGTACAGTTGTAGGGAGTATTATCTGTTACATAAGGGTGAGTTGTTGTACAGTTGTAGGGAGTATTATCTGTTACATAAGGGTGAGTTGTTGTACAGTTGTAGGGAGTATGAATGTAGTCCTTAGGCTACTAATTTTACTAAAACACAGTTAAATCATTACATTTAAGATTAAGCTAAAAATTACATAATTATTTTCCCAATTGACCCATTTTACTTCCTGGTTGGAAATCATGACATCCCGCTACGAAATTCCATAACTGTTACCTAGCAACCATGTTATACAGTGGTCTAAAACTCCCTTATGTACACAGAAATTATTTTCTTAACAAATAAAAATAGAAGAAAACACCTTTTTATCTTAAAATAATATTTAAATTTAATTAATTTTTTGTGTGTAAATTGTGACAAATGTTTAGATAGAATTTTCCCTGGTGTGATGTCATCAATGTGGGACTCTCTAAAATAAAACTTCCTGTAATTTTAAACTTTTCTTTACAAATTGCTTGTTGATTTGTGTAAAACTATCATTTATATATATTTACAGCAGGTATTATCCCACCAAATTAAGTCAAACCTAGAATCAAACTTAGTATCATCAAAACCAAAAACCAAAGTCATATGCACTTCAGATTTTGTTGTTGTTGTGTTCAGATCCTTCTTCTTCGGCTGATGTCTCTGGGGGCTCGGGTCAGAGGAGGAAACTGTCCGCTCCTCCTCTGAACGTGTCCCTGGACCAGAGCGAAGGGTCCCTCCTCTCAGAGACCGGGGACGAGACCGGAGACGAGACCGGAGACGATCTGGACCTCAACATGGACGACATGGACACCCCAGACGAGGCCGACTCTGTGGACTTCGACGCACAACATGGTGACGACAACAGACATGTGCTGTGTTCAAACTCAGTCCTGGTTTGGTCCTGGTTTTGAGGACAGTTTAGTCTTGATGTAGACTTGGTTTGGTTCTGTTCTAGTCCTGGTTTAGTTCCAGTCTAGACTAGTCCATTTTTTTACACCATACAGTGTCTTTATGTTGTTACATGGTTTATGGAGTCGTAAGTTTTAGACTTAGACAAACTTTATTGATTCACAAGGGAAAAGACTTGGACACAGTCGCTCAAACATCACAATACATTATAAAAACAAAGATCCAAACTATAAATGGTAATAATAAATTCTAAATAAGTAGCAAAAATGACTCCCTTAATTAGTCCTCATGCTTTGTTTCGGCTAATTAAGATGTAGTTAAAGTGCTGCCCAACAAGTCTTCATTGTGTTACAGTGAAATCTGTCTCGTGCTGTACTACAGACCCTTCCTCACCTCTGACCCTTGACCCTGTGTGTGACAGGAGAGTCTGAGGAGGCGGCCTCGGCTGCTGCTGCGTCTGCCCCGGGGCAGAGTGCAGAGAGCCGCCTCTGGAGGAGCGTTCTGATCGGAGAACAGGAACATCGCATCGACATGAAGAGCATTGAGCCGTACAAGAGAGTCATCTCGCACGGAGGTACTGTGCACTAACTCACCAACACACAATACATACACTATAGAATAATTCACTATATAACACAGTAACACACAATAAATACAATAACATACATGAGTACACTATGCAATAACACACTCACTGACTCTAACTCCTGTTTATCATGTGGGACCTGAGTCAGAGACATACACTTCCATTTGACATCACTCTGTTCAGAAAATACACAACAGCCAGAACCAAGACTGGGGGTTCAAACATGGCCGCCAGTTTGAGTGACAGTGCCGAGCTCAGTGGTGCGTGTCGCTAGTTTAGCCTTTAGCACAAAGGAACAGCCCACCGTCCATGTGCGACTCCCACACGAGCGTGTGCAAGGACCACAGTCTTGTGTACCATGTGACCTCTCGCACCAATCAGAGCGAGAGTAGCTAGAGCGGAGCAGAGGGAGCCAAAACTAAAGATTTACACTGCTGTCTCTTATGTTTCTCAGGTTACTATGAAGACCAACACGCCATCATCGTGTTCGCAGCCTGCTTCCTCCCAGACAGCGACTGTGAAAACTACAACTACGTCATGGAAAACCTTTTCCTGTGAGTGTTGCTCCCAATTTACACCAAAGCAGTAACAGTGCGTAAGGCAGCAGCACAGCACATGAGCAGGTATCGCTTTCCATTTTAACCGGTCGGACAATTTACACCAGCAATGTCATATGTGCGTCCAACAGCCGCTACGCGCCGCTCAGATTAGGTTGGAGTTCTAATTTTGCAGCGTCAGCATAGCGTCTTCAAGCTTTTTAGCTTTTGATACTTTACAATATCAGACAGCAACTTTACAAGAAAAACTTCTGAAGGAAAAGGCGCAGACAACCAAAGTTAAATGGTGACTTGCTTAATTAATGCAGCGCTGCAGAACGGCTCGTTATCGCTGCAAAGCATCGTCTCTCTTATTGTCGACTTTTGTATTGTGATTTAAAAAATAATTTATCCAATCAATAATGAATACATAAGCAATGTTAAAAGTTTAGTGTTTAAACGTGAGAATCCACAGAGACTGGAGTCGCAGGAGCAGCTCTGCTGCCTCTGGTGTAAATTAACACTTTTAAAAGTACACGTGTGCCGCTCTGCTGTCGCTGACACTCCTGTTGTAAATTCCAGGTTATAAACCATCCTGTACACGAACTGTTCACATCTGTTTTTTCATTAGTCATTAGTTTTTCAATCTAAACAGGTCTGAGTAGTTATCATTTACACTTAACATCTCAATTTCAAAAACTTTGTCCAGATTAAACTTTTTCTACCATGGACCACTCCTGGACAAATACTGACCTCTCTGTGGCTCCTGACCACCCCATGACCCCTCTCTGACCTTCCTGTGACTCTTGACCCCTCTCTGTGTCAGGTACGTGATCAGCACTCTGGAGCTGATGGTGGCGGAGGACTACATGATCGTGTATCTGAACGGGGCGACGCCCCGCAGACGGACCCCCGGCTTCTCCTGGATGAAGAAGTGTTACCACATGATCGACAGAAGGTAACACCAGGGGCATTATGGGGGATTAGCGTCTCTGACTGTCCTGGAGGTCACTATAACTGACTCTGAGAGGTTCAAACTTGTCTCTTTTCTCAGACTGAAGAAGAACCTGAAGATGTTCATTATCGTGCACCCTTCGTTTTTCATCCGGACTTTACTGGGAATCACACGGCCGTTTATCAGGTGACCCCATCAGATTTGAATGGTGATATTTGTGTGTCTAAAGGAAGGTTTAAATGACTCTGACTGTGTGTGTGTGATTGTGCAGCTCAAAGTTCAGCAGTAAGATCCGGTACGTGCACAGTCTGGAGGAGCTGGGCCACATCATCCCCATGGAGTATGTGCACATTCCGCCCAGTATCATCAGGTCAGTGCACACAGCAGTGTTCCCCATGTACACCACCCCACACATGTGCACCCTATACCAAAAAGTACTTTTATCGTCAGCCTCTAATACGACATGTTATTAAAATAGCACATGTTTTTCCAAAATTGTTCAGCCGTTGTGTACAGGGACACAGACTGTATACGCTCATAGAAAATAATGGAGGCTCTTTTGCTGCACATCAGTGTCAGTGTCCGTGTGTGTGTTGACCTTAAGGCCCATAGACTTTGACACCCCTGACCTCATGTTCTGAACCCACCATTACAAAACAAACTGCATTGTAAGCTGACACAAACATGACCAGCTCTTTCATTTAATTTGAAGGTTTGACGCTGACAGAAGAGCAGGTGCCAGGTAAAACAGCTCAAATAGAACATGTCTATAGCAGTTTTTTCACAAACTCTGGACTAACGCTCTGTGGCTCCTGGTCCCTCAGCCTCAGGTCCTCTCCTTTAGTTTAACACAGTGTCTTTCATACATCTTTCTTCTCTTGTTTTGGCTTCTGGATCTGTTTCCCTGTAAACGTCTCTTGGCTGTGGAGTGCCTCTTAGTGATAGTAACTCTTCCCTCTTTCCCTCTCTCCCTCTCCGTCTCTTCTCTCCCTCTCTCTCTTCGCCGAACCAGACTCGATGCAGAGTTACAAGAAACAACGTGCAAGTAAGTAAACAGTATTGAGCTAACACGGAGCCCTTTTGTTTGGTTTAGAGCTGCAGGTTTAATTAGCGCTGGGCAATAAAAATATTCATTTTCCATCATCCTCATTCTCAGTGTTTGATTGTGTGATTTTCTGAACATTAACATCACAGACTTAATCATAAAAATCATTTAATTACTTTCTCCAAACCACATGACGATTAAAAATGACTGAATCTCAATCAAAATTCAAATTTGATTAAAGGCCCTGTACCCGATTTTTTTTTTTTTTTTTTTCATGTATAAGCAGTTTTTGAGGTCAGAATAAGTCATCTGTGTACTGTCTACGTATGACTATAAAGTGTTTTATCCATCAAGTTTCAGGAAGTGTGCTGTTAGCATGCTAGATGTTGTTAACTTTACTCTGACAACAAAAATCTGCTCTGGCCAATGAAGTTTATGAAAAGTTCTCATAAACTCATCTTGGTGAATAATTAGGATGCTCTGAATGCGTAAGGTAAGTGAGGAAGAACTTTGAACTAGTTTTTCCACGTTTTTAACACAGTAAAAATCAGGTACTTTAATTGCCCAGCTCTAAACTTTCCTAAGATGTTTGGCTCTAGTTTGGTTACAAATGTTAATCATATTTTATTAGAATATTTGAAAAAAGCTCTTAGTAAATAGATTATAAAGTGTTGTTTGTGTCACAGGTCGGACAGAAAGAGGAGCTCGGCCGTGTGATCAGACCGTCCCCGTGTACGAGCTGGAGTCTGTATGTGGAGCTGAGCGTGGGGCTGGGGGGCGTGTCCAGTTACCACGACGACGAGTGTGCCTGGTCACCACGGCGATCACAGATACGAGTCAGAGCCACACGGTGGAGCTAACTTATTCTGTAGCATCTAGAACTGTACGGCCCTCAGACTTTTCACACCAAATACTACTGAAGAAAATATGTGGGTTTCTGAGTACCACAAGATCTAAACCAGGACTAAACCAAGTCTAAAGTAGGACTAAACCTGGTCTTAAACAGGACTGAACCATGGCTTAAGTAGTTCTGGATGAAAAAAAGATAAATAGATTAAGATTATTTAGATTAGATTTAAATAGGTTGCGTTCACAATTGGATTTGATGATGTCATAATTTGAGGGGCCTTTATAACTCTATGAGAAATTTAATATTTTTGAACGAAATTCACAAACTTCAGATCCACAAATGCTGAACATTCTCATTATTTGTTTGGGATCGGCTCCTCAAACTTGTCATATTAATCTTATGTCTTAAAGTCCTTTCAGCTGACCATAATCACGTCTTTAGGGCTGAAGAATGGCACCGTTTTCTGAAGCTGTTGTGAAAAGATCATTTCACTTTTTATTATTTCTCCTGACAGAGAAAACGTTGAACTTTGTGCCAGTTTTTGTTTCATGAACCATAAACCACAAATCTGTAATCTTATCTAAACTATGGATTGTTAAGAATATTATGATATCTTGTGAACGCAGCCTATTAAACCTGTACCAGAACTGCAGAGGAGCCAGGGTACCACTAGGGGGCGATACCAGTCTGAGAAACCCTGTACTAACGCTTCATTCACAGACTAATGGGACTGGCTGCTGTTTTATGGCCAGATCCGAGTTTCTGTCTCTCTCATGTCTCACTGTGGAACGGTGTTAGCCAATGTTTACAGCCGTGTACTGCTGCAAAACCACTGCACTGTAAATGTGATGTGCGTTTGTGAAGCATGAGTCTGTCTCCATTCTGTTTATACTGAAAAACCCAAACCAACTGGGGACAAAAACGCAATGCAATGAGTTAGAGATCAGTGATTCTCCAACTTATCAAACCAAGTACCACCTCACTTCTCTATTCGAGGGCTAAACTAGAGCTAAAACTGGTCTAAAAAAGCACTAATTATCGCTATTGGTACTTGGCAGTGACATTATGCTGGGGGTGTTCTACATGTATGCCTATGGTGGAATGTTCAGAGGTTACCATGGAGACACAATGCACATATTAGTAAACGCTGTCAAAAAGTTTTAAAATCGTCCAGATACACAAAATGGATTTAAATGAGATTTTCAGGAGCCTGTCAATACGAGCGTTCGTGTATGGAAGATAATTTGTTTCATCAGATTTTGAATTTTAAATACCGCTGAATTTCTCACTTTGAGTTTTTTTTTAACTCTGAAACAAGATATTTGGTTTATTTTTATTCTGAATTTTAGTTGCTGAATTCAAAATAAAAATTTCATCTTTTAAATATTCAGCACAGATATTTTCAAGCCCCCAAATTCAACAGTTGAAATTCAGAGTGTGAAATTTGCGGTGAAAATTTTCGTAGCAAAGAACCAAGATGCCAAGGCAGAAGCAATCGATCCTGATCCTGAGTGAGGAGGACAGAGGCTGTTTCCTAATGGTTCTCATCTGTGGGCGGGGTTTACACTTTGATTGAGGTGAATTCTGACCAATCAGATCGCTTCACTGCACCATTTCCTGTTTGTTACTAAATTATATCGGGTCACTTTGGATCGATTCCTTAGGCCTTGGCATCTTGGATCTTTCCTGCAAAAATTTTTTGCTGCGAATTTTACACTTTGAATTTTGACTCTTTGACGGCTTGAAAATATTTGTGCTAAATATTTAAAAGGTGATTTTTTTTTTTTTATATTGACTTTTAAACACGTGTACCCTTAAAATTTCATCAGAATAAAAATAATTCAAACATGTTTTTTCAGAGTTCAAAAATTCAAAGTGAGAAATTCAACGGCATTTAAAATTCAAAATCTGATGAAACAAATTGTTTTTGTTGGTGAGAGTGACCAACTGAAAAACTGTTGGCTAATGCTAGCTTGTGACTGTAATGTTATTTGAGACTTGTTTAAGCGTACAAGTCAGCTCACCTGTTGTACTTCACACTAAACCAGATTGTGTTAAAACAAAGCTCAGATTAAAGTCTAACTTGAGTAACAGAGCCTCAGACAGAGCAGAGCCTACAGTTAGCATCACAGCCCTGGTCCACTACGTATTTTCTTGAGCTGATAACAGACAATTATGCTAGGTTAACTGACTGTGGCTACGTTATAGTGTAACTTTTCTGGTGCGGGGTCTGCCACCTGCTTGTCTCCGTGGAATTGCGTTGTACGGCATTATCGGTCTCCATGGAGATTTCAGGTGACGGCAAATTGAAAATGAAAATAACTAATGATACGTATAACTTATTGCGTTATGTTTTACGTCCAGTTTTCCCAGACTTTGTCATACTTGGGTTTGTATTGAATCACTGTGAGCTTGTACTGAAGGCTGAGCACCAGGAGGGGGCGCTGTGCTGGAGCTGATCAGATGCATGTGTTTGAGTGAGTGCGCCCCCTGTGGTTCAGATGAAGAACTGTAGGCACGTGTGGTCTTACAGTATAACGTGTAAATATGTAAAAGTACCATTAAACTTGTGACCCTCCTCACACTGTGTTTTATTTTACAAAATGCAAAAGTCTCTTGAGGAAGATAAAACCAGATCTGTAAATTTAAGGATTATATGTTTTATTTCAAATTTATTATACCAATGTCTGTTTTGTCTTAAAGCTGATGTTCTTCTCTCAAAAATAAAACACTGTTCCACCTTGTGATGTCATGTGGTAATACAGGAAGTGCTCCACTGTGTTTTTAAACTCTATACACCTTCACTAGAATCATTTGGATCATTTCAGCCCTGGAAGGTAAAAGGAAGAAACTGTGCTTCATGACATCACAAGGTGGAACCATAGACTGTATAAAGAAGCAGACTGAGGGAGTGTGATGTCACCCACAGCGTTCGGCTCCAGTCAAATGAAGCTCATGAGGCTAGCAATTATGGGGTGAATTTGGAGCCGAGTTCGGTATTACGAATGAGAATTAATTTATGGACAAAATGGAGAAATAAAAACACCGGGATCATGTTGTGCATTTTTACAAACATTTTAAGACCAACATGATGAGTGGAGAAGAGTCTGTGGAGCCGGAAGGGCGCCCATGCTCACTTCCCATTTGCAATGCAGTGACTAGTGGGTTAGTTATGTCCATTTATATATACAGTCTTTAGGTAGAACAGAGCATTTTGAGTTTTGGAGATTAGGTTAGATTAGAAATAAATATCCCAAAGGAAATTCATTTCAGGCAGCACAATGCAGTTCAATTATAATGAAGTGTTGAATAGCCGTGTCCCCAAAGGTGCTCTCCTATCCCCAAAGGTGCTGTGCAGGGGGTGCTGGGGGTTATCCAGGATGGACAGGAGCTTGTTTAGGGCCCTCTTCTCTCTCAAACATGTGAGTGAGCTCTGCATCCACTACAGATCCTGTTTTCTCACCAGTTTATCCAGACACACGGCGTCCTTCTTGAGGCTTCCTCCCCAGCAGACCACAGCTTGAAGAGGGGCGGCAGTAGCTCAGTTGGTAGAGCGTTTGTCCACTGATCTGAAGGTTGACATAAACATGACCGGTTGAGCGGTCAGATCCACTGATCCACAGGTTGGCAGTGTGGTTCCAGCTCCCACAGATGAATGCTGTCGTTGTGTCAAGACACTTAACCACCTCGCCCCTACTGTCTGTGTACACTGGTGTGAGTGGGTGAGTGGTTCCTTGACGTAAAGTGCTTTGAGTGCTATATAAAAATCAAGAACATCAGCAGGATTCACCTTATGGCAAATGTTAAAGGATCAGCCTTCTGAGAAAGTACGGCATAATAATGTAGGATTAATCAAACGTGTGAATGAAACAAAACACAACTCCCGGTATGTTTTAGATAAAGTCAAAGCATTATAAAATGGCTTAAAGCTCACAAGAGTCAAATTTGCACAATATAGGACGCTAAACAACAACTTTAGTTTACTTTACTTACTTAGTTTACATTAGTTTAGAGCAAAGTTGTAAATTATGAATTAAAATTCATAAATCAAATAACAAATGGGTTCAGTGAATAAATAGTTTATGATTCATGACTAATTTTTAGTCATGAATCATATTGATCATTTATTTATGAAATTACTTATTTAATAATTTTTTTCATATTAAACAATGTATAAATTGCTATGTATTACCGATCAATATTGATTTTGTTATATTTTTCTCCAGTTTTTTCTCGATTATTCGTTCATGTTTACGCTGAGTCACGTCTCCCGAAGCTCCGCCCTCTTTGTACCACGTGACGTGTGACGTCAGCGGCCGCACTCTGGTCTCGTGGTTACGTCACGGGATGCGTCTATGACCGGGATGTGAAAATCAGCAGCGGCGCACATTAGACTCGTGTCCCAGAACATCACCGCTCTGCCTCCTTCAAAACTCCAACTACAGGACAAGAGGACAGCCCGGGGACACCGAGAGGACAGAGCGGTGCTGACGGGAAGTACAGGGAGGGTTTAAGAGTGTTTTAGACCAGAAGTAGCCTGTTTTTACCCGGATATCTGGAGCTAGCCTCGGTAGCCAACAGGTGACCGTTACCCCGCTGCTGTTGTGCAAAAGCCTGGCGTGTTTCCAAGGTCGCCGCGGGTGAAGAATCTCTCCGGGTAAATAATCACTGGAAAAAGGCGCAAACCTCCGTATTCTCACCCTGTAACTGCAGCCGAGTCCCAGCGAATCGGATCGGGCTGCGCTACGCCACTTCCTGGTGTCGTTCATTCGAGGTCATCGGCCCCGACCACCGGTCCTCCGCAGCCGCTCGGAGCGCGCTGTGACCCGGGGAAGGCATGAAGAGTCTACCGTACTTCTGCCGCGGGGAGGTGGTGCGAGGGTTCGGCAGAGGGAGCAAGGAGCTGGGCATTCCCACCGGTGAGTCCCCCGCCTCACAGCCCGGGGAGAGAGCTCTGTCCGCGGCCATGACATCTGCGCACACTCGGGGTTATCCAGAGATTTCAGAATGAGAATGAATTAAAACCGTTGCCATAGCGATTAGCAAATTTAAACTACTCAAAATTAAAATGTTGCCTAAAAAAGCAAACCACGAATATTACAGTACAAATCTACTCTAAAACAAATGTATAATGGTCAGAGGTGGTAAAGTAGCCTAAATTTGTACTCGAGTAAGAGTACTTCAAAAGAGTTACTTCAAAATAATATTACTCAAGTAGAAGTACAAAGTAGATGTCCAAGAAGGTACTTGAGTAAAAAAATATTTGACAAAAGTACTATTCAAGTAAAAGTAACTTAAAAAGTTACTGTTGGGATGTGACATTTAATTTATAATTTAAGGCAAAAAAAAAGGAGAAAATTTAATTTGTCAACTGGACATAGTTTATTTGGTTGAATACATTTCGCAGCTCATCCAAGCTGCTTCCTCAGCTGGGAAAACAATGGGACTATCCAGGTCAGGTCCAGAGGTGTGAAAACACCATCATGGCCCTGAATGGATATGCTAACTACTCCCCCACTCCCACTCCATAATGAATAGACTCACCTGACTAACAGAAACTGTTAACAACTCCATACTGAATCACCTGACCAACTGAAACTGTATTTAAATATGTGTGTCTCAGAGTAATTTTCATTGTAATTAAGCTCCTCCCTTCAGGCAGATATAAAGCAGTGTCCACCAGCATCTGACCAGAACTGAGGAAGCAGCTTGGATGAGCTGCGAAACGTATTCAACCAAATAAACTCTGTCCAGTTGACAAATTAAATTTTCTCCTTTTTTTTTGCCATGGATTCTACCTGGACGACTGAGGGATTTTACATACTTTATAATTTAAGGTTAATGTAAGAACTAAACATTAACTAATTCACAAAATCATTTATTTTCAAACGATTTACACAAAAATAAGACAAAGTAAATCATATCTGAAGGAGCTGCAAGAAACACAAATGTTCAAATCATTTCATATTGTCACATGAAGCTTTTGTCACTTAGATTCACTCACGGTGGGAAGAGGAACCACAACTTTACCTCAAGTACTGTTACTGTAAAAATATTACTCACAAAGAAGTAAAAATATGCTGCTAGAAAAGGATTCTGAAAAGTACATTTTCTCAAGTAAATGTAACAGCCTGTCTCTGGTAATGGTAGGCTTAATGTTCACGTTTATAAGGGAAAATAAAAGACATAAATAAACCGTAACAATTGACTTTTTTCACAACAGCTGGAAGTGCCGCACTATAGGGTTGCGGAACTTCCTGCTAATGGTTTTATATGGAAAAATGTTGGTGAAAATGCCTTGCGTTTTCTCCACCAGCTTCATAAATCTGCCCCATCACCAAATCTTCAACCAACAAGGTCCACAAAGGATAAACATTCTTCATGAAGAATTTATCCACAACGATCAAGGGAAGAACGACGAAAACTTAAAGTTTAACAACGACTAGTGAACTACTCCTGAGCAAAACTAACATTCTGGTAATGAATAAAACATAAGTAACTTGTTAACTTGGATTGATTCTAGAATTTAAACTAGAAAAGCACTCAGAGAGCGCAGACCTCCGCCAAGCCCCATTTAACGCAATGCTAACGAAACTTTCAAAGTGATCCAGAATCCAGGATTTCTTCTGGATCATCACCAAAATTTAATCATCTGTTGGATTTACCATTAGGAACATTTCCTGAAAATTTCATCAAGATCCGTCCATAACTTTTTGAGTTATCTTGCTAACTAACAAACAAACTAACAAACAGACAAACAAACAGACAGACAGACTCAGGCGGAGGTAATAAATCGATTTCATGATGTCGATATTGGCATAGACAGATTTGTGCAGTTCCAATGCTAGAGATGTTCTCAGATTACACGTGTAGCATTTCTGTCATTTCTTCTCAGCCCCTGCTCCTTCCAAATGCACTTACCTGTAATTCACTTACAGAGTCGTGGCCAGAGACACAGACTCACATTCTGTTCTGTTGTAACATTTTCAGGACTTTATATATTCTGAATGGAGGAAACTAATCATGTAGCAATACACAATAAAATATGCTGTTTTAAATTATTAATCACTATGGCAGCGATTGTACTTTTGCATCATTCAGAAATTTAGATGGTGTTTCATCATCTGGATAATGCGTTTTATGGAAGATCATTCATCAGATTTTGAATATGAAATGCAAATGAAACGTATAAAACCGACGTCATTCTTGTGCATTTTAACCCTTTTCAAACAGCGCCGTCTTTGTGATAAAACTCTTTGTCTCCTCTGAGTTTATCCTTAGCCCACTAAACGATCCAGACCACAATAAATGTAATTAGTGGTAACCGCGGAAACACAGGCTCCCGTCCTCCATCAGAGGGAGACCTCAGCTCCTCAGGTCACATGGTTTTACTGTATCTGTTTGAAATGAATAGACTTGATACTCCATACCGATTCCCGTACCACGATGATGGTAAAAACACTTTCTTTAGACCATAGGCTCTATTTACGCTTGCGTCACAACCCAGGAAGATGTTTGGAAACGTGACGACAACTTCCGGCTCACCTACCGACTGTGATAAAACCCACTGAAGTAAATGTGATCAGCGGTAAAATGTATGTGCTCTTTGGAATGATCTTGAATTTGGCGTCCTCGTCTCTTCTAATCGCATGTCCCCAGTGCACTCGGAGTTGTGCGTCAGCGGGGAAATGATGAACACTGAGGTACGGATGTAATTGTTGATTCACCGAACATAACGGAACACTACAATGACGTGTAGATGAAGAAAACTGGGCCATTTTCTCATTTTTCCTGGATTTTGTCAGACTTAACCATAAACAAGGCCTGCTGGATGTTGCCATCACATGTTTCCAAACATCTTCCTGGTTTGTGACGTAAGCGTGAATAGAGCCAATATACTGTGATTTTAAACATTAAATGGAAGAACTTTCTTTTCTGTTCCCATGTGTCTTTATATCTTTAATCCTCAGTGGCCCAGGTATCCATGGATACAGCTCAAGATCATTCTAAAGACATTCAGGAAAGGTTCATTTCTGTCCTGTCAAATGAAGATCTAGTTTCGATACCAGTTTTAGTGAAATAAAACATGATAATCGTGACAGTTTAAGAAGTAAATAATTACAGCCTTTGCTAAGTGTGCAGAGGTACAGTATTCTGTTTTAGAACTCACTGCTACTTCCTGTATGTTGTTTTTTTCCCACTTAAAGGTGCATTGCGTAACTTTTCTGATAGAGGACCTGCCACCTGTTTGTCTCTGTGGAGGTGTGTGGCATTAAACGTATCTAACTCCATGGAAACGGGTGGCACGATCAAGCAAGTTACAGGTCAGATCTGTGGAGAGGCAGGCCCAATCCCAACACATTTTCCAAGGTATTTTTTAGCACCGATTAAATAGTGGATAGATGTTTAATGCCACACTGTGAAACATTCAAGGCAAAACAATAATTTCTATGGAGACAAGCAGACGACAGACCCTACGTCGGAAAAGTTACACAGCGCACCTTTAACTGATGTAAAACTCCAGGTGAGAATGACAGAAACATGAGTCCTCTTCACTTTAAATGTGTTTTCAGCCAACTTCCCCGACTCTGTGGTGGAGCACCTGCCTGCGGACATCAGCACCGGGATCTACTACGGCTGGGCCTGTGTGGGCTCCGGAGACGTCTACAAGATGGTCATGAGCATCGGCTGGAACCCATACTACAAGAACACCAAGAAGTCCATGGTCAGTGAACGCACCACAGCTTTAAATACAAGAACACCAAGAAGTCCATGGTCAGTGAACGCACCACAGCTTTAAATACAAGAACACCAAGAAGTCCATGGTCAGTGAACGCACCACAGCTTTAAATACATACAAGAACACCAAGAAGTCCATGGTCAGTGAACGCACCACAGCTTTAAATACATACAAGAACACCCAAGAAGTCCATGGTCAGTGAACGCACCACAGCTTTAAATACAAGAACACCAAGAAGTCCATGGTCAGTGAACGCACCACAGCTTTAAATACAAGAACACCAAGAAGTCCATGGTCAGTGAACGTACCACAGCTTTAAATACAAGAACACCAAGAAGTCCATGGTCAGTGAACACACCACAGCTTTAAATACAAGAACACCAAGAAGTCCATGGTCAGTGAACGCACCACAGCTTTAAATACATACAAGAACACCAAGAAGTCCATGGTCAGTGAACGCACCACAGCTTTAAATACATACAAGAACACCAAGAAGTCCATGGTCAGTGAACGCACCACAGCTTTAAATACATACAAGAACACCAAGACGTCCATGGTCAGTGAACGCACCACAGCTTTAAATACAAGAACACCAAGAAGTCCATGGTCAGTGAACGCACCACAGCTTTAAATACATACAAGAACACCAAGAAGTCCATGGTCAGTGAACGCACCACAGCTTTAAATACAAGAACACCAAGAAGTCCATGGTCAGTGAACGCACCACAGCTTTAAATATACAAGAACACCAAGAAGTCCATGGTCAGTGAACGCACCACAGCTTTAAATACATACAAGAACACCAAGAAGTCCATGGTCAGTGAACGCACCACAGCTTTAAATACATACAAGAACACCAAGAAGTCCATGGTCAGTGAACGCACCACAGCTTTAAATACATACAAGAACACCAAGAAGTCCATGGTCAGTGAACGCACCACAGCTTTAAATACAAGAACACCAAGAAGTCCATGGTCAGTGAACGCACCACAGCTTTAAATACATACAAGAACACCAAGAAGTCCATGGTCAGTGAACGCACCACAGCTTTAAATACATACAAGAACACCAAGAAGTCCATGGTCAGTGAACGCACCACAGCTTTAAATACAAGAACACCAAGAAGTCCATGGTCAGTGAACGCACCACAGCTTTAAATACAAGAACACCAAGAAGTCCATGGTCAGTGAACGCACCACAGCTTTAAATACAAGAACACCAAGAAGTCCATGGTCAGTGAACGCACCACAGCTTTAAATACATACAAGAAGTCCATGGTCAGTGAACGCACCACAGCTTTAAATACAAGAACACCAAGAAGTCCATGGTCAGTGAACGCACCACAGCTTTAAATACAAGAACACCATGAAGTCCATGGTCAGTGAACGCACCACGCTTCTATGTGTACTTTTACAACAACACAGAGAAGTATTGATGGTACAATATTTTAGCTGTATTTATTCATGCCTCAGATTTCGTGTATGTGGCATTATCCCTCAGGGCCCTGTCTGTGTCTGTTTCTCATTTTATAACTGTGACTAAACTTTTGAAACAATGCACCATTTAAATAGTAAAGTTAGTCAGTGTCTTCCATTCCAGGACTAGAAGAGCTTAGAATATTTACATTTTCCATGTGGTTTGGAAAATCTGTGAAGTTGACCAAAGGGGCAGAATTGTAAAGTCATGTGTGATGCAGTGATAGTGTCATGAGAGACTTACTCAAAGAGGAGGTTAAAAAAAATAGTAAATTATTAGACAAGATTTCATAAAAAGTAGAAGTCAGCTTTTTTTATGAAGTCATTTTAGATCAATATTGTGATTTAAAATGTCCACATCGTAACATAATGATCCACGAGGGTCAGAGATAAGAGCTATAACAGACATAAGTACAGTTTGTGTTCTTTAAAAGCCTCTGTTTGCTCTGAATCTCTCCACTCTGAGAATATTTACTCCAGCCCCTGTTCACTGCTGTGCCCACGATCTGATCGTGCTCTGCTCTGTCTACAGACTTACACTTAAACACAGTCCTGTTTCTCACACGAGGAGCTGCAAACCCACAGGGAGATTTAGAAGAGTCCTAGGAGAAATGAAATCATAATGTAATTACTTAATACATCAAATTTGTTATGCAAATGTAACAAGTGACTATAACTTGAACTCAAATATGAAAACATGTCAGCAATGGTTGAAAAAAGAAAACTCACTTTAAAAGGACTTTAGTATTGTTAACGATTAGATTTAGATTGTATTGCAAAAGGAGAACTTTGTGACAAAATCTGGTAAATAAAGGTTAAATAAAAGTAATCCATCTTTGAATAAAGATACTGCCCTGTCTAGAGCAGTGAGGGACAGACCGACCTCGCAGCTGTTATTTTATATTAGTATATATCAGGTTTAGGCTCCGTGTTTAGGGTTTAGTCGTGATGTTTAGTGTGAGCCGCTCTGAGCTCTGGTGTAGGCTTCAGTTGGAGCCGTGTCTGTGTGAGATAAGAGCTTCAGAGGACAGAGGAGGGGTCCATGTGACACATGATCCAATCAGATCAATAGAATCACAATGGAGAATAAGAAAAGGTTAAATATAAACCTATAACTGTACAGCCCCAGGTTTGATCTGCTGGAGTTCGTGTTATGAGATCTGACCTGTGTGTGCGTGTGTGCGTGTGTGCGTGTGTGCGTGTGTGCGTGTGTGCGTGTGTGCGCGTGTGCGCGTGTGCGTGCGTGTGTATGTGCTTGTGTGTACCTGTGTGTTTACCTGCATGTGTACCTGTGTGTTTGTGCAGGAGACTCATGTGATCCACACGTTTAAAGAGGACTTCTATGGAGAGGTGCTGAGTGTGGTGTTGGTCGGATACATCAGACCAGAGCGAAGCTTCGACTCTTTAGGTGACTCTTTAGGTGACTCTTCTTCTTCCTCTTCCTCTTCCTCTACCTCTTACTTTCTTCCTCCTCTCCTTCTCATCCAGATACAAACTGGATCTAACACCTGCTTGTTTCTGTGTTACTGCTTTGCCTGGAATGTTCCACAGTATGGCCTTTAACTTTTGTATCTCCATGGAGACAAGCAGGCGATGCCACCAGGCCAATTTACACGTCAGATCTGAGAAGTTCTCACAGTAACGCCTCATTTAGACCTGCTCATCTCGTCAGACGTGCGTACGGCCATTTCACACATTCCAGTTTACATTGGCTCTGGTGATTATTAAAAGGTTTGAAAATGACGTTCCACGGCTTTAATTTATTTAACAAATCCTGAACATGTCCACGAGAGAAATAAAGTTTTCGCCGGTGTTGACGCTCATCTCCGTTTTTGGTCTACCAGAAACTGAAATCACTGAAAACTCTTTCCGTGTTTATCTGTGTGGCTATAAACAGCTGGTACAAAATCATTTGTACCGCTGCGGCATCCGTCAAAAATCTGTCAAAAATCCGAGACGTGACTCAGTGGAGTAAACCTTCTCATTTCATTTGAACACATTCTAATTGTTACGATAAATGCGTGGGATAAAACATTTTGAAGCATCAGGAAAAAACGCTTAACGATAATATTAAAACTACTCACCACTCACTGTCTATTTAAAAATACTGGGATTATCCTGTTTTGTGTGTCATTAAAGAGTGTGAGCTACAACAAATAAATAGCAGAATCCACCAATAATTACCCACAGAAGTTATTTATTTTCCCCCCTGCAGCTCAAATTTAACGTTATTACAAAAAAACAGCAGAAATCTCTGCACCACTGCAAAGAAATTGTACACACGATAAATACTGAGCCCCAAAACATTGTTCCAGTTTATATTTATTGAACAATAAGTCGATATTCTAATTATCGTGACAGGCCTAGATGGAGCTGATGTAAATGAGGCGTAAAAATGCACTAAAATTCCAGACAAAGCATTAACATCTCCATGGAAACAAGCGCGTGGCAGACCTTCCACCTGAAAAGTTACACCGTGCCCTTTAACACGTGAACACACTGTACCAGCGTCTCTCCTTTCGCCCTCAGAGGCCCTGATCTCGGCCATAAACGGCGACATCGAAGAGGCGAAAGTGAAGCTGGACCAGCCCGAGCACCTCAAACTCAAGACCGACAACTTCTTCAGCAGCGCCCCCCACAGCCCGTCCGCAGCCACTACAGCAGGGAACAGCATCATCAACGGACACTGACCCTCCCCCATCTGCCGTGGCTTTACTTTCAGACGTTTCCATGGCGACGTACATTCACCTGCAGCTGACGGTTTTGTTCGTGTTTTCGGACCTTTATGAAATGATCCGTGAATATAAATGAGAACTGAAATCAGATCCTTTTCATGGTGGTTAGTGATCAGTCTTTGAAAATGTAAATTATTATTTCACATTCTGTTTATTGTAAACATTTTTTTTTAATTATTATTAAACTGGTCCTTTGATGTTGTGTTAAAGGTGCACTGTGTAACTTTTCAGGTGGAGAGTTTTGCAGTAAGAATCCATGGTGTTAAAGAGGGCGTATTGTGTGAAATTGAGCTTTCTACAATGTTATCATCAAAAACATACCTCAAGAGGTCTTAGATGTCACCCATACATGTTTGAGTAATCTAGAGATCTCTCCCAGGCCCTATTCAAACCCTTTTTATGGTTAAAAACTGTACGATTCTGTCCAATGCTCAACCCATATGAAAAATGTCCATAAATATACAAAAGCAAGATACAAAATGGTACACAACCATTAGGTGCGTCAGGTTTGTCAAGCTGTAAAGTATTAACATCTCCATGGAGACCAGAATTTGGCAGGACCTCCACCAGAAAAGTTACTCAGTGCACCTTTTTTCATTAAAACCGCAGAACTGATTCTCTGCCGTTGGCCCTGCCTTTACGAAGCTGTCACAAGCAGCAGATTTTCGTTTACGATGTTTTTAATTGTGGAAAAAACAAGTGGTAAACTTTTTATATTTTTGGTATGAGCCAAAGTTTTAATTTACAAATGGAAAATCAGTAGAGCTGTGGGCAGGGATAGGTGGTAGGTGTAAATTGATTTTTTTTTTTTTTAAAGCGCAGACTCCTTGAATGCAGGACAAAACGTGATTAATCAAACATGCATGAATTAAAATACAACTTGAGTAACTTTGTAATGAAGTATTATATTATACAGACGGTGTAATCCCTCATTGGTCCAGGAACGGTTCAGTGCGGAGAAGGTTTCAACTGCAGTCTTGAGTTTTTGCAATTTTCAAACGTAAAATGGGAACAGAAATGTCTTTATTGCAAAAAACGTGTCCAGGTGAGAACAAATGAATCCTGCTCTACATTATTGTTGAAGGAAAACTAAAAGCTCCTAAAGAACATGACAAGTTTTGACGATTTTCAAATTTTTGCTTATTTTGTTGGGGTAATACCTGTTGTAAATATAAATGATAGTTTTACGCAAATCAAGAAGCGATTAGTGAAGAAAAGTTGAAAAATATGTTGAAAATTACAGGAAGTGGAGCGTTCTAAAACACACTGATGACGTCACACTGGGAAAATTCTGTCTAAAAGAATTTACACAAAATAAACGCATTATTTTGAACACTTTAAACATGATTTCAACAAAATAAATGTGATTTCTTATATTTTTACTTGTCAAATAATAATCTCTGTGTACAATAGAATAGAGTTTTGACCCCGTGTACATCATGGTTGCTAGGTAACAGTTAAGGAATTCCCTAGTGCGATGTCACGATTTCAGGAAGTCAAATTTGAAACCTAAATAATTGATTGGGAATAAAATGTAAAACTTTTTGTAAAATCTTAAATAGAATGATTTTAAGTGTGTTTTAGTAAAATTACTCTAACCTGTCATAAGCACTTTTAATTTAGAGATTTTTGCAGAATTTAATGGACAGATCTGAAATGTTTTATGCAAAAAGAAAGTCACTGTGCCACTCTCCACACATCACATTTATGTAAACTGTACTTTTGTGTTTTTAAGAGTTGTACAAGAACGTTTAAGCACATTATAGCACAAATATATATGATTACAGAACAAACTAGAAGTTATTCTGAATGGTTATCAGAGGTGGGTAGTACTAAGTTATATTTACTACAGTTTAAAGAAATTGTACTTTTCAGAGTACTTTTCTAGCAACATGCATACTCCTACTTGAGTAATATTTTTATTGAAGTAACAGTACTTTTCTCAGTGTGGTTTAACATGAGGACTGGTCAGGGAGGGTCAGCAGATCCTCCTGTGTCCTGCAGCATCACAGCAGCCTCCAGGGGGCACCAGAAAAGGAAAGGCCTCGTTCTTACTTCGCTCTGGTGTTTCGCTTGGTGACAAAATGGTCCAGTCCCTCAAAGTGTTTCTTCTGGAAGATCAATTATTTAATGTTCCTAATGGTCCTTAAATTACATCAACTTCAAATTTTAAGTCATGTTACGTCCCGATAGTTACTCTTTAAGTTACTCTTTTTTACTTGAGTAATTTCTTGGACCACTACTTTGTACTTGTACCCGAGTAACAGTAACATTACTCTCACTTGAGTACAGTTTTTGGCTGCTCGACACCTCCGATTGTCGTCTGCTTTCTGTTTTGTCTCTTTATGCAACTGTACCCCTGCTTTTGTGACATTTATTGGTTCATTTTTAATTTTATTTTTTGTCTTTTTTGTCATTTCAGTCGACACCTGACACTAAATACATTTTCCATTTTCCAGAAGTTTGAACAGAATCCACCGGGTCTGTACATTTGTTTGAACTTATATAAATGATAAAGTCTGGATCTTTTATTTTAAACGTGAATGCTCTGATTAAAATATTTAGGAAACAAACAGTTTGTTTTATTTTATTTTTTATTAAAACAGAATTGCAGTTTTACAATGATCCAACATGTTGCATAATGAGTGTGGATACTCATAATGTCATTACAATAAGATTTCACTATTTTAAAGAAACTGATGTACTGATACTTTACTGTAGTGACATTTGTTGTAGATCCAACTGAATCAGCTTTCTAGTCAGATTGTGTTAAAATTAAGATCAGATTAAAGTAATTTGAACAGAGCTTTGGACAGAGCAGTGCCTCTAGCTAGCTTCACCCGCCCAGGGAATGTTGATGATAATTAAAACTAAATACTACTACTTCATATGAGTACAAGTCAACAGTCTGTAATATCATTGTCCTAAAAGAAAGCCTGACGCTACATTTGCATATTTAAACATGTATTTTTAATGGATAAAACCTAAAATACCGTCATGAATGAGGAGCGCAAAGTCAAAACATCACAAATAAAATGTTTTCAAATTAAAATCAGTTATTTTGTTCACTAGTTCGTATTTTCAGCTTCACCCTTCAAACAGGCTGTGTTCACGCGCTACAATCTGAGGATGTCATAGTTTCAGACGGCGGGCAGAGGTTTATAGAACTCTACGGGAGATTCAGGGTTTTTGAAATCTAGAAACTTCTGATCCACAAATGTTAAACCTTCTCATTATTTTATTTGCTCCACAAATTTGTCATATTAATCTTATGTTTTTAAGTCCTTTTAGCTGACAACAATCACGTTATGGGGTGAAAAATGGCACCAACAATTTGACTTTTGTTTATTTCTCCCGACAGAGAAGACGTTGAACTTTGTGTCAGTTTTTGTTTCATGTGGATAGTTCCAGTAATTACAGAGATCTGAACCATAAACCAGGTCAACAAATCTGGATCTGACAGTTCCACAGCAAACTCCACCTGAGACTCTCACCTGCAGCTCAGGTTAAACTCGAGGGATTCTACGTTGTTCTGATGTCACATGAGCGCAGCCTGTTTAATGGTGAATACTGCCCCCTGGTGTTCACCTGTAGGAGTAGCTCTCATCGTCATACTCCAGATCCACTTCCTCCTCCTCCAGAAGTCCGTACCTGAACTTCCTGTAGACCGTCCCGTCCTGAGACATGTACACTATGTCCTCGTCTTCATTGTCGTCATCATCGTCACACTCGATGATGCGGCGGCTCTGCTCGTCGAACGCCGTGATGGGCGGGGCCAGCGTGCCATTGGGCGAGAGCTTCTCATACCCGCCCCCTTTGGTCCTGGGCGCAGCGGAGCGGAGGCGGGCGTAGTGGAGGTAGTAGAAGATGGCCCCACCCACAAAGAGGATGAGGAGGACGCAGACGGTGACGAAGACTCTGGGCGCTGCACTCTCCTCTGTGTCCACTATGTGGCGCAGTTGACTGTTCACGCTCAGAACGCACTCCTCTGGAAACAACAGGGACATTATTATTACTTTATATAAGTTTACAAACATGTGGCATGAGAGGGCCTCCACAGATTTTATAGTCACTTAGCAACGGTTAAACCACAAACCTCAAACTTAAAGGCGCACTATGTAACCTTTCAGGAGGAGTGTCTGCCAACTCTCCCCACAGAGTATTTCTTTGTCTGAAATGTTTCAGAACTTGTATTCTAACTGAGTGAGGTGGCCTCTCCACTTGACCTGGTGGTTTCACTTGTTTGTCTTCATAGACGTGTTTAATGCCATACTGTGGAAAATTATAATGGCCGACCCTCAGACTGAGAACTCCCATAGTGTACCTTTAAAAAGTCCTGACAGTACTGACCTTTTTCAGATTTATAATGTCTGTTTAGTAAATAATGCAATGAATACATTTAAAATCACCTCCATTACAATACTGTTCATCATTTAGACTTTAGACTATGAAGGTTCAGATTAACCACAAACAGAAGAAAAAATAAACCCATTCATACAAAGATTTATTTAAAAATCAGTAAAAGATCAACTACTGACATTTGGCAGTTGAAGGTTTTCTCATGTTGTGAAAGTCGTTTCAAAAGTGGAAAGCCCAAAGCTGTGTTCAGTCAGAAGTTCAGATAAAGTCCAGTGTAGTACCTCGTTTTGTGTGATGAAGACATCAAAATGGTACAGTGTGTGTTTATGTGTAACACTGACCGCTGGAGGCCGTGCAGTCGCAGCATTCCCAGGAGAAGCTCTCTCCGTGTCTCACAAACTCCTTTCCACAGCAGCTCAGACACCGGCCGTCCTCTGACAGCATCTGCAGAGCCGGACACACGGTGCAGTGCGAGAGAGAGGGCCCCCTACAGTCCACACAGGAGCTGTGACACGGGGCGCACTCCGGCTTAGCCCCGTCCTGGAGAGAGGGAACAGATCAACACAAACACAAGACTGTAACACCACTCTACAGTCACAAGGGGGCGCACTCCGGCTTCTGGAGAGAGGGAACAGGTCAACACAAACACAAGACTGTAACACCACTCTACAGTCACAAGGGGGCGCACTCTGGCTTCTGGAGAGAGGGAACAGATCAACACAAACACAAGACTGTAACGCCACTCTACAGCCACACTCGGGTGAGACAGAGGGGCAGTCAGCACTTCAGATCAATACAAAATAAAATACAAAATACAATATAAAGGACGATAACACCAATCTACAGCGGCGGAGTACATAGGGGGTAGGGGAAAACCTGAGTTTTCGGAGCAATGTTATACACAGTTTCAAGTGGGTAAATGAGGGGTCGTAGCTTTCCTTTTCAGTGACCCAAAAGCAGGCAGTACATTTCAGTGTGTGTTAATGTACTGTAAAGTGTTTGCAGTAAAAGTACACGCAGTACTCACCACTGCAGGAGAGATCTGGTACTCGCCCACGACACAGTTTGACTCACAGATGCCTCCAAAAAACGTGTATCCTTCAAAACAGGACAGGCAGAAAATGGCGCCCTCATCTGGAAGACACAAGAAGCAGAAGAAGAAGAAGAAGAAGAAGAAGAAGAAGAAGAAGAAGAAGTGAGGCCTGTTCTATCAATCAATCAATCAATCAATCTTTATTTATAAAGCGCTTTTCATACACACGTGCAACACAAAGTGCTTTACAAGTTAAAATCACAAAAAATTTCACACACACACACACACACACACACACACACACACACACACACACACACACACACACACACACACACACACACACACACACACACACACACACACACACACACACACACACACACACACACACACACACACACACACACACACACACAATCGGTCCCAGCCCCCACCCGCAAACACACCCACACAAGTAAACCCATCAGATACACGCATAAGGCTGGGCACAGATGCAAGTAAGTATGGAAACGCCATCACAGAAGCCCTCCGCACCGGGGGCAGCACACCAGCTGCAGCCACCAGGCGATGGCGCCGGGCACCCAGCTGAGGCGCGACCAAAAAGTCAACCTCAATCCAGGCACCCAGAACCAAGCACCCAGCCAGCCACAGGCAACGCGCCACCCCCCGGCACAGAGGGCTCCCGCAGAGGAAACACTGGAAAGACCAAAAACACTGCAAAGGCCATGGACAAGAACATGAAATGGCCTAAAACAAATACAACTAAAACACAAATAACTATAACCAAAGGCAGTAAGAGCACAAGCTATCTAAAAGCTAAACTAAAAAGGTGGGTCTTGAGCCTGCTCTTAAAAACATTAACATTCTCTGCGGCCCTGAGGTCCTCCGGCAGACAGTTCCAGAGGTGAGGGCCGTAAAACTGAAATGACGCCTCGCCGTGAGTGTGTGTCCTGACTCTGGGAATAACTAGGAGCCTGCTGCCGGAGGAGCGCAGGGGCCGCGAGGGTTCATAAGGTAAAAGTAACTCTGAGAGATAAGAAGGCCCAAGACCATTAAGACACTTATAAACCATTAAAAGAACCTTAAAATCGATCCTGAAACACACAGGGAGCCAATGCAGTGATTTTAAAACTGGTGTAATGTGCTCCCGCCCCCTGGTCCCCGTCAGGACACGAGCTGCTGAATTTTGTAAAAGCTGTAGACCAGGCAGGTAGAAGAGGCAGGTGTATTCACAGAGACAGGTGTAGTCACAGAGGTGTTGACTAAATTATCTTTAGTTGTAGTCAAAATTTAGCGAAAATGTCACCTGCACCTGTACATGAACACTGCAGGTGTTCACCTGCACCTGTATGAACTCTGCAGGTGTTCACCTGTGCATGAACTCTGCAGGTGTGCACCTGTATGAACTCTGCAGGTGTGGATCTCTGGACTCACCTTCGCAGGTTTTGCAGGAGGCGTGGCACTTTTGGCAGCTCTTGCTCATGTGTTCTTGATAGTATCCGTCGGGACAGTGCTGCACACACTGCCCCCTGTGTGGCAGGTAGAGGAAGTGCTCCCGACAGCTCAGACAGTGGGAGGCCCCGGGGCCGCTGCAGGCGTCACATGACGGGTCACAGCGCTCACACACCATCGACACGGGGTTTCCAAAGTGACTGAACAAACACAGGGGCAGAGCAGAGCAAAACTTAAAAACAACTTTAAAAATGTTATTGTTTTTTCATTTTTTTAAAATACAAAACTTGATGAATTAAACTGCTGTTATGTGTTTGTTTGTTTGTTTGTTTGTTTGTTTGTTTGTGTGTGTGTGTGCGTGCGTGCGTGCGTGTGTGTGTGTGTGAGAGGAGCAGAAACAGATGTGAGACTCTGTTGGTGGAAAAGCACAACCTGGAACTTTGTATGTCTGTCCTGTGTATGTACTGACACGACTTGTGCTGTACAACTCTACTACTCCCTACTATTTTTTATGTAACTAATTATAATTATATATAGCACCTGTCTGTATACAGTACCTGTCTGTATACAGCACCTGTCTGTATACAGCACCTGTCTGTATACAGTACCTGTATATAAATACAATACTTGTATATAAATGCAGTACCTGTATATAAATACAGTATTTGTATATAAATGCAGTATTTGTATATAAATGCAGTATTTGTATATAAATGCAGTATTTGTATATAAATGCAGTACTTGTATATAAATACAGTACCTGTATATAAATGCAGTATTTGTATATAAATGCAGTATTTGTATATAAATAGTACCTGGGGGAGCAGGTCTGCACACAGCCCCCTGCCTGGGCGTAGTACCCGGGTTTGCAGCGCTCACACTGGAGGCTGTGGCGCCCGCTGCACTGGGCACAGCTCCAGTGGCATCGGGTACAAACCCGCTCCTCCGAAGAGTCGGCGAAGAAGCCGTCGGGACACCGTGGGACGCACGAAGAATCTGAGACACACAGAGACGAGACTTTTAAAGGGTTCAACATCACACAGACTCGTCAGGGGAAAACAGCCTCATATTTATTTATATTTGATTCATTTTGTCGTCGTCCCTAAATGTTTTACACATTAGAATTCTGAAGAGGGCAATAATCATATGATACTTTAGGCTTTTACTGAAAATCCCACAAAAATAATCTGTGGTATATTAATGTTTTGGACAGAACTTTGAAATGACGCTGAACTGATGTAAGAAAAGGTTTTAAATCTATTCATGGAGACCTGAGAACTCTTTAAACTGTCCTGAGCTGGATTAGCGGTGCCCTAAAGGGTTTTTTATAAACAGCATTTTAACAACATTGATGTTAGCGCCCCCCATCTGTGTTAAATATTATTGCATTACAGGAATGGGAGAGAAAAGCCATGATACAAGATCAGGTCCTCAAGAACAACCGCACAGATCGTTCCAGCAACAATTAATCTCTGTTCAATATCACTATGCTGTGATCATCACTATAGCAACGGGTAAACAAATTAACTACTGTTAGGAGGAACTAGTTTAAACTAAAACAGAAAAAATGACTAATGCTCTGAAAATGAAAATCCACAGACAGCTAAAAGGTTGTCAGATTTAAAAATACTACTGTCAGTTGGTGGGACCATGGTATAAGTATCACAAAGTGCTTTTTGTTGTTTAAAGGTCCTATATTAGAGAAAATTGTCTCTCGTGAGCTTTAAGCCATGATAGAATGTTGTTACCTCCTCATGAGTGTTTTGTTTCATTCACATGTTTGAGTCATTCTTTATTATTAGTTTGTCCACATCTCCAAAGCTCAAAACGCTCTGTTCCACCTTGTGATGTCATGAAGCATTTTGAACACTACATTTTGCTTTTTGTTCAAAAGAGATTGTCAATTCAAGGGCTGAAATCATCCAAATGATTCTAGTGAAGGTGTGTGGAGTTTAAAAACACAGCAGAGCACTTCCTGTATTACCACATGACATCACAAGGTGGAACAGAGTGTTTTCAGTCTGAGAGAAGAACTAAATCTGCAGGGTTTGTGTGTTAAATGTGTGAATGAAACAAAACACAACTCCAGGTCTGTTTGTGATGAGGAAACGACTTTATAACTAAACAAAAATAGGAAACAGCCTAATATGGGCCCTTTAACGCTTCACCAATCTGAAACACAGCAAGAGGAAATCTAATGAGTACTTCCTGATCATGTGACTCACTGAGCAGGAAGTGGGGGGCGTTGCAGCTGAAGCAGTGGTCGCGCCCGGGCCCAGAGCAGCGGTGGCAGGACGAGTGGCACTTCTGACACTCCCCGTTCGGGTCCATGTACGACTGCATGGCACAGCGGCTGTACCACACGCAGTGCCCAGAGGCGTCCCGTAGGCGTCCCTCTGGGCACGAGATGCACGAGGAGGGCAGGTGGTCCGAGCAGGTGAGGCACGTCACATCACACTCTGCAGCACGAACACAAGGTTAGGACAGGGATCGTTATGTGTTTAGCCAGCCACAAACTGTCCTGTCTCCGTGTGAACGCTACTGCATGTATGTTTATGGCAGTCTGTTCAGCAGTTACCATGGTGACACAGTGCACACATTAGCAAACACTGCCTGAAACGTTTGACTGTTAACATAGTCTGAAAAATGAAGACAAAATACAAACTGGATTGAAACAACACATTTTCAGGAGCCTGTGGTCAATATGAGCGTTCACATTCAGGTGCGACTAAATGAAAAACTGTAGTGACTGTAATGTTATTTACAGCACAAATCAGCTCACTTGTTGTCGTTTCAGCTAAATCACGGTCAAATTGTGTTAAAACATGACACTAACATTGACAATCAGCTGTAAAGTATCAGTGGTGCAGCTCTACATGCAGCTACACTGGCATATGGTTTAGGGAAGTGTCCGGTGAAGTCTCCGGGCGGTGGGTACCTCTGCACTCGTTGGTGTCCCGGTCATAGTAGGTGTTGCTGGGGCACTGGCCCAGGCACTGCCCCCTGTACCTCACCGCTTTGGGGTGGGCACAGACGATACAGTCATCTGAGTCGGGACCGTCGCAGGAGGAGCACTCTCTGTGGCACCTCACACACTCCTGACCCCTCGTGTCCACAAAGAACCCGGAGGGACAGTCCTCCACACACGCAGCCTCGTGCAGGAAGTAGAACTCTGAGCACTCTGCAGCAGGACAAACACAGAGTGAAAGTGCATGACAGATTAGAAAAATAACACAAAATGTCCCACTATGGAAAAGAAGAAAAGTACGCACGATAAATACTGAGCCCAAAAATAAGTGTAAATTCTTGCCCCTGAGTTTTGGATGGATTTTGTGTGTTGATAACTTAGACAGAGGCTTATACTGAGAGCAGTCTGGATTACTACTGAAGATTACTCAAACATGCTCTTATCACTCTAAATACAACTTTGAGTTACATTTACTTATTTGATTTATTTTGCACAAATATAACAGATAACAGTAAAAAAGGCACACTAGATAAAAAAGTAGGTGCAGGAAGAGGCAAAAAACTCCAAAAGGACTAAAGCCTCCACCTTATGAATACATTAAAACTGAATATTATCGCTGTAAATTACTTATAAAAATTACATTTACACAGCTTTGATTAAATAAGGATTATCAAACATTACCATGAAATATCAAACATTTCCTCAAACTCTTTTTAAATGATGTTTTTGATTTGTCGTCATTAGATGTGAAAACTTCACACTTTACAGCTTCTGTATCGGAGGCAAAACTTGAGCTCTGGATGTGATTTTGACCAGTTTTGTGTCTATGAATCTCTGCATTGGTTTTAAAGGAAAATGTGAAATGTTCAGGGATTGTAGTTGTATTATAAAGAATTGTATACATAAAAATACAAATCTGATAAATATCATACATTTTAAGAATGTTTTAAGTTTAATGAATAAATGAGCAGACGATGTTCGTGGTATAGAATAAGTTGTAATTCAATGTTTTTGCACCAATAATGAAATTTTTGAGTTAGTTCAGTTGAATCAGTTTTGATTTTAAGGTTAGTTGAAAATGTTTTTTTGTCACAAAAAAATCATACAATTAGTTTTTATGATATTAAGAGATAATTTGTTCATTTTGAACCGTTTGTCATAAGAAGATAATCCAGCATTAGTTTGGTTTATTAGAACATTAAAGTTTGAATTGGATATGAATAAAGTCGTATCATCAGCAAACATTATTGGGCTAAGATCTTCAGATATATAACATAAGTCATTTATGTATAGTAAAAATAATAAAAGACCTAATATGGACCCCTGAGGGACTCCACACCTTGGCTACCTTGAGATCCTCTGGTACAGTGGGATAACGTGAGGAAGTGACTTCAAAACACAATGTTTGATTTGCTTCACATGGAAGACAGAAATGTCCAGCAGAAGACGCTTTTAATTCATCACTGCTGTCACTTTTTTCACTGATATCAGGGCTGAGAAAACTTCATTTGAGGAGAGCTGGAGTGAATGTATTCCAATGAAAAATCTTTAAATATTCTTTACTAATTCTAGATCAGAATGAACAAAAACTGTGTTACATTTCTGTGCTATTTCAGCGGGACTTTCATATGTAGCTGCACCATCAAGACTGAAGGTATACGGGTAAATATAAATAAAAACCATTACATGGTTAAAAGTTCTAAAAAGTATAATAACATGTCCCCTTTAATAGATCTGGCCTTGGGTGAACCTGACAGCCCGACAGTATCGGCTCATTTACAGTACAAATATAAGTGTTACTTGTGCAGAGTCCGTCCTGGGTGCACTCTCTGCAGTCGGGGGGGCAGGCCTTGCAGTCTGACCCGGAGCTGTAATACCCCTGTGGACAGCGCCCCCAGCAGGTGTGGTCCAGCAGCAGGTGAGGCGGCTCACAGCTGAGGCAGGTGGAGGCGTTGCCCTGACAGGACAGGCACTGGGGCAGGCAGGGCAAACACAAACCATCACGGGGGAATCCTCTGAGCAAAAAGACAACAGGAGACGAGATGTGAACTACAGGAACATAAAGGGCACAGGGCAGGAACAGGAACCAGGTTACAGACAGACGACAGACAGACTACAGACACACTACAGACACACTACAGACTACAGACACACTACAGACACACTACAGACTACAGACACACTACAGACTACAGACAGACTACAGACAGACGACAGACAGACTACAGACTGACTACAGACTACAGACAGACTACAGACAGACTACAGACAGACTACAGACAGACTACAAACAGACTACAGACAGACTACAGACAGACTACAGACTACAGACAGACTACAGACAGACTACAAACAGACTACAGACTACAGACAGACTACAGACAGACTACAGACAGACTACAGACAGACTACAGACTACAGACGGACTACAGACACACTACAGACTACAGACACACTACAGACACACTACAGACAGATTACAGACAGACTAAGTAACAGCTGAGCCTGAGTCTGACCGGAGGCAGTGGTCCACACAGGCACCGTCCTGCAGCACCAGCCCGTGATGACAGCGCAGACACTGCAGGGGGCGCTCACACACCACACAGCCGCGGGAGCACTCCTCACAGCGGCCGGACGTCCTGTTGGAGAAGGTTCCAGAGGGACAACGACTGGCGCAGGTCTGCTCAGCGGTCAGGAACTGATCTGAGAGAAACAAGGAGAGGGGACATTTATTTAACAAAAACACCAAATTATTATTTATGAAGATTCACAAAACTCAAGAGGGCGTCTCACCGGGAGGGCAGCTGAGGCAGTCTGTGATTTTGGGGCCGGAACAGGAGGAGCAGGAGGAGGAGCAGAGCCGACAGCGCCCCACATCTGAGCACAGCACAAAACACACAAAACAAGTGAGAAAAAACTGACCCCAACTTTAGAGCTACATGATAAAATTATTTTACAGCAGCAAAAAGAAAAGCCAAAATAATGTCTCCTTCATAAAGGTGCAGACACAGAAGTGACAGAGGAAACAGGTAGACACAGTGAAAACTGCCCATAAGTTAAACTAAACAGGTGACAGTGATCAGTACCGTCCCTGAAGGACCCTTGGGTGCAGAGCTCCAGTCGTGTATCCTGCAGACACTCCCCCTCCCTCAGACTGAAGCCATTTCTACAGGAGTCACAGTCATCGTAACGGGGCCCCCCACAGGTCACACAGGAGCGATGACACGGCTCACACGCCTGATTCTTCTCATCGGCGAATGACCCAGGGCTGCAGTGGTCCACACACTCCCCACCTGAACACACATGTGTTAGTTCTTTGTTATAAGATTCTGTTTCATACCTCAGAGTTAAAGAGAACTGCCACTCCTATTGCAAATGTTAAGTGTGTGGGTGTTCACTGAGGGAGACCCTGTGGTGACCCCTGTACATGAACATGGCTGATGTGTCTAAACTTCATGTGGAGTTATTATTTAGACTAAAGGAAGATCTGGTTATTACGTAATATTCAACCAGGAGAGACAGATGTGTATAAGAGAGAGACTGGCCCCCACAGTCTAAAAACAACCTGGACCCAACAAAAAAAATCTCTATTGATACTGCTAATAATATTTATGTAGATTTGATGAGAAATTTTGAGTTTTGAATTGAAAAGATTGAATAACATCGCCCTAACTGAGTATCTACTTTATTACGGACGTTGCCTCGAGCATCAGCTTTATCATTCTGGTCTTTCTTATTCTTGACTTCTCAAATCAACATTTTTTATGTAATATTTTAGGGAGATTTTTCTCTAATTCTCATGACGTTAATGGGATCTGCTCTTAAATGAAAATACACACTGAAGTGTTTGTATCTATCTATGTATATGTGTGTGTGTGTGTGTGTGTGTGTGTGTGTGTATTATCAAGTTTTATGTGTTGTTGTGGAACTATGTGTTTGTAAACTGTATGTTTTATGTTCTTGGTCCCCCTTGAAACAAGATGCTGCATCTCAAGGGGCTTTCCATAAATAAATTCAAATCCAAGTGTGCGTCAGTGTCACATGGGGGAGTGAAGTGGCTGGTGGTTCAGGAGGGACATGGGATAATAAATATCTGCATAAATAAAGCGAGTATTGTTACAGGTGTACTGGTTAAAGCGGTCCTGGATTATGTTGGCTGGGACAGAGCATTACCGGACACATAGAAGCCGTCCTCACACCAGTAGCACTCGCTCCGGTCACAGTTGAGGCAGTGCTGGTCTTCACAGGGGGCGCACTGCTTCGTCTCCTCCAAACTGAAGGTCCGATCTGGGCACGACCTGTGGCAGTCTGACCCCAACCTGGAAAACACCAGACTGTGTAGACGCTGTAGGGACGTGAGGATCTATTTTATCTAAGGAAGTCTTAAGCATTTTCTGTGATGTTGTAACTTTATGTCATGAATGTGTTTGTAAGATGAGGACGAGTCAGTCTTCGTACATGTGTGACCCAGAGAAGTGGGCGGAGATAGGAGGTGAACAAAAACTGAAACTTTCTGAACACTCACGCCTCAAACGTAGGACAATACAGGATGCACAGTTATATTTATATTTACTTATGTTGGTTTTATTGATTTATTTTAGAGTCTGGGCGCAGAGGGGGACTCACTGGTAGTGGTCATCCTCACACTGGACACACACGGGGGGCTGAGCTGGGTCTGCTCCCTCCTCTGGAACAACATAACTACATTTTAGATATTCACAGAAAACATCAAATATAAGGGATTATGTAACAGGAAAAAAAAAGTTAAACTCAGGTAAATATTGTTAATATTTTAGTATCCACCCATTGCTTTGTTGACAGCGCTACTCCAAAAGTGCTTTTATCTAAAACAGGTTTTGATTTACTTTTAGTTTATTTTCTGTTTTCTACATTTCGTATGTGTCATTCATTGTTTTGATGATGAAAAGTATTCATCAAAAGTATTCCTTTAAAAGTATTTTGCCTTTGTCACCAGCAGAGGGCACTCCGGTACACCTAAAACCTTTTCCACTCTGCAGAGGAGAGGATAGAGGGATAGAGGGATAGAGGGAGGAGGGGGGAGGAGAGGAGGAGAGAAGAGGAGAAGAGAGAGAAGAGAGAGAGAAGAGAGGAGGAGAGAGAGGAGTGAGAGAGGAGAGAGAGAGAAAGAAGAGAGGAGAGAGAGAAGAGAGAGGAGTGAGAGAGGAGAGAGAGAGAAAGAAGAGAGGAGAGAGAGAAGAGAGAGGAGTGAGAGAGGAGAAAGAGAGAAGAGAGAGGAGAGAGAGAGGAGAGAGAGAGAGAGAGAGGAGGAGGAGAGAGAGAGAAGAGAGGACGACAGAGAGGAGTGAGAGAGGAGGAGAGAGAGAGAGGAGGAGGAGGAGGAGGAGAGAGAGAGAGAGAGAAGAGAGGAGCGAGAGAAGACAGACAGGAGGAGAGAGAAGGAGAGAGAGGAGAGAGAGGAGGAGAGAGAGAGGAGAGAGAGAGAGGAGAGAGAGAGAGAAGAGAAAGGAGGAGAGAGAGAGAAGAGAGAGGAGAGAGAGGGAGAGAGGAGAGAGGAGACAGAGGGAGAGAGAAGAGAGAGAAGAGAGGAGAGAGAAGAGAGGAGAGAGAGAAGAGAGAAGAGAGAGAAGAGAGGAGAGAGAGAAGAGAGGAGAGAGGAGAGAGGAGAGAGGAGAGAGAGAAGAAAGAGAGAGAAAAGAGAGAGGAGAGGGGAGGAGAGAGGAGAGAAAAAGAGGGAGGAGAGGAGGATTCAGAAAAGAGGAGTTGGAAATCCAGCCTTGAGGCACTGTCTGTGTGAACCAACAGACAAACATGAACTTAAGAGGAACAAGTCCTGAAAACATCTTAATAATGAGACAAAACCTTTGTTCTGTATCTTCAAATGAATCCATTAAAAAAACATCTACACATTCCTGTTCTACAGTTTGGTAACATCATAATCTCAGATGGAGGCAGGGGGCCTGTAAACTCTGTGGGAGAGACGCTGAAAAAAAAAAAATCCACAAAAACTTGAACCTTCTTGTTATTTGTTTGGGATCGGCTCCACAAACTTGTCATATTAATCTTCTCTTAGTCTTTTAAACTGACCTTTAAACTGACCGCGCTCACGTCTTTGGGGTTGAATAACGGCACAACTTTCTGAAGCTGTTGTGAAAAAATAATTTCACTTTAGTTTATTTCTCCTGACAGCGAAGACGTTGAACTAGTTCCAGTAATTACAGAGATCTGAACCATAAATCAGGTCAACAAATCTGGATCTGACAGTTCCACAGCAAACTCCACCTGAGACTCTGACTCGTCTCCGCTCACTTTAAACCAAAGATTTCCTACAATTAGCTCCCTCAAAACACACCAGAAGCGCATCTCCACTGACGTGTGAGGGGTTTGTCCCAGAGTTAACCCAGAGACGGTGCCCTCTGTCTGGGCGGGCACAGAGTGGGGAGTCCTCCTCTCTGGATGAACGGGGGATAATGACAGGGCCCTACAGCTCCCGCTCGGCCTGGAATGTGGAGTGGAGTCTGGGGAAGGCAGAGCTTGTATCAACACAGACCCAGAGACAGCTCCAGCCTCAGGCAAACTCATCTGCGCTCACCTCTGGAGTCACTTTAAATCAAATAAAAGGTATTTTCCGTTGGGGACGGCTCCTCTACAGGATCCTCCACAGTTTTGGGGTTAGTTTAACAGTTTCACGTGAAATCACAATATTCTATAATTACGATAATGGTTTAAAAGTGAGAAGACAGGTGAGAGTCTCAGGTGGAGTTTGCTGTGGAACTGTCAGATCCAGATTTGTTGACCTGGTTTATGGTTCAGATCTCTGTAATTACTGGAACTATCCACATGAAACAAAAACTGACACAATATTTAAAGACTTCTCTGTCAGTAAATAAACAAAAGTGAAATTATCTTTTCACAACAGCTTCAAAAAGTGGTGCTATTATTCAACTCCAAAGACATAAGATTAATATGACAATGAGAAGCTTCAGCATTTGTTAGTTTGGAGATTTCTTTAAAAAAAAAAACAGTGAGTCTCCTGTAGGGTTATAAAGGCCAGGGCCCGTCAGCCCCAGGGCAGCTGTGGCTCCAGCGTTCACAGTTGGAGGTGTGTGTTTGACTCACTGTGTTTACACTGTTTACAGCCATCGTCACAGGGGACACAGACCTCTCCCCGGGCGTCTGCCACTTCACCTGGAGAAAAGATCAGAGTTTAGACCTTTAAACCTGCTCTGGACCAGGCCAAGATCCCCATCTGCGTTTCCATAGCAACTGAGTCAGATCTATATTAGCCTAGCTCGAAAAGTAAGCTAATTTTATGAAACAGTGACTGGTTCCTAAGACGAAATGCAGTTGGTTTAAACCTAAAATGCCTCTCTCTGATCTGAACGGTCTTTACCTAAACCCCAGCACCTGCAGCCAGTCATGACTCGGTGCTAGTGCAGCCGCTGCAGCTCAGGGAGTGAATTCTGGAGGTTCTGAGCTTCACATGAGCCTGTCCATAAACTGAGACTGAGACAAACATGGACATGTCTCTATCTGTTAAGGCTTTGGAAACTCACGTTCAGTTGTGATTATAATCTGTTCTAGTTCAAGTTTAATTCTGTTTTGATGTGGTGCGTAAGTGTGAGAAAAAAAGCTGCTAAATTTGACATTTCAGTAGGTTTTTTTTTTGGGGGGGGTGGGTTTGCCATTAGCTGGTGAAAAATCCTCTGCCGCAACAGTTTAATGTGACTCAGGTATCTCATTCTCCGGGGTACTGTACTGTGGACTATAGACTGAATATATAATTCTGGTGTGGACTGACCTTTAGAGCACTGCAGCGGCACACACAGCGCCCCCTTCAGCCTGTAGCCGGCCTCACAGTGCAGACAGAGCAGAGCGGAGGAGCAGGAGGAGCAGTGGTCAGGGCACAGCTCACAGCGACTGCGCGGAGAGTGGAAGTGACCCTCTGGACACGAGAGACGACACTGACCCTCAAACAGGAACCGTGCCACCCCGTGGACATCTGAGGGAAGTGCAGGCACAGACATTAAAGAAAGTGTTGAGATATTCCATAATTATTCGACCCCAAAGACGTGAGTGTAAGATTAATATGAAAAGTGTATGGAGCCAATCCCAAACAAATAATAATGAGAAGGTTCAACTTTTATGGATCATACGTTTGGAAATTTCTTTTAAAAACAGTTCTATAGATCCCTGCCCTCCATCTGAAACTATGACATCATGAAATTCTATTCAAAATATAAAACAGGACTTACACTCGCACAAACTCTCTGCATGAACTCGTCTCTGTCCACAGGAAAGAGGAATCTGTCTTTATACCAATGCATTGTCTCTGAGTACTTTTTTTCTGCATAAATTGTTGTTTTTGCATGAACTCCCCCTGCAGGTGGAGTCTTGTGAGTGCAGTTTGGGTCAGAACCACAGAGATAGGTAATAGTTTTGAGAGCTTTTGCCACACTCCCTTTTTAGAACACTAATCCATCGGCAGGACGCGTCTTTAGTTTCTTTAGTCGACTACAGACCTACTGACGTCTTATACAATTGCATTAATAAAGGTGCATTGTGTAACTTTTCTGGTGGAGGGTCTGTGAGACTTTATAGCTCCGCCTGAGATGTTCCCCAGTAGAATTAAACTTGTCTCTCTTGCATTTACTCAATTACAGGTGTTTTTATTGCTTTCAAAAACACAAGCAGGGTCGTCTCGCCACAGATCTGACGTGTAACTTGGCTTGGTGGTGTCTCCATGGAGATAGATACGCTTAATGCAATACTGTGGCACATTCCGGACAAAGCAACAGCATCTTTATGAAGACGAGGAGGTAACGGACTCTCTGCAGAAAAGTTACACCGCTAATGTAAAAGTTGTGAACGGAGTTTGTTTCCTCTGCTTTTCTCCTCGTCTGTCTGGGGGTGAGACCAGGTTGTTTTTCATTTGCGGCGTCTTATTATGTCACGCCTCATTAAACTTCAGACAGACTCTAATTAAAACTCTCACATCCTAACGAGTCTGAGCAGGATAATTGAGTGAGTGCTCCTGTCTGCACTTCAGATCTTGTCGAAGGATCTCTGCGGCGGTCGGGCCTTTTCAGAACCAGATCAATTTGTGCTTTCAGACTTCTCGAAAACAGGTGAAAAGGCCACTGACTTAAAGGCTCAGATGTTGTTGCTTTGCCAGGAACATTCCACAGTATGGCTTTAAACATATCCATCTTGCATTTATATAATTACCGGTGTTTTAATAGCTCAAAAACACCTTGAAAAATTGCATTGCGTTGTTACTTTGAGCGCGGTTGCCTCTCCACAGACTTGACCTTTAACTTGGCATGATAGTTGCGTCGCCAGTGTAATGCCAAACGGTGCCAGGCAAACGCCATCAGAAATGTTACGCAGTGCACCTTTAGACTAACTAAAGACAGACTGCTGGACTGTATTAGTACGGTGTTTTAGTGTGTTCTTTTAAGGTTAAATGTACGCTGCACTCTCCCCATAAGGAAATGTGTCCTCTGCATTTGACCCGTCCTTCAGTGTCTCTGGGTTAAACCTGTCAGGACCAGTGGGACCATCTCCAGATCTTGAGCTGGTCTTGTTCATGACCCCCTTAGCTGGAGGATTCGAGTGGTTGTGTCGTACCTTTGTCACAGTCGGTGCAGTTGTCGGGCCCAGCGTCCGTGCACTCGTGGCAGGTGTGGTGACAGGGGTAACACTGTATGTCCAGGGTGTAGCGCCCGCTCGGGCAGCGGATGACACAGCGTCCTTCATCAAAAAACCTGGAAAAATGTGGTTTTGTTGAGTCATTTTAAGAGATTTGTGGCAGCCTTCTAACCTGGGCAGAAGGATGAATTTTTGTAATATTTGTGAGTTCATAAACTCAGGAAAAAGCATCTGGCTCAGCGCCTGCAGGAGCCGTCGGCACGAGTAACCAGCGGTTCAGACCAATCTGGGTCTGTCACAATAATCACCATATCGACCTGTAGTTCAATATGTGAAAGCTGAAATATTTATATTTTAATTTATATTTATAGTGTGTACATTTTCTTTGCACTGCTGGGAAATGTACGGTTAGTTTTTGGCTGTTTGATGAGATTTAAGACGTAAAAGATTGAATGAGTAACTTGTGTAACAGTTATTACAGATGTAAATGAAATACTAAAGTGTTTCGTTCTGCTGTTTATTTGTTGCAGCTTTTTTTTTTTTTTAAACAATATTACAAACAGATTTAGAATAGTTTTAGTGAGTTAAATCTGCTCTTGGGTTATTGTGTCAGTGGAATCAATTAGTTTCAATATTGTCTATTGTCTATATTTTATAATTCATGGGTTGCAGTTTCCAGTTATAGGCGACATTTTGAGGACTTCACCATTCAAAATATATTACATTCACTTTAAATGGTCAGTTACTATGACAACAGTTGTATTGATGGATGCGGCGATGTCCTAACCTGCCTAAGGGGCAGCGGGTGCAGTCCTCCCTCTCGGGGCCGGAGCACTGCTGACAGGTGGCATCACACAGGTGGCACTGCCCGTGGGCGCTCATGTACTCTCCTGAACACACAACACAAGCTCACACCAGGGGGCGCTCATGTACTCTCCTGAACACACAACACAAGCTCACACCAGGGGGCGCTCATGTTCTCTCCTGAACACACAACACAAGCTCACACCAGGGGGCGCTCATGTTCTCTCCTGAACACACAACACAAGCTCACACCAGGGGGCGCTCATGTTCTCTCCTGAACACACAACACAAGCTCACACCAGGGGGCGCTCATGTTCTCTCCTGAACACACAACACAAGCTCACACCAGGGGGCGCTCATGTACTCTCCTGAACACACAACACAAGCTCACACCAGGGGGCGCTCATGTACTCTCCTGAACACACAACACAAGCTCACACCAGGGGGTGCTCATGTTCTCTCCTGAACACACAAGCTCACACCAGGGGGCGCTCATGTACTCTCCTGAACACACAACACAAGCTCACACCAGGGGGCGCTCATGTTCTCTCCTGAACAGACACAGGCTTAAATTCTGGCTCAAACGGGACCAGAAGGAACATGTGCTGAGAAAAATCTGGAACTTTTTAAAAAGAAGAAAATATGAAACCATAAGTGACACACACAGTAGGTCTGAAATATTTCTGGTTAATTACACAAAATAACCAAAGACAATAATATTTATATTAAAAATACCTATGAGAGTTTAGACTCATTTCACTAAAATACAGTTCACATAATAATATGTACGATTTTGCGTAACATTTTACCAGTTTTTTCCCAGTTTGACAATTTGTGGTTTTGTGGTTACTTCTTGATTGGAAATGATGACATCCTGTAACATTCCATAACTGTTACCATTGAGACCAGACTGTACGCTAACACAAAGGCCAAAACACGTCTCATTTACAGTCATCTGACAAATATTACATTTTTATTTTGTTAAATTATGTTAAACCATCAGCTGAATTACACAACTTTTCCTCACAAACTTCCACTTGACTGGTGAAAACCTATTTACACTGTTATTACCAAGTCATAATTAGGAAAAACAGAAAACTGTCATATGCACTTTGAGATAAAAAGAAGATAATATTTATATTTCGAATCTCACTGGCGGCATGTTATAGTTTTTACGTGCAAAATGGAAAATGGGGATAAGTGTGAAAAGGAATTTCTGAGCCCTCAAGCCTCGACTGCAGGACTATACAGGATTATTCAAACATCCATCCACCTTCTGCACAGGCAGCAGTCTGAGCAGGGACTCCCAGACTTCCCTCTCCCCAGACACTTCCTCCAGCTCCTCTGGGGGGGATGTTGAGGCGTTCTCCGGTCGCTCCAGTATGTCCTGTGGGACATGCCCAGAACACCTCTCCAGGGAGGTGTCCAGGCTGAATCCTGCAGTTCTACTCTGAGCTCCTCCCGTGTGGCAGGATAATAATGAGGGATCGTTATAACATGACATTATAACATGATTAAAAGTGAAGCTGTTTTTGCATCGTCTCCTTTAACATGAGCTAAGAGTTAAGGGAACAGTTAAATTTAAGTACAGACACAGACTGGACTTTCACAGGTGTAACTGGACTCGACAGACTCACCTTTGGTTGGTCTTGTGACACGCTGGCTGAGTTTAAAGGGTTAATATTTACTCGATCTGCTTTCATCAGAACAGAGCTGTGTCCTTTTTAATGGCTCTTATGGATATTCAGATCACACAGTCCGTCCGGAGACAGGCTGCTCTGTGTATCGAGGCGCTCTTTGTTCCATATCAAACAATGACACTTGTTTGTACAGAGACGACGGGCGGCAGCGTCCCATTCACAAACTGCTCTGCTTGGCCCATTCAGCAGCCCTTACCCCAGGCTCCAGATTTACCCCAGGCTCCAGATTTTATTTTTTTATCCCAGGCTCCAGATTTTTTACCCACAGGCTCCAGATTTTTTACCCACAGGCTCCAGATTTACCCCAGCAGAGCTTCAGGTTAGAAAGTGATGAGGGCAAGTTAAGAGTTTGATTTTATTAAACCAAGAAAGTCCAAAGATATAATCTCCTTAAAGCGTCACAGCGAGTAGATCCTGTGCTGTTTGGGTCTGTGTGGAGTTTGCATGTGCTGCCTGTGTCTGTGCAGGTTTCTTCTGCTGTTTTCCCCTTATTAAATCATGTTCAATATTTTAGGGGTTCAGGTCTCTTTTTGAACCACTTTGGCACTGAGCTGCTTCAGGCTGATGTCAGTGAAAACAGTATTCTGCACATGGATGTTCAGGTAAAAGCACTTTTTGTCCCAATTACGTTTCAGATTTAAAAGGTTTATTTATGATTAAAATGGTTTAGGGGTTGCAATGTGCAGGTGCATCATCTGGGAATTATGAATGCAGATACAATTCATGTTTTAAAATCAGGTCAATTCAGGTTTAATGCTCCCAGGAGAAGACCTTCATCTGAACTGCCAATATAAGAATCCCAGGGAGTTTAGGAGATAAGAAGACACGGGGACATTCAGTACTACAAGTAATACCTAAAGTACTGCATCCTTTGAAATACTAACTGTGATGAGTCTTGGAGTTTTTACTGCCGACTCATTCACACTCATCACTTGGCAGTAATGAAGTATCTACTCAAAAGTAAAAGAAGGATACACAGAAAGTTTAGAATTTAGTTATTAAAAAAAACAAAAATCATGTTCACATTTAAGAAAAAATAAATGCTGGGAGAATACAGTGGTCATAAAAAAAACAAAACAAAACTTAGAACACAGATTAAACTTTTAATAAGTACACTTAAGTAAAAAAGATTTTCAAAACTAGGATCTGAGTAACACTAGATGCATTGTCACAGATATGGTACACAATATAAACAGCTTTATAATACGAGGCGTGTGTCGACTACCACACGAGCTAACGTCATTTCAAGTCATTTTATCGACCAGGAAATTGTTTTGTTTCCACGGGAACGACTTTATTACAAATTATTAAGAACCAATCGCCGTACAGTACAGAACTTGGGAAAACTTTTGGATGATAGAGAGAGAAAAAAAAAAAATCAGAATGAGACATGTATAAAATGGTTTAAATTATGTTCAACGATGCAATACTAATAATACAATACTGGAATGAATTTTGAATGTAAAAAGTAAAAAGTAAAAAAAAAAAAAAACGTTTTGGGATGCACTTGGCTACCCCTGCATAAACGACTGATACTCTGCAGTGACATCACGCTGGGGGGGGGGGTTCTACGTGTATGTGTGTAGAGGAATGTTCAGCAGTTACCATGGTAACACAATGCACACATTAGCAAACACAGCCCGATACGTTTTTAGATTGTCTGAAAACTCAAGAAAAATACAAAGCGCATTTTCAGGAGCCTGTGATCAATACGAGCGTTCGTGGTCCCGTTTAGGAGTTTGATTTTCAACAAAAAGGTTGGCCAATGCTAAAAAGTTTGTGACTGTAATGGTTCTTTACGGTCAGATTGCGTTAAAACGAAGCTCAGCACCAACTTGAGTAACAGAGCTTCAGACAGAGCAGTGCCTACAGTTAGTTTTACCCCCCCAGGGAATGTTGATGACATCACCTGCAAAGTTTCAATAGGGGTTAAGTACTTTCTCAACATAGAAATTCAACGTTGTGCAAAAAAGGTTAGAGCGGTTCCATGCTACGGAGAAAGTACATGAGGTTTAGGGGTGTAACAACGTTCGATTTTCACGGAAATCGAAAATATTTATTGTGATTTTGTCGGGAGGCGAATGTGACAAACTTTTTTCAAGTCTTCAGTGCTATAATTTTCTTTTTTTAACATTTTAGCGTTCAGTAACAGTCATTTGTTTACGTTCTTGGACTGTAAAGAAGCAAAGGATCATGGTCTTTGTAGTTAACTTCCCTCTGCTTATTTAGCGCTGCTGCTGATACAAGAAAAAACACCTGGGCAAATGAGATAGTGGTTCAGTAATTCCAAGATGTCGGACATAACCTCATGGAGCAAACCAGTCCTGCCCACTTTGAAGTAAATTCCCCATAAATATTTCCCAAAATTCCGATATTGCCGAGTTTCAGATGACATCACTACACTGTATTGGCCGATAAGATTTAATACAGACGGGGGGAACTAAAACGGATATTGGTAAATGCAGAGTTCTTGGGTCTAAATAATAAAAATAATCAGTCTCAAAATGCGTGAATTTGCCTTTTGGATATTTATGAGGTTTAGGGGTGTAACAACGTTCAATTTACACTGAAATCTAAAATATTTATTGTGATTTTGTTGGGAGGTGAATGTGACAGAAACGATGCTTTTTTCAAGTCTTCAGTGCTAAATTTTTTTTTTTTTTTTACATTTTAGCGTTCAGTAACAGTAATTTGTTCACGTTCTTGGACCGTAAAGAAGCAAAGGATCATGGTCTGCTGATACAAGAAAATACACCTGGGCAAATGAGATAGTGGTTCAATAGTTCCAAGATATTACGAGATTTCGGACATAACCTCATGGAGCGAACTAGTCCTGCCCACTTTGGAGTAAATTTCCCATAAATTTTTCCCAAAATTCCGATATTGCCGAGTTTCAGATGACATCACTACACTGTATTGCCCGATAAGATTTAATACAGATGAGGGCAGCTAAAACGAATAGTTAAAATGCAGATTTATGTTGTAATACAGTCTAAATAATAAAAATAATGGCTCAAAATGTGTGAATTTGCCTTTTGGATATTTAATCGCAAAAGACAATGTGATTTATTGGGGAAAAACTGACTCCTGCCCCCATCTGGGAGAATGACATCACATTCGAGAACCAGAACACCACTAATCAAGAATTTAAAGACATGACGTAGGTTAACCAGGTATGTGGCAGCGAATGTTTGAAACACGGTATTCTTCAGTCTAGAAAAACATTTAAAAATGAGGGGAAATGTGTATATATTTTGTAAACTTTCAGATTTGAATTTAACATCGGTCTTTAGGTCACCAGTAGCCCCGAAGGAGGTTTCAAACTTTTAATTTGAATTATTTTTGGAAAGTTCGTGGGGAAAATGAATGGGAAATTAGCCTTGTGGGTGCCGTTCAGTCCAGTCACTGCTCAGCTCCTGAAAAACCTTCCCTAAACCAATTTTCTGTTTGGTCCTAGACGTTGTGATGAGGTCGAAGGTCGTACAAGTGCATCCCCGGTAATCGCAGCTGATTACTGCTCACTGCGGAGTTTGGAATAGTGGCCGACTTGACTCTGAGCACCACTGGAATCATTAAGGCCGTTTTTTTTCCCACTAGCATCGCCTCAGCTCTACTCGCACGTACCCAGCACCTACTGTACTCTGCGGAGAAGCGGGTGTTCTGTTGGTGACGGTTAGCCAACGGTAAATGCCCGCGGTCGAGGGTCCACGCAAATAACCGTGTGTACAGTGTTAGGAGCAGTTATTGAACAAGGCAAAGGGTAAAGAAGAGTCGGCACTGAGCGGCTCTACTCCACACACATTAGGAGGGCACATCACTGAAATGTTTATATAATAGTGAATGTTGTTTTGAAGATAAGCAGAGTATGTGGTTTGTAATAAAAATACACCGCAAAAGGCTGACTACAACACATGTTTTGATTCTTTTTTTTTTTTCATTTTTAAACTTCCAGATAAGGGTATAAAGTGATATTCCTGCACTTTTGTGGGTGGTTTCACATTTGTCTGATTTGACCACCACCAATACAAGTAAAGACATGATTTTATAGATTTATGTTGGATTATACATTATCTAAATATCGGCATCGAGATACATTATACTGGGTCGCCACTATGGATTTGGGAAAGTATCTAACTCCAAGCATGGTGATTTGATTTTTCTATTTATGTTTATGTCATATTTTGTTCATTTTTTTTAACATGTCCCTAAGAAATGACAAAAAGACCAAAATCTGAACTGTCAAACTAACACAAGAATCACATTTCAGAACAGGTTTGTACAGATCTAAACGACAGGGTTAGCCGTTTTTATGCACAATAAGACAGATTTTGTCGTTTGCGGGGGAAATTATTAAGGGATGTGATATCAGCGCTGATACTGAAAAATGATTCTGGACCTGACATCGGCTTCCAAATATCGATTCAGCCGATATCCTGGTTGGACATACTACTTTGATGTAATAAGACCATTTACTGATTTTTTTTTTTTTAATCTAAACAAAGTTGTTCTGTTACTTGAGAAATAAATAACTTCACAGCTTCACTTTTTTTTTCCTCTTTTGGATCCGTTTTGTCTTAATTTTATTTTTATTTTAAGAAAATAAATGCTAATTTCAGTCTCTGCACTGGTTTTGGTTGATATCGGGTATTGGCAGATGCGTAAAGCCTTAGTATCGAAATCGGTATTGGAACTGAAAAAGCTAAAAAGCTGTAAAAAGTTATCAGTACTCCAAAAATTGCAGCATTTGTGATTTGCCAATTTTGTCTCTTCAAATTGTGATTTTGACTCAGTTAAGATTAATGCTGCAGCCCTAACAGAGACGCCTCCCACTCTTCCTAAATGAGAAAACCAGAGTACAGATGGAGCTGAGCACGAATGAGTAGAGCTGGTGCAGAACGACTTTCACTGTGGAAAACGGCCAAAGTGTTGTCTGGGCTGGAGAATCAGGTGAAGGTGGTTAGAACATGTGCATATGAATATATCTATGTGTGAGGTCTACGGCCAAAGTCAAGTCCAGACACACTTTTTCACATTATTGATAACGCTTCCTTTTATTATTCAATATTAATCGGCCTATACTTCTCCCATCCAATGATCCTCCTGCAGAGACCAGAAAAAGGAGCCAAAAACGCAGAGGGCTCCCCTGGCTCCTGGAGCTACCTACACCGGCAACAAAAAGAAGAAAGAGTTTTGGCATCGAAGCTTTGGTCACATAACTTGAATGTTTCGTCCCTGGCGGTGAGTCCCTGTACAGAAAAGGTAGGTTTGTTGTAGTCCTGTATCGCGCCTCCGTTGCAGTCCGTTAGAGGCACAGATTCTTGTATAAATTATGTGAAATGGCGGCCTGCTCCGAGCTCAGCCCTTTTGAGAACATGTTCTGCAGCACAGTTGTTGCAGAACTTTCCTCTGGCAGAGATTGTTCTTTTTTACGAGCACACAGAAACTGCCCTCCGCCCAAGATTCTTCATTTGCTTTCCACAGACCAGGAAGAAGAGATACAAGAAGAGGAAACACAGGGAAAAATCAGAGTCGCGTGATTGATCCAATCAAGGTAGTGTGGGTCGAGGGGGGCGGGATTGTGGTCCGGTGGAGGGAGCGGGTCCATTTCAGAGGAGAAGAGAGAGAAAGAAAGGAGACAAACGACACACAATTAGCAAAATGTAGATGTCACGGTCAAAGTCATTTCAGAGTAAAACCTCTGATTAGAATCATGTGGAATTTATCTGTTCAAACTCAGGTTCAGTCCACGCTCATCCCGATACATAAATGAGGTTAAAGGTGCACTGTGTAAGCTTTTTGGATTAGTCGCCTGCCGTCATTGGCTTGCTCCGATTATTCCACAGTAAGGTAAACAGGTCAACACTGTAAATACGAATCATTGTGTCTGGTAAAACAAAAAGGCTACGTAAGTATTCAAATACATCTATTACAAACGATGTTAAAAACATACAACTTGAACTGACTCGCCTCTCCACAGCTATGACCTGTAACTTGCTGCTTGTCTCCGTAGTTTTGCAGTTAGGTCTGTTTAATTACATTGTTACAGAGACGTGGGATTACTTAACCCAGTGTTTACGCGTCACCTCGCTTCGACCATGTGCGCCGCTTGTCTGATTGGTTTAAAGATACAATGTGTAACTTTTCTGCCGGAAGGTCCATCGCGTGCTTGTTTCCATGGTGATTGGACTGGCATTAAACCCCTCTGCAAAGGCTCACCGTCGGAAGTAATGCAACTGAATCATTTAACTACAGTCGAATACATGAAAAATTAATACGTACAATGCCCTACAAGGGGAAAGCAATAACATCTCCATGGAAACAAGTAGTTGGCGGACTCAAAAAAGTTACCTAGTGCGTCTTTATGTCCTTACAGTTCAGTTTTCAGCTTCTAAATGGTTAAACCTCAAACGGATAAACGTGGACACAACCTGAGGGGATTATAGACCAGGTTCAGTTGGATTTCTATGACAAACGCTCACATTAAAGAGTCAGAGACAGAGGCAAAGCAACATGCAGAATCTGAAGCACAGATCACAGGAGAGGCAGCAAAAACAAAGGCAAACTCTACTACTGACCCGACAGACAGGTGGAGCCCATTAGTTTGTATTAAAGTGTTATTGTTCTAGTGTTAGTGGTGGTGAATATGCAGCTGCTGCCACAGAGCTAAAGCACAAAGGGAGCACTGACGCTGGGGGTTCACTACAGCAGCGAGGTTAGAGCGCGTTAGTGACACCACTGTTAATGCAGGTACAGTTAGAACACAAACCACAGAGACCAAAGAGCAAATACTCAACCCTAAAGCCGGGTGTCCACCGCATCATTTTTACATTTACTTTTAGCTGTACATTTAGGAGCTCTTGTGTTTACTGTTGGTCACAAAGATTAATCATAGAAGCAGTGAGAGAAAATATCAATCAAACTTGATCTCGGTCACAGCTTCTCTCTGTTTAATCTTTATCCCGGTCTCTCGCTAAGACCTACAACCCAAGATTTTTAGCTACGACTCAAGATTTTCCGCACGATCAGAAGTGTTTTGTCACAGAAACATGCAGTGGACACCTGGCTTTAAATGACTTTAACTCTAATGACAGAAGTTTCCCTCCTGTGCCCATGTTAAAGCCCATAGCAGACCCTGGCACAGCTCTGGTCTGTGGTTCCAGGCTCTGCTGCACAGCTGGACTCACCATCTTTGCAGATTGTGCTGACCACACAGGCCCCTCCCTCCAGGTTGTATCCGCTCACACAGGTGCTGCAGTTCCTTTCTCCGGGGCCCAGACACTCGTAGCAGCTGTGGTCGCACCTAGAGCACAAAACATGAGCGTGAAAGAACCGCCGGGAAAGAACTGCAGAGGCTGTGGACATTTCACAGCAGCAAACTTTCATAGGCAGATGATTTAATATTAGTGATCTGTGTTTCTAATAGGGCTGTAGACCTTTAGTCGTTCAGTTGATTCATCAGTCAGTGATGTCCAAGATTATTTAGAGTATAAGGATTTCTATGGGACAACAGCAGAAAAGAGAAGTGAGTGAATGAGTTAGCTGAGGATTTGGTATTTAAATGTAAAATGGAATATTTAACTTTTTCTCTTTATATAAATGCACTGTTTCCTAGTACTTTTTTCTGCATAAATAGTAGTTTTTGTATGAACCCCTGTGCAGGTGTAGTTGGGAGTATAGTTTGGGTCCGATACACAAATATATGTAGTAGTTTAGAGAGCCACACCCCCTTTTTAGTCGACCAATCGATCAGCAGGACATGTCCTCAGTCCACCAAGAATTTTAGTCGACTACAGCTCCACTCGCCAACACCAATTCTGATATTTAATCTGTGCTGTGAGCGCTGTCTCAGGTGACCAACAAAATCACAAAAATGAGCACCTTTACTACGCGCTTTAAAGCCTGTGAAAAATGCATCACAACCCAAAACAGAAGATCCATAAACAAACCCCAGAATGCTGTCGAAAAGCTAATTTTGCACATAGCCTAATGAACAATAATGAACGGGTGTGGGGTGTGCACTCACTTCTTGCAGGAGCGCTGCACCTGTCCCTGGTCCTGCGTCTCGGACAGGTAGTACCCGCTGCTGCAGGTGGACACACACCTCCAGTCCTCCAGAATGTACCCGTCTGCACACTTTGTACAGGCCTCTATCCCTGTGCCTGAGAACAAGGACAGCTCCGTGAGGGTTTTATCCAGTGTGTCAGGGCCAAAGTGTGTGTACGTGTGTGTGCGTTTGCATGTGTACTGTATGTTTGGGAGGCGTACCTGCGCAGGTGGCACAGGCTCGGTGGCAGGGCTCGCACGTTCGTCTGTGGCCGTTGTAATACGTCCCTGCATCACACGTCATCTGACACCGGTTTCCCTGGAGACTGAACACAGACAGTCGTGTTAATAAAGGACGGGAATTCTTAAATTAGGGTGAAGTATTGTGATTACTTTACAATTATGCCATTAGAGTTCATTTTAAAGTGCATTTTGGAGCTGATAATAGAATCAGTTGCATTTTAAAACTCAGGTCTAAAACTACAGACACCAGGATTTTATATGACAGAGACGTGATGACCTTAGCAGCCTTCTTCAGGATGGAAACTCAAAATCAGCACATGCTTTTTAAAAATGTTTAACTGGAGTAAGACACATTTCACAAAAAGATAGAAACATATTGGTGCAGGTCCTTCTATCTGTTTGAGGTGAGCGGTGTGGACAGTTACCTCATGCCTGGTTTACACTCGGTGCAGACGCTGGAGCCCGTGCACTTTTTACAGTTTTCAGGACATCGTCGACAAATGTTTGAATCTGGAGAGACAGAGGAGACCAGTCACACACAGAGCAAGGAAAAAAACCTCAAGGATATGGAGATTAAAGTGGATGTATTCTGCATTTTTTTGGTCATCTTCAGTGAAGTATTTCTGTGTTTTCAGACTGAGAATAAAAAATTAGATGCTTTTTGATTTACACAGTACTAAATCAAAAGAGTGATTATTGAAACATGGTTAAAAGCTTAAAAAGGGAATAAAAACACAGCGATTTAGGCTCCTCTCCTCCTTTTTCCATTGATGCCACCTATTATATAATGTTACTTAAGCCTGTCATGATAATCACCATATCAACTCTCTAGAAATGAGAGATGAGACAATCATTTTTGGGGGTCAGTGTTTATTGTGGGTACTTTTTCCTTGTACTCGTGGGGAACTGCACTACAACACGATTTGCGCTGTAGAGGATTGAATAACAAACTCATTATAGACACAAAGTAAGTACCGTGGTCGAGGTAGAACCCGTCGGCACAGTTGGCGACGCAGGTGTTGGAGCCTTCGTTGAGGTGGAACCCGGAGCGGCAGGTGCTGCACTGGTCACTGCGGCTGCCCACACACGTCTCACAGGACGAGGAACACTTCTTACAGCGTTTACGGTCGTCACGGAAGAACCCGCTGGGACACTCGGACACGCACATCCTGAACACAGACGCCAGTCACGGTTACAGAGACTCCTTGGATTACTCAGACATCCTCATTTTAAAACATGAAATCACAAACCTATACACTGAGCAAACAATCAGATATTCCTCTAAAATAATTCAGACTAGTTTGAAGATCCTGTGTCAGATGACGAGTGCTGACAAATGTGGGGATGTGTTTTGTTTGGGTTTTGCTCGACATGGTCTTTTCCACAGTTTCAGTGCCGTTGTGATGTAATTTATTGAGGATTGTCTGAATCCAACAGAATTTTGGGATGGTGTTTTCAGGAAGAGGTGTTCCCAAAACACATGTCCAAAGTGTCAGGAAACGTCTGTCAGACACAGGAGCAGCATTTTAGAGACAGCCATAGAATAAACTCCAAGACCTCAGACCCAGAAGTGTAAAAGTCCAACAACCTGGAGACAAATGTCCAGAAAACCTCCTTTAAACCTTTGTTTCCTCGTCTCCTCACACCTTTTCAGATAAAGTCTGTGTCCTGACATGACCCTGTCCTCGTTACGGAACATTAAAGGTCCCCTGTGGTTAGCATCAGGAGCTAAAGATCAGGCACCTGCACCTGCGCCCCCGTCTGTGCACCTGCGCTCCCGTCTGTGCACCTGCGCTCCCGTCTGTGCACCTGCGCTCCCGTCTGTGCACCTGCGCTCCCGTCTGTGCACCTGCGCTCCCGTCTGTGCACCTGCGCTCCCGTCTGTGCACCTGCGCTCCCGTCTGTGCACCTGCGCTCCTGTCTGATCAGCGCCAAACACAAAGGGACTTCCTGTGTGAGAGGTGAAAGGTCAGCGGGTCTAACCTGGTGTTGTTCTTGAACTTGAGGAAGTAGTGCAGACAGTTGATG